>JAXUIB010000029.1:727500-1145000 GCA_036784905.1 Acrossocheilus fasciatus | reverse complement strand
ATCTGTGACAACAGCCAAAATGTCATAACCGGGGCAGCCTCAGTGGATGCAACACAGGATTGAATAAGAGCACACGAGCTGATCTTGGTTGTGAGGGGCTAAATAATTCAGAGCACGATGGGAACGCGCGTCCTTAAAGAACCTAGACTGTGGAACATATGCGATAAATAGTCTAGTCCGCCAGCTCCAGTCTTCCTCAGGTTTCAGCTTCGGACAGCGAGGACGCTATTTACGAATAGAGAAGCGCACTTCAGCGCGACTCTGGGGCCGATGCGACCCAATACGTCGTGTCCTGCATTTGTGGGTGAATCGCCACTGTGCGCTTATCGGGGAAGTTAAGTAGTTCAGTTGCATAACAGCGCTGACGTCCCGATCTGCATTCATTATATGTTGCCGTCAGGCGGCAGGTCATATGAGGGAACTGCTGCTTCTCGCTGTTGCTCTGTCTGAACAGAATGTACAGAGGAGCTATTCGTCCATGTGCAGCGTTTCTGCGCCGTGTTTTAAACAGTCGTGGGCGCTTACGGTACAAAATGGTGCCTTGTTTGTGTTCTATTTACAGTGCTTTATTTTTAGTGCTCTTTCTGGAGCTGGTTTCTGAGAGAACGGATTTAGCTTCGTGATCGTTTATAGCTCAGCAGTCATTTCTTTAGGTGCATGAAGCATGCAGAACATGAATTACACCAATAGAGACAGATAATGCCTGAAACTGTTAGGTGTTGTAGTAGTGGTCTAGGAAAAATAATCACAACAAGCATCCTTAGGCCTATATAAAGTGCAGTTATGCACAATTTCATATGCTAGATATTTTGTAGACTATTTAAAAGAAGATATTTTGAAGAATCTTCCATTATTTCAGATTTTTGAATAGATTTGTCTGCATGTTGAAGATTTTGAATTTTGAATTTTTTTAATGACTGGATGGGATGACATATTTTTTTGTAGGCTAAACCTCAAAAAAGAAACGAGTTGTGTCCTGAAGTCAATGGATTTTTTTTAAATGCCTGAAATAATAATAAATAATGCAGAGGTTGTCAGGAACATAGAGATATGCATAGATACCTCAGAAGTTTCTATTGGGTCAAAGCTGGTCCATGAACACTTAAGAGCAAGTTAGCTGTGTGTCTGCATCCGTAGTTATGCATATTATTTATATCTGCAATAGACTTCAGCAGGTGACTATGCTAAATTAACTCAATACAAGAATTTGAAGGTGTTAGCTAACACAACATTAAAGTATAGTTTAAAAACCTGTAATATTGAGTTAATACATATTAAAACACAAATAAACACATGCTCACCTGTGAAAGGTTATGCCATTTCTTCAGAAAGGTTTTTACAATCAGAGAATAAACAGTGTGGCACATTGGAAGACTCCTTGATTTTTCCTGTGAGTGACATTATAAAAGTAACTTCTCATGCTGTCAAGTTTGAATGTAAAAAGCTGCTGTTGGAATTTCCAGGTTTTATCCTGTCTTCTGTTAGTGAAGACATATTGTCTTAAAGGGGTGGTTGACTGTTTTTTTTCTAGGCTTGATTGTGTTTATGGGGTGCAGTCTAACATGTGTTCATGCTTTGTTTTTTTTAAAAACGCATTCTTTTTCATATAATTTACCTTTATTCCACACCGCTCTGTCCCTTCTCTGACAAACGCCTCGATTATTTCCTGTTTTTATGAAGCCCCTCCCTAAGAAATACGTGATGGGCTCTGATTGGTTAGCTGGCTCAGTGTGTTGTGATTCACTAAACCGCCGAGCGTGCGTCTAAATGTCCCGCCCCTCAGCTCAGCGGCATGTGCACCGGTTGTATTGTAAACAATGATTTATAACAATATAGAAACGTCTGTATTGCTTATCAATTTGAGCCCGATTGAGACGCAGAGGATATTAGTGAAGAGGATCGCGCAGAACCTGTGCAAGCACGGCTCTTAATGGTATTTTTGTTTGTTTGTTGTTTCATACTTTTAGATACCTGTTATTATGCTACTGCTTATGTTAGCTTTTAATATACGGTTTTATTCTGATTAAAGCTTTAATACAGTATGGCAACCGCACACACGTCCATGTATAACGCTTCTCATTGCTATGTGAAAATGTATAATTGGAACAGTTTGTTGGAGCTGATCTGACGATCTGAATGAGAGAGAGAGAGAGAGAGAAAGAGAGAGATGCAGAGCAGGGCGACGCGAGGAACAGTATTAAGAGGCTGTTTTAGAACATTGATTTTGAAACTTGTGAATCCATTAGAATCGTTTCTGTGCGTTCACACCGAACGCGGCGAGAGCGTCAAAGTGGCCGGAAGTCATTCATTTTCAATGTGAGCCGGCGGCGAGCTCCGGCAAGAGCGGCGCGGCGCGGCTTGGACGGCGAGAGCGTCGAGGAGAGTTGAAATCAGGTCAACTTTATGGTAATGAGCTATGACGCGGTTGGGCGGCAACCAATCGGAATGTAGAAGTCCTCCGCTTGAGAGGAGTCCAGAGAACGCAGCCCTGTAAACTTTGGTTCCGACTACATTAGTTCCTAAGCATTTTCACGCTAGAAAGCTTGTTTTTCAGCGGGAATGCAATTCATTTGCTCAAAACAACACTAGCACTTAACCACAAACACAAAAAACACATCACACAAATGGCTTTTATTGGTTTATTTCTTTAGCAAACATGTAACTATAATTAATTCTTTCCATCGATCAATTTCTTACTTTCACAATTAAAATATTTTATGAGGTTAACTTATACCCTACTTTTGGTCAGTCTGCACAAGATCAACATGCTTGTTTCCTTTTCGGCTCCTTTAAATACAAGACCAAACGTTCGATTGTCAGAGCGTCAACGGATCTTTCTACAGCGTCGTTGGCAGGGCGGCCAGAGCGAATTTTGACGCTCTCGCCGGCGGCGGTGTGAACGCACAGTTAGAAGTCGGGTTGTTCCGATTCCGATACTAGTATCGGAAATTCCACCAATACCACAAAAAATTCTGGCATCGGTATCGGCGAGTACTTGAACCCATGTACCGATCCGATACCATGCGCTAGCTTTGCTTAACGCTGCAAATCGGATATCAATTCTTCTTCGCTGCTCAGAATGCAAACACAGGAAGTTGTGCTGTGTTGCCACACAAGCAACCTCTATTTAGAGCAGCGAAGAAGAAATACAAACGTGTTAGCACATTGCCAGTAGGTTAAATCACTAGCATATGCGACTAAATCTTCACCCTGGGCGACTAAATGATGTCTAATATTAGCCATTGGCTAATAAATGATCAGAATTTACTGGGAGGCTATGTATAAGTTTAGCACAGATATATTGTCACCCGCTGAACACTCTGAGCGCTTCAGAGTTTCTCTCTCCGTCAAGCGATCTATTTTTCAGTTCATCTGAATGGATGCGCAGCGCACCTGTATTTGACGTACCGTAAGCTCTAGTGTGAAGCGCACGACTCGCCGTCGCTTTGCTTTTTTCCTCACACGCAGAGAGAGAGTCTTACATGTAGCGCGTCAATTCTGCATGGTATGTAAACGTTATTCTTTGTTGTATTTTCCTGTCAAAATAACGGAGTTCCTTTGGAATTCTTCAGCTTAACTGCCGGGTTCTCCAGTAGTAGGCGGAGCTAATGCGCAAACGACAATCTCATTGGCTGGTGCTCACCCTGTTTTGATTTCAGCAAATTGGTTCGAGCCAATGCAGACAACGTGATTAATATTCATGAATCCAGCAGCTCATTAATCATTAGTGCGTTTTATATTATGAATACTATTCTTAGTAGAATTCATAGTATGATTATTATCTTATCAGTATTATTGATAGTTTTTCCCCATTTTTACAGAAACACTGAATGACCAAAAAAGCACCACCACCGGTCCTAAATTCAGTTAAAATTACTCGCCTGTCTGTCTATCTATGGTGAAGCACAGTATCAGATCAGTACTCGGTATCGGCCGATACTCTGAGCCTAGGTATCGGTATCGGGAAGGGAAAAAGGGTATCGGAACATCTCTAGTTAGAAGACAGAATCGTGATTCATATTTGAATAGATTTTTACGTGCATCCCTAGTTTTCTCTTCCTCTTCTCTAAAGCAGTGGAGCATGGCCTCGCCCCCTTCCTTACATGTTCCCGAGGGCGGGGTTTATCTGGGTCCGTGACGTATCAGACCCGGGAAATAGTTCGTTGTAGTCCCTTACCAGCCGTTTTTGTAGGCATTAAACTTCCAGAATTTTAAAAGACGATATCTCTGTTTGCATTGACCTTTCAGCGCTGCAACTTTGCAGATATTGTTTATGCTCAAACAGCAACATTACACACTAATTAACGTTAAAAAAGTGAAATTGCAATCAACCACCCCTTTAACAAATTTCACTTAAGTGTTAGGCTACCTCAGTGTTGCTAAGTTATCTTAGCCTAATCATTAGATTGCAGTGTCACATTTAATTTTAGACCTATGTATTGCATGCTCAGACAAATATTGTATCTCAGATGTTCTCTATTCAGTAGATCAGTGCTTCCCAACTTATCTTCACATGGGACCCTTTACATGTCATATGTTTTATCTGTGAGTGAAGCTGTAATTGGTTATAGACACATTTTCTCCCAGATCCTTTATATGATCACTGTAAATAAATGTATTATGCATATCCATATTTTTGTACTGAATAAACAAGACCTATCGATCACTGCTGAGCAATTTATGGTGTACCAAACAACAGAACACCAGTGTTACTGCTAATTAGACTTTTTAAATGAAGTAAATGAAAGATGGATATGGTCCCATGGACACTAATGGCCACTGAGTTTCTCCTCCTAAACCACAGAGGTCCGACCTCGAGACAAGACTTTAATGAACAGCTATCATCACTAATTATCTCAGCAAATCTTAATAAAGCAATATGCCCCAACAAGCCGTGGTTTACAGTGAATTTATAACAGCTAAGGGGCGTTGTTAGGCACAGAGTGTAATGATATGAATAAAAACAGTATTCTTCCACCAAGAAACAGTTGTGGTTGGAACCTGCGGTTGGAATAAAGTGGTTGCCAAGCAACACACAAAGTAAACAAAGGTGTAGGTTTGTAGTGTAATTTACAATGGCTTTACAATGGAACGTGGCTCGACCAATTAGAATCAAGGACCGGAACTATCCGTTTTATAATGATTATTTTAACACATGTGGTCAGTGGTCACTCACTACAAAGAAGGATCTGTTGTAGACATAATTTGACATGTGGCACATATAATTGTATGATTTAATGACTTTGATTTAATGAGAATTTATTGTTATATGAAAACACTCTACTGTTCAAAGGTTTGGGGTTAGTAAGATTTTAAAATGTTTCTGAGTCTCTTCTGCTCACCAAAGCTGCATTTATTTGATCAGAAAAACAGTCCTCTTGTGAAAGATTATTAACATTTAAGATAACTATTTAAGATAATATTAAAATGGAATTTACTCCCGTGATGGCAAAGCTAAATTTTTAGCAGCCATTACTCTAGTCTTCCAGTCTTGAAAACAGTTGTGTTGCTTGTTTATTTATTCATCTATTTTTTGTGGAAACCGTGATATTTTGTTTTCAGGATTCTTTGATGAATACTTCAAAAGTACAGCATTTATTTGAAAAAGAAATGTGTTTGTAACATTGTAAATGTCTCCACTGTCACTTTTGATCAATTGAATGCATTCTTACTAAATAAAAGTAGAATGTTCTTTGGTACTGTAGTGTACTGTACTGTAATTCAAAATGTCCAAAAAGTCCATCCCAAAAACATTAGGCCAAAAAGTCCATTTAGCTTTATTTGACAAATAAAGTGGTTTTATGTATTTCTTTTTTTACACTGGGATATCATCTTCACATTTTATATCAGTGAGAACAGAAGAACCTCTGTACAATAAGCGGCCCAACATGTTCAACTGCTTCAGGGTCAAAAATGCATGCAAATAAGACGTGATGGCATTCCTAGAGGAAGTTTATGAAAACGTGATGAAAGTAGTTGTTAACGTGGTGGAGATAAGATAATCTGTCAGTCATGAGATGTTATTATGCTACTATGAAACATCAAAGACATGAGGCCGCAGTGTTTTATGGGATAAAGCACTTACGGGATATCACTACTAGTGGTAAAGTACAATGAAGTAACAGAACCTTGATAGACCATATCTAGGAAAAAATCACAAATCTATGAATGCCTTTTTTAAAATTATTGTTATTATACTAACGTACAATGAAATTAGGATAGCTTCCCATCAGCATGATTTACATATATCACATAGTGCACTTTAACAAACACATGAATCACAAATAACGAGTTACACTAAACTAACTTTCAACAAAACAAGAGAATTATATTGCACATAAGTGTATATTAAGTCTCCTCAAGAAAATTGTATTGCACAATAAAGGGTATGTTGTACTAAAATGTGCATTCCCAGTGGGCAATGAAAATGCATTACAGTAAGACTGACATTCAAGTGAAGAATGTATGAGGTGAATGTTTATGGCTCTAGGAAAGAAATTGTCCTTAAATCTCATAGTCCTTGATTTAAAGCATCGGTAGCGCCTGCCTGATGGCAAGAGCTGAAAAAAGTGAAAACCAGGGTGTGTTGAATCCTTAAGTATATTTTTGACCTTATTGAGGACTTGAGAGTTATATAGATTCTTCAGTGATGGAAGGGGACTGCCAGTGATCCTTTCTGCAGTCTTAATAATCCTTTGAAGCCCCCTCTTGTCTGCCTCAGAACTGCTAGCATGCCATACTGTAATGCAATACGTCAGCACACTCTCAATAGAACAGTGATACAAGTTTACCAGCAACTTCCCATTTAGATTGTTTTTCCTAAGAATCCTTAAGAAATGTAGATGCTGCCGTGCCTTCTTGATGACCACTGTAGTATGTGCCTTCCGGAAAAGATCAGCATCTAAGCTGACATCTAAATTTTAATCATGAATAAATATAAATAAATGAATAAATAAATGTATTATCTCTCAGACATTTAATAATGAAGAATGATTGACTTTGTTTTCTAATCTAGAAATTTTCGTGTAAGATGTATGTAACTTTTCTTGGAGTTCTGTGTTTTATTCACTCCCATATTGTAGCACACACTTGTTGGCAGTTGGCATCAGTGTTAGTGCCGAAGAAGCCAGTTTAACTGTGTCACTGGAGGAAGGAAGTGGTTGCAGAGAGAATTTTGAGTTCTGCAAAATAATTCAAATAGCACAAAACAGAAGAAGTTTTGTGCTTTGTTTCTTGCACATCAGGTGTTTTGCATTGATCTTCATTAGTTGCTTCCCCTCATGCCTGCTCATTAATCACGGTACTAATATATGCCATGTGCGAATGCATTTGTGTGTATTTGCAGCTACATAATGTACTTATTGTCTTGCAGTTGGAAATATGTTTGGACTTGTGGGCATAATGAGTAACTTCTCACTTTCCCCTGAGCCCTGTATAACTAACCAATAAAAAAACAAGAACAAGAGAGAGAAAGGGACATTAAAGTGCTATATTCTCAGACCTACAATATGAAATCCAATATGAAACACTGATGATTAAAAATGACCACAAGTATGGGCTGCAGGTGGGGATGCACAATATTTAATATTGGAGATTTATGCCAGTTTTTTGAAAGCTCTATAGATGATCATATAATACTAATTTAAAGGGACAATGACATGTTATGGCAGTGTTTTCAGCCTACTATCTTTTGAAGAGCACTGACTCTTTAAGAGTGCATGTCATGAATGGCTTATGTGTCTGGTTACATCCCTAGACGTGAGTCTGTTGTAAGTGTAAATTCTCGTTCTGTTGTATTTCATATTAAACCGCTGGAGATTAGAGGGACTGGGGAATCCAGCCAGGATGTAGTTTGGCAGCTTGCTTGAAGAAACAGTTTAGTGATGTGAAGTATTTTGGCATGAACGGTTCCTAAATATTTTCCAGATGTAAGAAGTGTGAACAGACTGTGTGATGGATGATTGCAACAAAACCGGGCCCACTGAACGGGACACCCTTTTCAAGGTTTGAGGTTGTTGAAACTGCTAATTAGTTACCGTGTTACAAATGCTTATTAGATTTTCCGCAATGGCACATTAAATCGATCAGGTGACAGTAAAGACATTTATAGTATTACAGAAGATTCTTATTTCAAATAAATGTTCTTTTGAAATGTTCTCTTTTCATCAAAGAATCCTGAAAGAATATTAATATTCCACAAAAATAATAAGCACCACAACTGTTTTCAGCGTTGATAATAAGAACTGTTTCTTGAGAAGCAAATCATTTCTGAAGGATCGTATGACTCAGTTGAAAATTCAACTTTGCCAACTCAGTGATGAATTACATTTGAAAATATATTAACATAGAAAACGTTATTTTAAAAATTCAAATTACTGTATTTGTGGTCAAGTTAATGCAGCCTTGGTGACTTCTTTCAAAAACATAATACATTTTTACCAGACTATAACATTTTCACAGTTCCCCCACATCAAATCATAAGCCTGTACAATAAAATCAAAGTTATGTATTACTGATCTATCAAGCCATGTGTTATTAGTGTGACTACTGTTAAAAGTTCGCTATTAACAGTTTGGATGACATGCATCCATGATAAATTGGTAATTTGCTGTGAGTCACATCTGAGGGCTCAAATCACTGTTCTCCTTTCTTTTATCCCCTTTGGCTAGAAAAGCCTCTCAGATGGCATGATCAGAACATATGCCTGTTGTACAGAGAAAAATATCATATTTCTTGACTGCATTGCTCACAGATGGTGTCAGAATATCAGTATCAAACAGTTCTGTAAGCCTGCCAACAGATGACCTTATTTTACTTGTTTACTTCATATTTCATTGCGCTGTACATTCGGTTAGTTTCTTAATTCCTTATGCAGACGACAGAAATACATTCCCCTCTTTTCCCAGAAAGGCTTACCAAGAGTGCTTTGGTATATTAAATGCACGTGCGGTACTGTGTGCCATAAGTGTATGAAGTGTCAGTGACTGTATAGAGTGGCTGCTTATGTAAAGAGCAGCACAGGTGCATTGGAAATGTCCCCAGGGTCGGACCGTGACCCCTGCGTCTCCCCAAAAAGCCATTTCACATTGCAGCAACAGCACTGTAACCAGAAGATTTAAGCGGATCGTGTTTCACTGGCCTCCCTCTGCCCCCTCATTCACCTTGTGCTGATTGTTGATTCTGTGCGAGTCCGCATGTATATGTGAAAGAGGGAGAGAGCATGTATATATATATATATTCCAGCGCCGTGATTTATGTGTTTGTCAGGTTTGTTGTGCCCTCACCTCCCTGTTTTCCCTCGCAACTATGTGTTTGTCTTTCTGCTATAGTGTGACATGTGTCTGTTAAGTTGGCAACATAACTATGTGCTGCCACACTTACGATGGTGCCACACCTTGAGCTCCATAGAGACAAAGAAAAAAACTAGGCTGATAGTGATTTGGGCAAACACAGACATATAGAAACACATGGAGTACTCATTCATTATGAGTAACACACACTGTAAAAAGTGATAAGTTGACTTAGCTTAAAAATTGAGGAAACCTGTTGCCTTAAAATTATTAAGCAAATAATAATAAAAAATAAAAAAAGCTAAGTGAACTTGACAATTCACTTAACTTATTTTTTTAATTATCATTTACAGTGCTGTAGATTGAGTTTACAGCCATTTGTTTATATAATTGCTGTAACATAACAACAGAGTGCCACTTTTAGCAGTTTTGAGCTGAATGACTGTGGCTATGTCTATGGGGATACATTTGAAAATGCATGTTTTCTCAACATTTTGCCTTTCGTTCACACAGAAAACTGCGTTTTTGTTTAGTGAAAACTTGGGATGCTCTGGATATATTTTAAAACAGTTTTCACTTTGTAGTGTGGACTGAAAGTGGTATTCGAAAATGATAACGCATGTTTAGTCAAGTGACGCATATCGTACCCACCTATATATCCATGTTGTACTCTATAGAGCGCTAGAGTCGTGACGTCAAAAACCGGAAGACTAATTCACTGCTGGTTTACTCAAGATTTTCCTGTGTTTTTTTTTTCTTTTTTCAATTCACGAGTTAAATAAAGCCTGTGGTATACATAACTTGACGATACTTGAACATTTCATTCTACAACGTAAACCGTCCCAAGCATTCTTATTGTTACTTATTAGAAACACACTTTTTAAAAAATTAACATAACTGCTTCAAAATGTGCTTTTTTGGTAAATACAAAACGTCAAAGTATCATCATTTTATGTTTACCAGGCACAGACTTTATTTTACTCCTGAATTGAAAAAATTTGAGGTATCCAGCAGTAGTAGTAATAGCCTTACGTCATTACTGAAGCACTCTATTGTTGTGCCTGCTGTTCACTTCAATAATGTTGCTAAATATAAATGTTACACTGTAAAAAATGTACTGTAGAATTTACAGGATGTTACTGGCAAAAAAGTTGCCAATAAAATCTTGTAAAAATGATGTTAATTGCTGTTAAATGGATTACAGTATAATACTGCAATGCAAATCACAGTTAATTGCTGTATGTGAAATACAGTAATTTGTAGTATTTTTTACAGTAACATTGAATTAAACTTGTAGTTTATATTACAGCAATATTTTGTAATCTCACGAAAGTACAGTATTTACCTGGCAACAAAAGTTGCCAATAAAATCCTGTAAATATATTTTACAGCAATATTTTGTAATCTCACGAAAGTACAGTATTTACCTGGCAACAAAAGTTGCCAATAAAATCCTGTAAATACCCCTAAATCCAAGATGATGTTGTAATAATTTAACAATGAAAAGCTGCAAAGAATAATTTTAACAGTAAACTGTAAAATACTGATTTAAATGAATTATCATGAGAACTATCTTAATACATTTACAAATGAATAAAAACCAAGTCAAAGATGTTGCAAATAAATATTTATTAAAACTGGCAGAAAGACATTGCAAGACTTTTACTGGTAAAAATAAAAATGTCAGTCTTTCAACAGTTAAAATCTTATCATAAAAATAACATAGCATTACAAAATAACTACAAATAACTGTTATATCACAAAAAATAAACCATATTCTGAGTAGAACATTTTTTTCTATAAAAAAATTAAGGTCAATCAACAGAATTTGTATAATTGTGGTTAAAGGATTCAAATAAAATGCTGGAATCAACATTATACCACAAATTCTGTTGTTTGAGCTTATGTTACATTAAATTTAGAATATTCCTGCAAAAGACAATTTAATAAATACATACTGAAAATCCATCAACTTTCTGAGATGAGCACACACATGAGGGTTGTCCTCTTCTCTGAGACCTTTCCACGTGTTTTGCCTCTGTGTATCCGTCTTGTATCCAGTGAGTGTTGTGATTCCAACAACACATCTGCACATAAAAACAAGCAGAAGTTTTAGAATAAAGTACAGTATTGAATGAAACTAGCTCAATTAAATAAATGTAAAAATGGCACTTATGCAATACAATCAGCATTTACCAGTACTTAAACTAAATAAGTAACCTTTTTCACAAATTACTCAAGTAAAACATGTTACCTTTGAAATTAATTCAAGTGTGCAAAAGATGCCTGCTCTCGGGACGCCAGGCTGAAGTTGTAATAAGACTGAAAATCCAGCCGCAAAGTTAAGGTGTGAATTCACAAACATGTGACCCTCGAATAGGCCTAGTCAAAAGCCACTGGGTGCACCTGAAATGAATAAATATAAGCAATAATGTAACTTACAATACAGTATTTCAATATAAAATGTAATCTAAAATACAAGTTTATCAAATTATTCACAACAGAATTAATACATTACCTAATATAATCACCTTCAGAGAGTCTGCATCAAACATTTCTCCACATCAGCTGCTAGTCTTTGCACCTGCAAGACATAATGAAAATTATCTTGTGATTTAAAAAAAAAAATGCATTTACATAAATGAGACCAAAATGAACACCCAAAAAGGCATATATTTTAAAATAAACGTTTACATTTGATTAATAAATTCAATTATAACAATACATTGTAGAACTGTACCACCAGACAACTTAATTTATAATGCAAAATTACAACTGTGTTATGACATTAATGTTTTACATAAATTTTTGAAATTACAAATAAGAAACGTTGTAAAAATGCAATGATACTTTTTAAACGTGAAACTAAACCGCCATTAGGTGGCAGCAAATAATTTAATGAGTGAGTCAATTGAGTCATTCATTGAACCGATTCGTTCAGAATTATGAATCATATTCAGTAAACACCGCTGAGTTTTGCTTTGATCTTTGTTTGGAACGATTTTCGTTGGTGAAATAAAACAACAGTCAATATTGTGTCTAAAAAGTAAGTAACTTAATGTTAACTAATTGTTTATTGAACTACGTAACATTTGCAATCGTGATAATCAGCAACAGATCACTTGTTATGCTACTGACCAATATCAGATGTTATAAATAAACTCAACAGTTTGAACATTTACCTCATGTCTCTTCCGTGAGTTTATGTGTGCTGTTAAGGTTTTTTTTATTTTTATTTTTTTATGTTAAAATCAGAATCAGTCTCGCGTTTCGATGCTTCCCTAGTTATTTTTTTTCACTCAAGTTTTAATCAGGCTAACTTGTCCAATCGGGCATGAAAAATGTATTTCACAAAAAAATTGCCCCGGACAAGCTTTAATGTCGAGTACAACTACAGTGGCAATAGACACAATTTCTCATTTACATGTTGTTTCTAATTATAGTAAGATGTCAGGTCAATATAGTACAGTTGAACACATTTCGCATATTTTGCTATTCGTCAGTTATTTCGACAGATAGAAGTTAACGTTACTATGACAATCGTTCACACTGGGCATTACTTTAAAAGTTGGGTAAACACTACTTTAAATGCTCTCAATAAGAAAATTAAACTGCCAAAATGAGAAAAATGCAGCATTTAGCCTAACTATGCTATGATAGCAATTTCCATTTTACTGCACATACCAAGGCTGCTTGCCTAAATGTGTGCTCAGGCCATTGTGACATATCACTTATACATTAACTTAAATAAATATAAAAGGATATATTTCCTAAGTAAAATTAAATGAATTTACCAGGAATTATGAATAAAGCCTCTAATCTTCAATCGTTCTGGCACTGCTCCAGTCAGCTGGATTTCAGATTTGAATGATGCGCGCGCAATCCCATAATGCCACACTACAGTAAAGTAGTGTAAAAAGCAGGAGCTACAGTGATAACACCTGCTTCTTGTAAATTAATTACAGTTGACATGGAAATATACAGTTAACAACTGTAAAACCTTATTTGACCCATAATGCACTGCGAATTACAGCTGCATCTTGTAAAATGTTTAAACAGTAAAATTCTGTAAAATTTTGCTGTAGAAACTACAGCAATTGTTTACAGTGTACTTTGTACAATCTTCATATTGCATATTACGAAGATGTAGTATTTTCTGGCAATTGCTTTCCTGTGGCATGAGTTGCGTTATAAGCCGGTGATGGAATGCTGATTTTGAGTGTGACCTGGACACAGCAGTGAGTGGTGGGTATTTTGCTAATAAAATGAGTATACCAGAAGAGTATTGTGAGAGATTTTTTTATGTCTGGTCTTTCATTTATGACATTTTACAGATATGCAGGTGATTTAGGTCTAGGCGTTTTCTGTTGTGTTAGTGTGGACGAATGGAAAGCATTTTTTTTTTTACATTTATTTAAAAAGGGACCATGTACAATTTTAACATAAATGTTTCCATTTCATACACTGTACCGAATTTAGCCAATGGCTAGTTTTCATCCACAGTCCCTTGGCAGGTAATCATAATCGCAAATAAACATAAAAACAAAACAGCAAAAAAAAAAAATAGGCTTAAAACCTATAGGCGGAGAGCATTTAAAAAAACAAAAATAATGTTGATTTAGCCTGTGGCATGAGAGTTCTGTGATGTTCTTTGCAGAATCATGGGTATGGTATTAATTATCACTCAAAATCAATTTTCCCATGGATAAAATGAATGGGATTTGTACTTGCTTTATTGTTTACACATACTTATATAGCCTGTTTTTCAGATTCAGAGTATACTCTAATACTATTCAGAAAGTGTTCAGTTAGTATTTCATTCCATTTTAAACAGAGAAAAGTGTTTTTTTGTTTTGTTTTTTAGTGCACCACTTCCTCTCTTTGCTGTTATCACGTGTAAAGAGCAGTGTTGGCAAATCTACTTTCAAACTTTAGTTTGCTAAGCTTGCAAGCATGAGGGTTTTTGATTGAATAAGTATTGATTTGGGAGACCATTTATATAGAGGCTTGAATTGGTGAATCGTTTCTTTTTTTTCTTTCATTTTTTTCACAAAAACGACTTAGACTTTCCAATACTTTCACTTTTGAGAGCGAAAGGATATTTTAGGAGCACATGTTTGATTATTACCTCAGTTTGTTCGGCTGTAGAGCAATATAATATGACATAAAACATCCTTGTAGAACTACTTCTCTTGTTATAGGCAAAGCTACACTGCTTTGAAAAACAGAAACAACAGAGGCTACAAAAGGACTGAAAACCCACCTGGGATGTTTACTGCTCAGAGTGAAGTGAATTCAGTGTGTCCCCTTGTGTTGGTTTGTGTACATCAAGGTCCCTGCAGAGAGCAGATATCTCCCTATAGATCCATTTACACTGGATTGTGCACTGATCTATATTGACCCTTAACCTTGTTTGCTATACTGTGTCTCTAGAGTAAGAATATTTTGTACTGTACAAAACAACACTAGACTTTCACTAATTAGCATAAATATGAAATATATTGTGTTTTTGCTGATGTGATCTGAATCAAACATCCAATCAGACATGCACGTGAGACAGCCGGCAGGGAATGTGGTTTTGATGATTCTATACACCATCTGAAAAAGACATTAGTTCTTATGTAAGTGTTAAAGTGCTGCATAGTCCTGCAGTTAAAATATAAAATCTAACAATTATATTGTTCATAAACTCGAAAAAAATAAATAAATAAAAAATGGTAACATCTAATTTATTTTTTAAAGTTGAAAATAGAATTTAACGTTACTGAATCAACATTTATGAATTTATATGAACATCCCTAATTTATTTAAATTAAGAAAGTTATTGATTAAAAGTTTTGAGAAATGTATTCGGGATTTTTTTTTTTTTTTGATGTATAGAAACTTAAAAAAAAACAGCATTTGTTGCAATTTGTCTTTACTGTCACTTTTGATCAATTTAATGCAACCTTGTTGAATAATAATTTTGAAAAAAAAAAAAAAAAAAAAAAAATATATATATATATATATATATATATATATATAATATGCAGTATATTTCTTTTTTTACTGTGTACCTTTTCCAGTATGGCATTGGCACAGTTTGTATCTTGTTTACTAACATTTTTTAACAATTATGCAAATAAAGTCATGTGTAATTGAACCAGTTAGTATGTGAACCACCAAAGTGAACCAGTTAGTATGTGAACTTTCACCATCAAGATAATCTCCACTTTCAAATAAAAGACTAAAAAGCATCATGGCACTTTTGAACTTAAGAAGGAATGATCTTTATTATATAGTAAATGCCAAACTGATAAAGTTCTGACATATTCAGCTATTCATTCACCTACAGTAATGGTTTATGTTGACAATTATAAAGATGAAATGATTAGTGTTTAGCGATTACTGCTTTTATTGAGTTTTCATCAAAACTCATTTTCATTTCTTAGTGTAAAATGAGGAATGAAGAAAGATTTCTCCCTTAATAAATACTGCTGTTTGTCACCATGTGCATCTATTTTAGTTGTATTTAGTGTAAACTGATCTGCTCAAGCTTAACGCTGTGACTGCAATTAAGATTCAGTCATTTAAAAACCCTCATTGTTTTTTCCTCTGGGAAATAAAGCTCTGATTAAATGATTAATTATGTTGTTGAATATATTTTAGAATGTATTGCCCTGTTTGTGTGGGGTTTGTTGGAGCTCCGCAGGTTATAATAAGTGATGGAACATGTTGGCTGTGAATCTGATGTTTACTGTGTAGCCCAGGGTCTTTTGTTTTTTACCTCTCGGGAGCTCTTGGGATATGGCCAGAGGACCTAAATCCAATATTGCCTAGAATGTTTTAAGCATGAACCTATACTGGTAGATTATGTTTGTAACTTTGTATTCCCTAGGCTCTCCATTTCTTCCCCAGGAACGGCAGTCCTGCTAAGCCCCAGCTAACCCCTAAATCTGGACCTAACACCTGTGTTTTGTAGACTCAGAGGGGATCAGGGGTTGAAGTGCAAATTCAAACATTGGATTTATGTTGCATTACCGCCAACAATCTGATTTGTCCTTTGCATCGTTAGCAAACAGAAACTCAATGGCAGATCTACTTTAGGGTTAGTTGGCACTGCAGATCAAGGTAAGTTAAGGACGTGTTCCTTTACATCGTGAAAACATGTGAGAGGCTTTTACAATATTTATTTGAGCTTAACATGATCTGAAACAGACACTTAATGCAGCTCTTTGCATTTTCTTACACAACCCTGTAACCTGATGGGAAATAAGGCCACACTGCTATTTCTTCCTTTCAAACCAGGGGCTCGGCAGCAAATTTTAGAGAAAAAGAGTAAAATATTACAAAATCAAATACAAATGTTTTCATTCTGCTTTCAAAAGACACATGAGATTATTCATTATTTTATTATATTGACAGCCATAGTTTTAACTCTAATGGTAAATATAAAATAAATATAAATGGAAATTATTTTTCACAGCATAAGTTTAAACATTCAGTGTTATACAATCCTTTAGAAATTATTCTAATAAACTTATTTGCTCAAGAAACAGTTTTGCTGCTTAACATTCTATAAGATATTACACTGTAAAAAGTGATAAGTTGACTTAACTTAAAAAAAATTGAGGAAACCCGTTGCCTTAAAAGTTTTAAGTACATGATAATTAAAAAAAATAAGTTAAGTAAATTGTCAAGTTCACTTAACTTTTTTTTTTTTAATTATCGTTTACTTAATAATTTTAAGGCAACGGGTTTCTTCAATTTTTTTAAGTTAAGTCAACTTATCACTTTTTACAGTGTATAATAAGATTCTCTGATTAGTATAAATAACCATTTATTTGAAATAGAAATCTTTTATCACTTTATAAATCTCTTTTATTAATTTCCTTTTAATAAAAAAAAAATCGTACTGAACTCAAACCTTTGAACGGTAGTGTTTTGTTCTCAAGTTCTTCATACAGTTACGAAAATTGACTGTAGTATCATTGTTATTGTGTGGTTATGTCATTTCTCATTTGGAATTCAAATTGAGCAATTATATAGCTTATGATTCATATCCAGCTTAGTTCCATGACCTAATGCTAAAGGTCAATACAAGATGCTGTCATCATCATCAAAAGGTCGTATACGGGCTTGGAGCGCCATGAGGGTGGGCTGATGGTTCAGTTCACAACATGATTGGATTTAGACATTTGAATTGGTGATTTCTTCCACAGCTTTTATGCATCTAACAAATGCACCTCACCTTAAATCTCTTGCCATAGCTATATGCATCAGCCACAATCATTTTGCAGAATGTATTATTTGACATCAACATATATCTTATCATATTGATCTTACTGAAAGTTGTTTTCGCCATTTGCTATGCAATTAAAAGAGCAATCTTAAAGCGCGTAGTAGGTCTTTATATGACGTGACCAAAGGCCATAAGGTGTTTCACAGTGACTGCATACTGCAATCGCAAGTGTCTCATTGAGTTGCCGGTTGTCAGCACGGCTCTGCACTAGCAACTTAATTAATCGCAATGTCAGGGTCAGGGATAAATCAGATTCTTCATCCTGCTCATCACATTGCCTCCTCGTGAATGTTACATGCTGCTCTGACTCATGCAATGGTACCAGTGCTCACAGTCACAGCGGAGACCAGTTGTTATGGAGAGCACTTAGAGGGGATCGAGCATACATTTCATTCATTTGTTTTCAACCCTCTTGACCTCAGCTGCCAGTACCTGAAATAATCACTCTGAAACAACAATATTCTGTTCTTCACTTGTTGTTGAAGGCCAAATAGGAGGACAGTTTCCACGGTAACAAGCAGTAGATTTGATGGTTTAAGAAGGCCTTGTAAAGACTGTTTTACTCTGTCTGTAAGGCACATTATAAGCATTCACACCGAAACAATAAAAATGTTTCTGATAAAAATATCTAAACATAATTAAAATAAAACAAGTTTACTTGAGAGGCAAAACTATGTAAGATAATAAGACTTAATTAAAAGAATAGTTTAAGAGTATTGTCAGTTTTTTTCTTGTTTCAAGAATAAACCACTTATTTATTTTCTTCTGTAATTTAGCTTTTCAAATAAATTGATCTTGTTTAAAAGATGCTGTTTAAAAAAAAAAAAATTATAATAATTAATATTATTATTTAAAATGCAAAAATGGTAAATGTAAATAAATAAAAATAAAGCTGGAAGACATTTTCAGCTTCACTCTTACTTTTGAAATATATTAAATCATGACAGAAATGTAGGGCCCTATGATTTCCGTGAGGTGGAAACGCGGAGGGAATCACGGAATCCAGTCATAAAAATGGAATTTATTGTATAACGTGGAATGTCACGAAATTTACAAAATTTTAGAATTTTACACTTCAAACGTGATATAGTGTCTGTGAATATTAAGCCACAAAAAATACTATTTAAATATGTCCTGCATGTTCTGCATGTCTCCTGTGTGAATGCAGTGTTTCACTCGCAGTGTTTTCAGCCTCTGCCACCTCAATATATGAACATCTAAACAATCTCCAGAGCTGCTCCGAGAGTCACTTCATGAGCATTTTCTTTTGATTAAATTTAAAGGTTTTCACAGCAACCCGTCAAAATAAAAGTTCGGTTTCACTTGAAGAAACTGTGACAGAAATATTGTTTAATGTATTGATAGTACTACTACTACTACTACTACTACTACTAATAAAATTATTATTAAAACATTTTTAGAGTAATATTTACCAGAAAAATGTATTTAACAAAATTTAATTAGCAGAAAAATGTAAATACACAACACAGTATTTATGGATTTTTTTTTTTTTTTTTTTTAATAAAATCAGTTAATTAGTGCTGATTTTGATTATTAATATTTAATGAAACCATTAAAATGGGATCCAGAAAATTAATGGAAAATAGAATTTGGTAAAAATAAAATTTAATGAGAGAAAAAAGAAAACATATTTCATAGGGCTTTTTTTGATGATGATTTTTTTTTTAACCATTAAAACAGAGTGTAGAAAAATTTAAATGGAAAAAAAAAAACGGAATTAGGAAAAAAAAAAAATGAAGCAGATTTTATAGGGCCCTAGAAATGCCGCCCCTTTATTAAGAGTTGCCGTTAAGCTCTTGTGGATTTGATTGGGAAAGGAGTCTTTTTCTCCTTGGTAAATGTGTTGCATGTACCCAACCCTACCCAGCTTACCTGGACTTTAAAAGCAATACTCGTCCACACTAGAGCACTTCAGAGACGATGACTTGATTGATTTATATTTCAGTTTGGCAGGCACATTTACATCTCAAACTGTATGTCACCAGACCAGCTGCACTCGTCTGAACTGACGAATGCCCAATGAGGAACTGAACCATTGAAAACGTATGACACAAACATTAGCATGCTCGTGCCTTCTGGTTCACTGCATGTTTCACATAGGTATCATTTCCAGATGCTTAAAAAGTCATTCAGTAAGTTTTGAGATAAAATCAGGCATGCCTTAAAATGAAAACATGTCCTTAATGGATTCAACTGGTCATTGATTTCAGTTGGTTACAGAGCTATATATAAATTTTGGTATTTTTTAACAGCATGTTTATTTCATTTTTAAAATATGAATAAAAGGAGCTACTGACTCCATATTCTTCTTTGTCAGCAAAAAAAAAAAATACAATCATGACTAATAGATTTTCTAGCTGTTTCTTTAGTGTCATAGATGACATTTAAATCTTTGACATTTAAATAGATATGTTTTTTGTCAAATTTGTATTTTTTAATACTTTTTTACAGAAAGAAGGATATCTCTTCAGCATTTCAGTAGAAATATAATGTAAAATTGGAGTAATTTTTGGAATATCAGCATTTTTTTTTTAAATAGAAGGGTTGCTGTAACACCAATTTCACACATCAAATTATGTAGAAAAATGTGTGACAAGATGGAAAGATAAATAAAACAGAAGGAATATGGGAAATAATAGAAGTTAATTTTATACTGATGTCATTCCTTGTTCATATGATCCCTTTTCTTTACAAAGAGACATTTTGCACATAATGTTGTTATTGTTATGAGTAATTAATCAATTTAACCATTAAAGAACCTACTGAAAAATATCCCTTAAAAACTGTGACCAGTTACATTTTCATTTGTAGCACTTATGCAAATGATCTATTGCAACTTAAAAGTGCCTTAGACTTGCATGCTGATCTGATGGCTGTCATATCTCCTGGTATAGGTAATGCAAAAGAACATTTCATAGTCAAGAAGCTTTTCTTTTGATATCTGATTTTCTGCAGATTAGATGCAAAGATTTGTTGTGCAGTGCATTTACCATAGTACACAGTGTTTGTTTACTATAAGATCCCATAAATGAGGATTTTTTCCCCCATGCACAATACACAGCTCAGTTTTAGGAAATTCCCATGGCCTACTTTCTGGCAGCGACTTCTCTCATTTACTAAGGGCTTTGGTTGGCCAGTGTCTCAAAAAATGTCTTAAGCAGTGTGATCTCATTTCATCTGCTTTTGTAAATAGATAGAAATTGTGGTTTTATTTAGAAATTTCTCCTTACCACAAGTAGTTTTTGAGGTGTCTCAAACAATTCAGTTGTAACCACACGAAACGCTGGTTACGAACGTAACTGTGGTTCTGTGACTAAGTGGAAGACCGCCAGAGGCAGTGCTGAAAGCACTAGTGGAAAACTCCTCACGCTCATGCTTGACCAAGAATCGAATTACAAAGTTGTCACCTTGTGACTCGTGACGTGCAGTCTTCCACTTAGTCACAGTTACGTTCGTAACCAGCGTTCTATGTCCTTTCGCTCCAGTCTCCATGTGGAGACTAGATCTTGGGTAGAAATGCCATGGATTAGGCCACAATGAGACACTACTAAAGTCAGCACTCCAGCGCAAACATGGGGCACTCACAGACAATGCATGGTGTTCACTCACTCGCTTTGCTGTTGTAATTGCCAAGAGAAATGCAGTCTTGAATGACAGCCACTTAATGTCTGACTTGAAAATTGGCTCGAATGGGGGCTGACACAGGGAACTGAGAACCATACTCAAATCCCATGTCGGACTCCAGACTGCCCGTGGAGGACAAAGACGATTAGCTCCTTTCAAGAAAGCAACAATCAGCTGGTCAGACCCAAGTGAAGAAGCACCAAACTCGGACCGGTGAGCTGACAAAACCGCCACATACACCTTAAGTGTAGATGCAGAACGTCCAAGCTCCAAAAGAACTGGTTGACTGTGTCCGAACAAGCTTGCATTTGTCCCAGTTCGCAGTGATCCCCAAAGCTGTGATGTGTTCCAGCAGGCGACGAGCTTGATCCATTACTTGCTGGGGTGATGCTGCACAGACAACCCAGTCGTCCAGGTATGGTAACACTCTCATGCCAGTCCTCTGGAGTGGCTCCAATGCTGCCTGGACGAACTTTGAAAAAACTCTTGGTGCCAAAGCCAGGCCAAACGGAAGAACTTTGAACTGAAATATTTGACCCCCTATGGCAAATAGACGACGTTGGGGACCTGGGGGTCGGATGTGAGACACATGCCCACATGGTTGAGTCCCACCACGCCTGGGAGGTGGAGGAGGTGGTGGAGTAGTCGGAGAGTTCCGGTGGTGGAAATGTTGAATGTTGAGAAGATCTATAAGTGGGTCTTACACAAACATTGTGAAAACGAGTACCAGAGGCTGCTAGAGGAGGCCTGGGTCCTGGGGCAGGCCCCACTTGACGGGAGCGAGTTTCAGAGACTTACACACGCCGGTCCAAAGCTTCCTGTGCAGCTGGTCCAAAAATTTGACCAGGTACCAACGGCAATCTCCGCAAATTGTTCCTACATACCTCCGGCAAGGAGGACTGGGCCAACCAAACTTGCTGTCGAGCTTTTACAAGAGTACCTAAAACTGGACCACAGTGTTTGGTAATAACATCCATGGTCTGCAATGTAAGTTCAGATAAGTCTGTCACTAATGGGTCAGATGAAGTTTCTCTCAGAGAGGAGTGTAGAGCCACAAGCATGTGTGCCAAAGAATTAGAAACACGGCCAAGGCTCGCTGTAGCATTGTATGCACGAGACAGTAACTCATCAGTGCGCCTACACTCAACAAGCGCCTCATTGGGAGATACAATAAGCGTTGCCACACTAGATTCTATGGGTGGCATGCTACCAAGTCCTACTGTCTCTGGGTCTTGCATTACAGCCAGTGTGCGGGCTAACTGATCTGGACTTGTAGCCTTCGTTGAATTTTGTAATGCAGACACCAGTACAGATGTAAAATCATTGCAATGAGGCATTGTAATTCATGTTCTCTGTGTACGACACAGAAAAATATTCCCAGAACCCACTGCTGGTTGAGGGGGATCTAGATTGATGCGTGCAAGTAGGGCTGGACGATATGGGAAAAATTGATATCACAATATATTTCTTAATTTCGGTCGATACGATATAATTCCGATATCGATATGAACACTATTAAAAAAGCCTCATAAAAACTGCCAAGAATGCCCACAACAGATGTCTGTACCAACAAGTCTATGAACTCCTTCTATAAAACTATATAAAATTTTATTTACACAAATAAATTAATGTTCACCTTTTATTTGTATTTAGCCTTCATACAAACAAGAAATGTGAAATCACTGTCAAATAAACATCTCAGACTCACCTTATTAATATCTTTAACTTCAAACTATAGGCTAACATACACTACCAGTCAAAGGTTTTTGAACCGTAAGATTTTAGTTTTTTTAAAGAATTCTCTTCTGTTCACCAAGCCTGCATTTATTTGATCAAAAATACAGCAAAAACAGTAACATTTTGAAATATTTACCATTTAAAATAACTGTTTTCTATTTGAAAATATTTTAAAATGCAAGTTATTCCTATGATTTCATTTGTCCAGTCACATGATCCTTCAGAAATCATTCTAAGAAATCATTCAATATTCTGATTTGCTGCTCAAAAAACATTTATTATTATGTTGAAAATAGGGAGTAGAATCTGATTCTCTGCCAGTAGGAGGCTCTTTGAAAGCGGTAGAACTAGCGCTTTCCCCGGTGGTAACTCGGAAAATAAATACCGATATGATAACCACAGCTACTGAAAGAGCTTACAGGTGGCGATGGATATAAGTATAGGTTTAAACCAAATGCTGTACCATCGATTTTTCTCGAGGGAAATCCGCGCTGAGAAACTCCTCCAGCGGCCATGCATCATGATTAGCGTCGGCATGTTTACATCCTAACAGATGGCATCTAGCGTTTCTTGTTTCAGCCGTTTGTAAGCTCTTTCAGTAGCTGTGGTCTACTAAAAGACTCAAAGGCATCAGGGCTAAAGTGGAGAGAACAGAGAAGCGGGTCTTTAGGAAGTTTTATTCATCCACAGGCATCTTCCCATTCTTTTCTCCTTTTCTTATCGCTAGGAAAGCAGTGAAGTCTTACATTACATCGCTTCTTTTGTTACCCTTCGACTGAAAAATTTCAACCAAAAGTCTCATAATGTGGTATCGTATCAGTATTTTATTTTCTGAGTTGTGTATTCTGAGTTGTGTTGTGGTAAAAAGCGCCAGTAGCTCACTGAGTGCAACCATTTGACGTCATTGACGCAGAATGTACTGTGCACATAAAATAATGGCGCCCCCCATAGTCCAAAAACGATGTCGTTTTTTTTTAAATAACATACATTTTCATGGGTTTTTTACTACATATTTAAATAAGAGACATCATTGACGTTATATAAAGCTATACATGTCTTAATACCCGGGGATCCCTTTAAAGTGTATTTGACAAATCTGCCACTTTGCTGACATGGTTTTAGCTTTTCAACTACTGTAGCTAGACAATCTGCCCAGACATGCATTTCCTGACTAATACCAAAATCATGAAAGAAGACTCGGCGCTCATGGCACTTATTTGGGTTTCTGTTATTTAATTCTAAACACACAATGGTGGTTTCCTGTTTCTGCTCGCTTTATATACCCATTGAAAATATATTGAGAGATGGAAAAGGGGACGAGTGGTCCACTTCACCAGGGAGAAATTGAGAGAGGTCAATTTTGTTTTGCAAATCCAGTCATTTTCTTGGCATCCCAAGAGTCCTCTTCTGCCAAAATCTGTTTTAGCCATATGGACTGTGTGCATGTGCTGTATACAAATGTATGTCCTCTGTCTGTACTTGAATGGTTTCGGAAAGCAGCAGAATTGAAGCTGCTTTCGGTCTGCTTAATTTGTTACTGGCTTTACAAATAGCCATTTAGCTGATTGAATCAGGACATTGTTGGTCATCTGAAATACTGCTACAGTTTTTTTTTTTTCTGAATGTTTAGAGTGTGTTCAAGGTTCTACGGTTGAATCAATCAGATTTAAAGAATAGATTTCCTGAGGGAAGGTTATGTATACTGCTGTGGCCAAGGCTGTTGCGATGCCTGCTACACACACACACACACACACACACACACACACACACACACACACACACACACACACACACACACACACATACTTGTTTTTCTACCCTAAGGGGGTCCACAGTTTTTTGCCCAATTGTGGGGTCCACCATTTCCAATGGTTCTACACACTTATAAAAAATCAAGCAAGATAACAAGCAGTTCCTAATAAGAAATATCACTTCAATAATACAAAATTCAAACAAAATTGTTTGCACATGAGTTTTTGTGTCACTTGTGGGGCCTAACCAAACATTTAGGACTTGTGGGGTCCACTTTCACAGATACACACACATTTCTAATCTTTATATCTTAGCAGGGACCAAACATCTAGAAACATTAACTACTTCCATTATTTGCCCTTGATTACCATAGAAACCTTTTTAGATTCTAATGTATATCCTCTAAATTAATCTGCACACGTCTGTATTATCTTAGGCATCAACATGGCATAAAAAAGCCAATCCAGAGACTTTTCTAAACCACTAAGCCCTCAAATTTTGGTCTCAGCCTGAATGACTTCAGTCTGCAAGACACCAACTGTATTTTGCCCGCATTGTATTGGTCACTGAATGAACCGCAGTCCATTTCTAATGAAGCTGTGTTCCTAGCCAGTCATGTTCACTGCGGCCTAAGGATCATTTACTCCTTTAAATTGAGGACTTCACATGAAAACTCCCTGTTCATCTGATGAACAAAGACTTTAAAGTCGACATGAAATCAAAATTGACCCCATTTACTTTGTTAGAGCATATTACTAGTCTTGTGGTGAACAGTTAATCCGTGCAAGTTAATACACTGATTAAAGATTACCACAGCAAACAATTTTTTTCTAAGTCTGAAAAGTTACTTCCGGTCTGAAATGGCGTTCCTTTTCTGATGACGTAGGCTTGACGGCTTGGATTGAGAAACGCTTAACCGCTCCTCAAACCGTTAGTCTGCTACGAGCGAGAGATGGAGAGGAGCGCTGAAGCAAAACCCTGCCCTCGGTTCAATACTCCGTTTCACTTGGAAATACGTCACACGGGAGAAAAGTCATTTGCAACTTCCGGTTCAAGCGGACTTTAAAACCCTGTGGAATTATAGCACTAATACCACAAGTAATATTTTACACAAAACGCAGGATTAAAAAACAACTTTACAACATGATTTGTCCTCAATAAACATGTATTTGGTAATACACAAATGGCTGGTTCCATACAGAGCTTATACAACATCTTACATTTCAAAGGGGTAAAAGATTTAACAGCAATAAACATGTTATAAGCAACTCAAAGCATTACAATACAAGAGTCAGTCTTTTTTTGGGGTATAAAACATTTAAAATTAAAAAAGACTTTTGACAGGATCAACCCCTTTTATTTTTTATAGTGCTAGACAACAAAGAACTAACGTAAATGAGCATTCTTCCTTCATTCCCTCCCCATCAAGGCATTCTAAACCCATGAGAAACGTGTTCATCTTCAGAACGCACCTGAAGATATCTGAATGAAACCTGAGAGATTTCCAGTCTAAACCTGTTCATCCTAAACTTTCAAACTTCAAAACATTCAGAGAGAAAAAAAAGTTACCCATGTGACTCCAGAGGTTTAATCCCAATTTTATGGAGCAATTTCAATATTTAAGTTTTTTGGCCCATACGAAGCATTAATAATAATAATAATAATAATAATAATAATAATAATAATTTATTGTCATTGCAATTATATAACGAGATTACATTATTAGGCACAGCGACAAATAACAAACAAGATAAATTGTATACAAGCTGAAGAATCATTAGTAACCAGAAACAATGAGTGTAATTGTGTGTGTGCTGCAGCGATGCAAAGTCCAGTTCACAGTTATTGCATTGGTGGATAATATGTATAATAGACGGATTAAGTGAGATCAACAATAGCACAAAAACAGAACAAAGCGACATATAACAAACAAGGAGAAGGGCATACGAGGCCAAGAATCCCTATTAACCAGAAAACGTGTATAATTGTGTGTTCTGCATCAATGCAAAGTCCAGTTCACAGTTATTGCAATTGTTGGATAATGTTAAGTGAGTGGATTCACATCACTTCATAAACTTGGGATTAAACCACATGGATTACTTTTACGTTATAAATGTTCTGAAGCTTGAAAGTTTAGGATGAACAGACAGCAATGCAATCAGAAGCCCTCGAGTAATGGACAGAGCGGCGACGCAACCAAAATCTCAGCTTTCATTCAAAATATCTTCATTTGTTTTCCAAAGATGTCTTGTGGGTTTGGAATGACAGCGGAGAGTAAATGACAACCAACCATTTAAGAGGATAATACAATGAAGAAAACTATTTCAGCTTTGTTAAAGGGTTAGAACGCATGTCCCGATGTGAATGCTAGTGGGAAGGCATCCAGATACCTGTATGTCACTTTACTTTTCTTCTTACGGCAGAAATGCAATTTTTGATAAAGTATTTGACCTCCTTCCAGTCTGGATTTCCTAAAGCTCGAGCTTCTGCATCAACGCAGCGCTGACAGTCCATTTCCCTGAACCTGGCTCCTCACAATGAGTTTCCTCAGGTGTCCTTCTACTGCAGCACATTCATCTGGTGTCCAGCTTCTTCTGACAGCAGTTTCTTTACCCAAGTATACATAAAAGAACATGTTATTCAGTTTAGGTTAATGTCTTAAGTTTAGGATTTTTAAACCTTAATCTGAACTGAAAGACTATTGGATTGATCGCACGGGTCATTCATTGCCATATTGACTTGGTTCAGAGACTAAAAGTACTCTTAGTTTGTTTCTGAATAAAACTTTTGACTAATAATAATAATAATAACAATAACAACAACAATAATAATAATAATAACAATAATAATAATAATAATAATAATAATAATGCAGTGCAAACCAGTAAAAGGTGTGGTAGCACCTAATTTTGAATGTGGGTAACCAGACAGTTGATGGCACCACTGACTTCTATAGTATTTTTCCCTACTATGAACGTCAACTGTCTGGTTACCCACATTCTTTAAAATGTTTTCTTGTGTTCAGCAGAAGAAAGAAACTCATACAGGTTTGGAACATGAGGGCAAGTAAATGACAATTTTCATTTTTGGGTAAACTATCCCTTTAAACCTTACGCTTAATTGAATGGTATTTCAATAGTTTTATTCAACAATATTTATTTGGAGCACTTATCACAAAACTCAGTCTAATATTCTGATTATAGTTGATTTACAACCTTAAACAGAATGTGTGAACAGACCTATTGTGACAGCTATCAATGTGCAGTGATCAAGAATCAAGAGTAAAAATTTGATCAAATAATATAATTCAGAATAGAGCTCGTGTCTTCGAGACGAACGAGACCATCAATCCACTTTACATTTCTAAACTCACCTCTCTTTTTTGCCGACTTTCTCTGGTATTGGGAATGCACTGTGGAAGTAGGTTCTTGCACGGACGTCACACTGTCCTCAACTTCAGGCTCATGTGCTTCTGGAATAAAGTCATCTGAGTGCAAAAAAATAAATAAAACAAGTTTATTAAAGAAAAAGACAAATCAAAATATAAACTAACTGTAAGCAACACTGCCTGGATTAGGATCTATCATGCATACCATTGTGTCATGGTGACAGAGCAATGATCAACAGTACAAGTTTAGAAATATTCAGTATATGGCACGAGTCTTGCAGATGATATGTATTGTGAAAAGCAGAGCTGTTGGAAGGAACTCTTCTTCATCTGCTCTGGGAATGTCCCATGATTCAGAATTATTGGCTAAAGATTCATGAGCGCATTGAAAACATTACCCGGACGAGTTTGGAGTTCTGTCCGAGGTTGTATGTTTTGAATGATCCACAAATGACATCGAACTGTGGAGCAGCGGACTTTATTTATTTTATAATGATCGGAAAGCAAATAATAATGCGAAACTGAAAGAACCCAGGTGAGCCCTAGAGCCCTCTAGCACGGAGTTGGCGAAGGTGGCATCATATGAAAAACTCTTTCAACATCAATGACAGGGCGGGAAAATATGTGGCGAAATGGGGAAAATACGTGCAATATATTGCTACCAGATGAGAGCGTGGTGCTTATTGTAAAACTGTACACTTGATCCATGTGTTATTTTATTTTTTATTATTTTATTACTTTTAGTTTGTTTTTTTAAAAATGTATCATCTCTGTTAAGATGTCATTTGTGATGCTGACTTCAGTGAAGACTATTATGTAACAGTGGTGTTTAAAAATCAATATTGCACAATATTGAAGAAAAATGCGATGCGCGATAACTCATTAAATAATGCGATATTTGATACGATAATGCTTAAAGTGTGTAAAAAAAAAAATTAAATTATCTTTAAAATATATTTTAAATTATATAACCTACATGAGGTTTCATATTCTTTTTATGACAAGAAAACATCCTTATAAATTCTGAAAGTGAACATCAGTGTTTTACTGTAGTATAAGAAGTGTTATTTAACATCAGTGTAAACCACAGGGTTTCAGGTTATCCTACATTAGCTTTATTTAATAAAATACTGAATCATAAAATGTAAAAATAAAACATTGCTTAGTTTTTACTGTATGAATTAAATATATCCTGATACTTATTAAAGCTACAAAACTTTGTCTTTTGTTCATGAGCCCAGTTATTGCAAGCTGTTGCGATATTTTCGATATATTGTGCAGCCCTAGTGAAAAGCCCTATACAAATAAACAAATCGAATTGAACAACAAATTTCACATGGTTTCCATAATTCTACAATACAGTGGTAGAGAGCTCCGGTTTAAATCAGACTTGCACTCTCACTGGTAGCACAATTTAAATGTATGCCTTTGGCAGATACTTTCTCCTTAAAGCAACTTACAGAACACATTACAGTGGCAATAGCCCTGGAGCGATGGGACACAACGGCTGTGGAGATCGACTACCTTTGGATAACTATACATGTGCTGTAGCTTACTTACATGCAGCATGTCTAAAACATGACAACTCTACATTTAAACTAAAAGGTTATATTAATGCAACAACCACATATGTGGAATTAGGGGTGGGCGATATGGCAAAAATATAATATCACAATATTTTTAAGAAAAATCACGATTCACGATTTTATCACGATTCTTTGTCATGTTGGTTTTACTATTTTGCAAGTTATCTGAGCATTACAGCCAAACTAATTTCCCTATTATAAAGACAAAACCTTTCAAGATAACAAAAATATAAAAAAAGAATGGCGGGGATATTTAGGCCAAAGTGGGTGAAGATAAAAATCTTTGTCATTATTTTATCTTTGTTATTAAAAAATGAGAACAAAGATACACATACTATACAAATAAAGCAGTGTTTTATTTTCAGGTACAGTTTCATTTAGCAGGAGCATTCGAGAAATTGAATCAACAAATATAAAAATAAAACACTATATAGATTGATTCCTATTAAATCAACTGTATTAACGTTTGTCAGTCATGAGTAGTGAGTCATGTTTCTCTTTGTGTTTTGGCGTTTTATTAACATTGAAGGAATAATTAACCCCAAAATAAAAAAAGTGTTTTATATTTATACCATCATTTACTCACTCAAAAGTTTCTTTAAACCTGAATGAGTTTCTTCTGCTAAACATAAATGCTATTTTGAGGAACGTGGAGAACCAAACAGTTGCTGGTCCCCAGTGACTTATTCCATAGTTTTTTTTTTCCTTCCATCAAAAGTCAATGTGGACCAGATACTATTTGGTTACCCACATTCTTCAAAATATCTTCTTTTGTGTTCAGCACAAGAAAGAAATTAATACAGGTTTGGGACAACATGTGAGTTTGTAAATAATGACAGAAATTAAATTTTAGGGTGAACTATCCCTTTAATGACAGTCGGTAGCATGTTCAGTACTGCCCATTTAAGACATGCATGCATCTAACAGACACGCATCCATTTTCTCAGCTGTTTACTTACTCATTTTAGACATAAGCAACGGAGTCTATATATAAACCTTGTGTGTTTTGACAGTATTAGTGCACAAGATAACTTCAGTAATCAGGCGCTTTTTGACAGGCTTTAGCACGTGCGCTTCGGGTGTACGGTAGGCTTGGGCGGTATCCAAATTTTGATACCGTCAAACCTCCTCCCTATTTTACCTCGGTATACGGTATTACCGTGAATAATAAAAAAATTATGACATAAGGCTCAGACAGTGTCACCTTAGGTTCGAAGTATTTCCATCTCTCGCGGTCACCTTTTTGTTGCACAATTTGCAAATTGCCTCGTCCGTATTTACCGCCTCTCCCTTCTCGTTCGGTCGAAACCCGAAATACTGCCAAACTGCAGAAGTTGTGTTTTTTTCGAGACCCTGGGGCCGGTTGCACGAACTGAACGCAAGTTACAACCTAGCCTAGTTTTGACGTAAATGGGCACTAAGTTACAACTTACGGACTACTAAATATTTTTTCGTTGCACCATTAGACTTAGTTGAAGTGTAACTCTACGTATAAACTAAATATTTACGGACGCGTCTGGTCAGGAGTAACGGTTGGAATAAAATAGCAGACTGAGTGAATTGCATCAATATGCTCTTCTTTTACCTGACAACCTCCAATCCTTTAGGCATATATGATGCTGCTGACATTTACACTCACGTACATATTAAGAGAGAGAACAATATGTGAATAAAAGTACTTTGTTTCTTTTTTAGCCCGTCTTCAACCCCATCTACAGCGCGCCTCTGTGCACTTCGGTCCGTGTTTGCGCATGTCAGATGAAATAATAAATAAATGGCATTTCTTATGTTTTTTTCTTTCTTTCAGTATTTATTGATCCTTATTTATTTCAATTACAGTTTCTGAATGTTATTTACATATAAAAATAGCTTACATATAGACTAATGTTATTAATGTATCGTTATTAATGGAAACTTGTTTTTACCGTTAGTATACGTGAGGCGAAAGAAGTTAGAATGAAGGATTAATTAAAATCAATAACATTTAAACAAGTTCTGCTCGCGTATTTGAAGGTTTCTATTGGATGATTTAGGGTAAACGTCATTTTATGCGACTACGCATTACTTTACGGAGAGCTTAAGAACTACTAGCTACGTCCTGCTTAACGAAAAGCTGGTGCAACCGAAGTAAGTACAAATGTAGTTACAAACTAGCAAGTAGTTACTAGCCTCTAGTGTGAACTTAACATTCTAATTTAAGTAAGAACTTACGAATGGCTGGTGCAACCCTACCCTGGTCACTTGGTGCGCGACTCGCCATCTTTCCCCATCTCTCTCTTTCTCCTCCACGCTGTCACGTGATGACAACCAAGCATACGCATTTTTAGGCATTAGATAAATTATATTTAATATTTAATCCTCGTCTCCTATATAAGTGCATTGTTTTTATGACGGTATAACGGTATTGAAACTGATACCGTTGCTATTTTTAGATCCCGCGGTATACCATATTACCGTATTACCGCCCAAGCCTAGTGTACGGGCTCAGAAAAAGCGCATAGCAGACCAACGCGTGAATAAAACATTTAACCGGCAAGGCTTTAAAGCAGATCCGAATAATGTACAGTATATTGAGACGGAGGAATAAGAACTGCAGCTGATAGAATGTGCGCTGGAGCACGATACTATGATATTTCTTCAAAAGCAGATCGTGGAGACATTTTTATCGTCCACGATCAAAAATCGTCATATCGCACACCCCTACGTGGAATCCCATAAAGATTGAGCAATAACATCTACATTTAATTGCCTAATTTAAATGAGATCTTTCATAAGCCTTTCTCTTTTTAAATCAGACAAACATGCCTTCCTCTTGTGAACACTCATCCATGTCAACAGTCTCTAAAAACGGCAAGTAATAGAATATGAATGAGTTGTAAAACTGAAATCAATCTGACAAGAGTATACAAAATTACTACATAAATAGCTGAATAGACTAAAATTGTCTAGTCACATTATAACAATAACACCTGCCATCTTCAAATACTTCTACTCTGTTCTATTCTATTCTATTACTTGTCAAATACTATCTACTATTCTAAAAGAGAACAATTTATAGACGGACAAAGCTATGCTTTTTAACTTTCCTTAATAAAAATAAAGACTTAATACCAGTCACATCAAGCTGAATTTGATCCAGATTCTTCCCTTTGTATTCTCCTAGCCGTCCCTGTTCCAGCGCTAAACGAACTTTGCTTATTTTAGCTAGCTGGAGCGTGCCCTCTGGAAGGCGGTAGGGCTTTCTGTGGACCTCAATGTTATGCCCAAGGAAATCGGCCAATTGGTCAAATTCTGTAGTCTGTAGTAGAACGAAATTCAATGATCGAGAATTCAAAAGCAAAAAGCGAGCACACATTTAATAGCCATTTTAATACTCTAAATCCAAGTTCGCATGATTCTGAAATCAAAAGTAAAAAGCGCCCACTGCCACTGTTATTGGTAATACAGTGTTGTTGCAAGTTTATTCACCGTGTGAACATTTCCTTACAGTGACATCCCTCGTAAAGTACTTCACATTCTTAGAGAACCTTTAAATGGTACTACTCTCAACAACTAATACCAGGCTCACTAAAATAAGCAAGAGACCAGAGCAAGTGAAAGAGGATTTGGTTAGCACTAAGCATTAAGGAACAATGTATGAAAAAATGAGGCTTACAGGACGGTGACAGTATCTCCTTGGCCTTTGTGAAGCCATTCCAGACATGGAAGTGGAAGGCTCATCCGTGCGGTCATCACTCGACTCATTAAGAGGAACACAGAAATCTGGTACTCTACTCACCTGCAAAAATGTAATTATTTCATGTGCAATTATGTATTTTGTTCATATTCTATTGAAATCATATACAGGGGAAATATTTTGGTAGAAATTGTATCCAGAATGTCAGAGGCATACCAAAATGTTTTTTTGGAGCAACTTCGTTGTCTGACTGCAGATCAGTTTCCATCTATTATACTCTCACTCGAGTCAATCAGAAGATCAGAAAAATTAGCCACTCCAGCCACCTGCAAAAAAGGAGTTTCAATTTCAAGGCATGTTATACATTTTGGCTTACATTCTATTAAAATGAGTCACAGGGGAAGGACGTTTGAACCATTTATAGAAACAGCAGCATTTTAAAGGGGTGGTTTACTGCGATTTCACTTTTTTCATTTTAAATAGTGTGTAACGTTGCTGTTGGTGCATGAACAGTATCTGCAAAGTTGCTGCGCTGAAAGTTCAACGTAAGCGGAGATATCGTCTTTTAAATATATATATTTATAGTGGAGAGTTGTAGTCATGCCGTCGAAACGGTGTTATTTTCACCCAGCTGTCAGGTCTTCTGTGTTCGGGCTTCCTACGGATGCTGTAGTTCATCAGCAATGGTTAAAATTTATGTTTGATTATGTTCCTGACAATTACAATCTTGGCTCTCTGTGCTGCGCATTTTACGGAAGACAGCTTCCAGAATCTACACGAGTTCAATGCCGGATTCACACAGAAACTATTACTAAAACATGGAGCAGTTCCAGCTTTAAAAACAGAGGCAGCAGCTGTTGGGCCACGATCTGTGAGTAAGATTTCATAATTTTAAATGTATTTGCATGTATAATTTCAGACGTAATGTTTTAGTTTGATCAAGGACGTAAACAAATGCCAACGCTGGCTTTAGTAGCCAGTTAGTTAAATGCTATTTCGTGTGTCTTTGACAAACGCGTACAAACATTTTGGACCCGAATTTGTAATTATGTACTAATTTTGTAAATGTATTTTCCATGTATACTTGATGTAATTTTTAGATTTGATCAAGAACGTAAACACAAGCCAACGCTGTTTGGTTAGTAGCCAGTTAGTTCGATGTTATTTTGTGTGTATAAGACAAACGGGTACAAACTTCAAAAAATGATATGTAATCACAACAGCAAACTTCCGCTCAGAAACGTTTGTAAGAGCCGTGCTTGCGGAAGTTCTGCTTGACTCTTTTCATTACCGCTTTCTGGGTCTGATTCTGGCTCAAACTGATACGGCAATATTGACACCATTATTTACATTTGACCGGAGCTCATGCAGCTGTCGCTCGTGAAGGGAATGGGCGTGAAGTTTCCGCGCAACGTGCAGTACGCAGTTTAGCCAATCACAACACACCGGCCCAGCTGACCAATCTGAGCCCATCGCCTGCTTCTGAGGGAGTGGTTTCAGAGAATCAGGAAGTCAGCCGGTCGTTCAAATGACAGAGGAGAAAGCGGCTTTCAATAAAGGTGAAATATATGAAAAATAAGGCGTTTTTTAACAAACGAAACATGAAGACATGTTATATTGCACCCCATAAACACAATCAAGCAAAGAAAAAAAGCAGTAAACCACCCCTTTAAAGTACAGTATCTGAGGCATACCTGAATGTTTGAATTCCTCTTCTTTTGAACAAAATCACAGTGTGGAGTGGGAGGGCTGTCTTTAATATAATCCTCATCCGTCTCCTCACTTTCGGAATAGTTCACTAGGGCAAACCCGTTGGTAGTAAATACCTAAATAATAATAAAAAAAAAATACACATTAAGAGTTAATATTAGCACAAACATGCTCCTAATAATAGCAAATATTTATCTAGTTTGACAGAGCGAGCATTTGAGGGAGGGCCCCATAAGGTCAAGTCTAGAAACGTGTGTGTGAGCGCTTGACATGCAGCATGAGGGAAGACTTGAGTAGTTTGAGGAGTCAACATCATTCATTTACCTGTGTGAGGGCAGAATCTTTGGAGTCCTCATGGGAAGAGTGCTCTTGGTCTCTAGAACAGAAGTCTGCTGCTTTGGTCCCTGGAAATCAGACAAAACAACAGAAAACAATGAAGAACTGACCTTTTTGTTTACCGTTTCAGACATTTACAAGTAACAAAAGTCAGCTCGTGTGAACACAGTTTCTCATCTAGCACAGCTGAAATATAAGAGCATGCACTCATCTTTTCTAGAGGTAACAGCTAGTGTCACAGACACAAATATGATGCTGCAATGCATTACATCCAAAATACTCATTCTGAACATGCAGCAGCTTGAAGAGTGTTGAATTACACCTGCAATAACACTAGTTTAAATACTGACAGGTGTTGTCCCAATGATGTAACATCACTATGAGTGAGATCCATACGTGAGGGCCCCATAAAGCCAAGACTAGAAACGTGTGTGTAAGAGCTTATCTGTGAATTCATTAGTTTGAGGGAGGGCCCCATAAGGCCAAGACTAGAAACGTGTGTGTGTGAGGGCCCCATAAGGCCAAGTCTAGAAACGTGTGTGTGAGCGCTTGACATGCAGCATGAGGGCAAGACTTGAATAATGTTGACTCCTCAAACTACTCATTTACCTGTGTGAGGGCAGAATCTTTGAAGTCCTCATGGGAAGAGTGCTCTGTTAGGGATGTCTTGGTCTCTAGATCAGAAGTCTGCTGCTTTGGTCCCTGGAAATCAGACAAAAAAACAGAAAACAATGAAGAACTGACCTTTTTGTTTACCGTTTCAGACATTTACAAGTAACAAAAGTCAGCTCAAGTGAAAACAGTTTCTCATCTAGCACAGCTGAAATATAAGAGCATGCACTCATCTTTTCTAGAGGTAACAGCTAGTGTCACAGACACAAATATGATGCTGCAATGCATTACATCCAAAATACTCATTCTGAACATGCAGCAGCTTGAAGAGTGTTGAATTACACCTGCAATAACACTAGTTTAAATACTGACAGGTGTTGTCCCAATGATGTAACATCACTATGAGTGAGATCCATACGTGAGGGCCCCATAAAGACAAGACTAGAAACGTGTGTGTGTGTGTGAGGGCCCCATAAAGCCAAGACTAGAAACGTGTGTGTGTGTGAGGGCCCCATAAAGACAAGACTAGAAACGTGTGTGTGTGTGTGAGGGCCCCATAAGGCCAAGTCTAGAAACGTGTGTGTGAGAGCTTATCTGTGAATTCATTAGTTTGAGGGAGGGCCCCATAAGGCCAAGACTAGAAACGTGTGTGTGTGAGCGCTTGACATGCAGCATGAGGGAAGACTTGAGTAGTTTGAGGAGTCAACATCATTCATTTACCTGTGTGAGGGCAGAATCTTTGTTTGAGTCCTCATGGGAAGAGTGCTCTTGGTCTCTAGAACAGAAGTCTGCTGCTTTGGTCCCTGGAAATCAGACGAAAAAAAACAGAAAACAATGAAGAACTGACCTTTTTGTTTACCGTTTCAGACATTTACAAGTAACAAAAGTCAGCTCGTGTGAACACAGTTTCTCATTTAGCACAGCTGAAATATAAGAGCATGCACTCATCTTTTCTAGAGGTAACAGCTAGTGTCACAGACACAAATATGATGCTGCAATGCATTACATCCAAAATACTCATTCTGAACATGCAGCAGCTTGAAGAGTGTTGAATTACACCTGCAATAACACTAGTTTAAATATTGACAGGTGTTGTCCCAATGATGTAACATCACTATGAGTGAGATCCATACGTGAGGGCCCCATAAAGACAAGACTAGAAACGTGTGTGTGTGTGAGGGCCCCATAAAGCCAAGACTAGAAACGTGTGTGTAAGAGCTTATCTGTGAATTCATTAGTTTGAGGGAGGGCCCCATAAAGCCAAGACTAGAAACGTGTGTGTGAGAGCTTATCTGTGAGCATTTATTAATCTTTGCTAAAGTTCATTTAAACATTTAATAGCCTACATTATTGAAATCAAAAGTTGTATTTGTTAACATTTAGTTAATGCACTGTGAACTAACAAAAACAGCTGTATTTTTATTAAAATTAATATAGATGAATAGATTCAGTAACATGTATTGCTCATAGTTCATGTTAGTAATAAACTAATGTTAAATCAAACCACATTGTAAAGCGTTTCAAAAAAACAATTTACAGAACACCTTAAAATAAGAACGTAAGGTGTGCTTACCCCCTTTAGTACAGTATATGGTCAGCAAGATTTAGCCTTAATAAACTACAGTATTTACAACTGAACTGTAGCCTATTCAATTGTAGATGGTAGAAAATAAGACTATTAGTTAAAATAAACTTTTTAATGCTACTTTTTCATATTGATATTATATACCAAAATAATCTATTAAAGAAGGATTTTATCTTACAAAGCTATGAAATCCAGAGGTAAAATCACAGCTTTTTTTTTTTTTTTTTTTAAAGAGTGTTGGCCACCGAAGACCATTTTTGACCCAGGAAAAACCCTGCAGGGTTAGCAATGCTTGTGTGCGGACATTCACACGTCAAGCAAGAATCGCTAGTGAGGCACGAAATGTATGAATTTATGCATGTTTTTTTTTGTATGACAACCAGTGTAATTGTTTTTCTAAAACTGAAAATATTAAATGTTTATAAGGTAAACTTTTGTCACACACTGTTTCTGAATTCTCTTTTCTCATGCTATCCATGTGTTATAGCCTATGTGGCACAGTAATATCGTGTCATTTAAGGAAAAAAATTGTATGTGCTCCTAAATTTTGGACGTGCTCGTAATTAAAAAACATTTAGCAGCACAAAGTGCTCCTAATAAAAAAAGGTACCATAGAGCCCTGCCTTAACCCTTCACATACAGATGTGGTATAACATACCAAAATTATATTAACGCATACTGCCTTTATAATCAGGGTATCTGCAGGTATCAGCACTTCCAATGTAATACCATTTTTTCTTCAAAACATTTAAGACCTGCACATCATTGTGACTTCTATACAAACACACAAGATCACCCTGCTCAGCGATATAGGAAGGAACAATGGACATTTCTGGCTTTAAATTAACTATAGCTGAGGTTAAGGTCTATAGAAGTATATAGGAGACCAGATTTTTAGCATTTCAAGTCAGAAATACTACAGAAATTGAATGGTCATCAAAAATAAAATAAATTAGGGATGCACCGATATGAAAATTTTGCCCGATACCAATAACCGATAATTCTTTACATTTGAAAGCCCATAACCAATATATTGGCAGATAAATCTAAATTAAAATGTTGATATACTTTGATAGCCTGTATACATAAAAGACTCACCATTAAAAGCCATTGAAACACTTCAACAAATCAAACAATACAGTATCCTAGCTTGAACAAGTGTAAGACTCCTTAACTTTTAAAATTAATTTTACACTCCTATGGTCAACTTTATTAAAAAATGGTAACACTTTATAAGGTTTAATTTTGTTAGCATTAGTTAGCATGAACCAACAATTAATGAACAATACTTCTACAGCATTTATTAATCTTAGTTAATGTTAAGCTCAACATTTCAAGACACATTTGAGATCCAAATTTGTATCTGCTAACATCAGTTAATGCACTGTGAACTAGTGATCGACCGATATATCGGCCGGCCGATACAGAGCAGATTCCAGCATATAGAGCAGATTCCCCCCCCCACCACTAGCAGAGTGCTGGAATCTGCTCTTCAAGACAACGATAAGTTTTAAACTTTCAAAGCATCTTTTAACTGTTTGACTTCACTGAAATATTGCCATACACTTTGAAAGTGGAAACACGTTGCTCTATATGTGCTTGTAACTATAGCTAAGCAAGTTTGTGGGTCCAAATGGAAAACGCGAATGCCTCTATAAAACTGCTTGCCATTGTATTTATAGCTAGTTGTAGGCTATTCGTATGCATACGGTCGCTGTTACAAACACTGGTCATAGGATTAAGTAATGCCGAAGTTGTTCCGTGGTATTTGTGTGAGTTTTATTCAGCGACCACCTGTTTGGATGCGTGTGGTGTGTGTGTCTCGCCAGTGTTTCCCACACATAGACTAATTCGTGGCGGTGCCGCCACATATTGCGTTTTTTGGCGATTGCCAAAGCGAATTTTTATCTTATTTGATCGCTGAGTAATGTAGATGACAGACAGCTGCGCGTGACAGGTGGCATGTTAAAGGCTGAAAGAAAGAACGAGCAGTCAGAGAGAGAGCGCGTGCGCTAAAGCTGAAGAGAACGAGCACCGGGAAACTGAAGAACTTTTCTAGCAGGAGGTTTAAATTAACGAAACGCATCCTATGTGAGATTAATCAGATATTTATATTACACAAATTTAATATTACGACTTATATCTGCACAAAATGACGCTTCGAGTGTGTGCGCAAGGGGGCTGACCGTCAGCAGGCCAGTGTGAAGTTCAGATGTCTTGCATGGTTCATTGCAATTTTGCATTTTAAGATCTTTGAAACGTGGATTTAAGACATTTGAATGCCAATTAAGGCCTTATTTTTACATTTACAAATTTAAGGCTAATGCCTGGAACAGACAAAGCCGACGACGACGAACTAGCGCGGATAAAAGCCGACTGTGTTGTTGCTTCGCGTCGGGGTAAAAAGCTGCACTGAACACATGAGAGAACGACTGCCGACTGTCAGCTAGAATGTGTGTTCTGCGCCTGCGTGTGAATGAGACAACTGTGTATTTCTGCAGATATTCATCTATATTCGTCATTCAAAAAGGGAACCCAACACTGCCGGCTGCAGATACACAAACCATAAACAAAGCTTACCGTTTTGAATATCAGTCCTGCTAAACACTTTCTTTATGTTAATATTGAAGTATTCGCCAAGGAACACTCAGGTAAGATGTAACATTAGAACAGCCTTCTATGGTGCAGATGGAACCGTTTTGACTTCTTTGCTCACTATTTTACTATTTTCGTGCACTGACTCGTTCACTAAGCTGAACAGCCAATCAGAGTTCCCTCTTTCACCGACGGCACGACGGCGATTCAACATGTTGAATCGGGCAAAAAAAAAAGCCGACGAGGACCAATTTCAGCCGACGGTGCGGAACACGCAGAGAAAACTTAGTCGGCCGCCGCACAAAAACTGCCCGACGGCCGACCGCCGGTTTGGTGTGTTCCAGGTTTTAAGGATCCAGACGTCCTAATAAATCAACAGAAGTTGGGTCTGTGTCAAGTTATTAACACACAATGTGGACACTTTTACAAAACCAATGCTAATTTATAATTGTCCAACAACAAAGATATGCATTATCACGTAAATGTATGCAAACGATCAGTGCTAAGAGATTCATGTGTAATATGCTGTCCCATACCTTTGTTCCCATCGATAAATCGTTCCACAAACCCCGGCTTGTCCCTCAAAGACAGAATGTATGTCCTGGCATGATCAACAGGCCGGATCCTCGTCTTCCTTCTCAACATTATGGCTCTGTGAAAATAATTACACAAACACACTAAAAATAAATGAAATTTGCATGGGGAAAAAACTACATTTAATATTCAGTGATTTAAGGCACAGGTTAGACCACAGATATAAAACAGAAACAATAATTAGATATATTCAGCCAAATAAGATAGATCGATAAACAGATAGTCTGTCAGCTGCACATGATCTGCAATCATCTCTGATCAATTAAAACAAAAAAGTCTGTGAAATCGTTGTCAAACCAATATTGTTACATTAATGGATTTTTGCTAAACTAGGCTATAAAGAAAACAGAGTCAAATTATGTGACGTTAATACAATAAAATGCTTCTTAGCGACCATTATCAGCTATCGATTAGCCTAATAGCTAATATTATCAGCTATCGATCTTACATTACCAGCTCAAAGATTATGAGCTATCGATCTGAATAAAATGGTACATCATTTACTATCATTTAGTTGCGCTATGAAGTTGAGTAAGTATTGAAACGAATATCATGTAAGTTACAGAGTAAAATAACTTCACCCACCTGTTCCTCACACGAAGAGTGTCTTCCATTTGTTCGAAGCGCGTGGAACTTCCGGTTAAACGCCGTCCGTGACCGAATCCGTGTGCTTTTAGCAGCTAACGTTAGCCATCTGATTAAAACCTTACTTCATTAAACACCATTCGGTAAACACGACTAGAAATATACATCAAACTATATCAAATGTATAGTTCAGCAACCTGTTGCTTACAGTTAGGCCTACATGAAGTGTTTCTTCCGTTGGAACAGAGTCAAACCAGAGGAATTAAAGATTAAAACCCAGTAACGTTGTGCGTGGGCGCATCCAAATAAACTACACGGCTCCTCCCTCTCCGTGGGCCTCTCTCATTGGCTAAAGCCACACACACTTCCGTTAGTGTGTATCTGCTGCAGTACCCCGTTCCCGGCTACAGGGGCGATAGAGAGCACACACTCACACACACTCAAAACCTGTTTTTATCACCTTGTGGGGAAAGTGAAAAAAAAGCATGAGGCATATGAGCAGAGGCTTATGAGGCCGTTTACATTGAAAACGGTGTGGGGCCCACTATTTTGGGCCCCACAACGCTGTTGGACCCCATACCGTTGGTGGGCTACTGGTCACCGGGCCCCACAAAGTAATAAATGCAAGTACACACACACAAACACACACACACACACACACACACACACACACACACACACACACACTCAGGTTTGATTTGCTATCCTTGTGGGGACCTTCCATAGGCGTAATGGTTTTTATACTGTACTTACTGTATGTGCTATTGTCCTACACCAACCCTACACCTAAACCTACCCCTTACAGGACACTTTCTGCATTTTTACTTTCTCAAAAAAAAAATCACTCTGTATGATTTTTAAGTTTGTTTCCTCATGGGGACCTAAAAAATGTCCCCATAAGGTCAACATTTACTGGTTTTACTATCCTTGTGGGGACATTTGGTCCCCTCAATGTAGCATAAACAAGAACACACACACACACACACACAAACAATCAGATTGTTCCATTAGAGTGACAATAGAAACTATTGACCAGAACTATTGAATGGGAAAAGTGCAACTACAGTTGCTTGTTGAATAAAATCAATTATAGCATTCAGGGTGATATTTTGATTCTTTACAATATGCGTGTAATGGCTGAACAAAATAAAACAACATGTCCTATAACCTAACAATAAAAATTGTTTTGTCTAAATAAAAGCTTGTTTCTGCCATGCGATTTAAAAAGATAATAATTTCAACTTTTCATAGAGATGTAAGCCCGCAATTCTGACTGTTTTCACCATTAACTAACTATTAACTATGATTTTTGCCCCAATTAACACCTAGTTTGCTGCTTTTTAATTGTTAGTAAGGTTGTTGTTAAGTTTAAGTATGGAGTAGGATTAAGGGATCTAAAATACAGTCATGCAGAATAAGGTGTTAACTGCAGAATAATAAAGTATTTTATGAATAAAGTACTAATAAACAGCCAATATGCTAGTAATATGCATGATAAGCAAAGTTAATTGTAAAAAAATTGTCCCTGGACTGGTGTTTATATCTTAGTGAGTTTATATCTTGCAACTTGTTATGACTGGATTCCACAATTCCATCCACGTTTTCCACAGAAGTTATAGGGCCCTACATATTATTTGTATTAATGTAGTAAAACAGTGGTTCTCAAACTTTTTATACCAAGTACTACCTCAGAAAATATTTGGCTCTCCAAGTACCACCATAATGACTAACATTAAAATACAGTAGCGTGGTAGACCTAATTATTCAGCTACAGCTATGCACAGTTCAAAAACGAGGGTGTTTTATTCCTAATAAGAATATTTATTATTGTCGGCCACTTTAAACATTGTAAACACATTTTGAACATTAATGCTGCACTGTGCTTACATACAGGTAAATAAAAAAACTTAAATGATTCAATTAAAATGTACTGTACCTAAAAGTTAAATAAAAACTATACTGTACTTAAAAGGTTAAAAAAACTGTACTGTACTTGAATGTAAAGTAAAAAATGTACTGTACTTGATAAAAAAAATCATTTAGCCACCTTGCAAACTTTTTTAAAGCGTTTTAATATTAATTTATATTTAATTCAGTGATTCCTGTGCATACCACTAGCGTGTACCACACTTTGAGAATCAGTGTAGTATAATGATCATTTATTAGTGTCAGAAAGCAAAAAAAAAAAGTTTCATTTTAATTTGCACAAAAGTTAATAGACACTAACATAATAAATAATATTTCATTTAAAAAAAGCAGCACCTCTACTTACTTTATTGTAGATTGACCAATCTAAAGCCAGAGTTCCTAAAATAAGAGATTGAGCAGGTCATTGTGTTTGTGTTCAGGGGGTGCCTCATGTCTGATCTTGTCTTGGGTGCCGTCATGTGAGTCACGACTTCATATATCACACTGATTCAGATTGAGGTACTTTTATTGGCAGCTTAAGAATGTGAGATCCTAAGGTGTGATATGCAGGTGATAATGCATGTCAGTGCAGAGAAAGAGAGAGAGATGGGAAAAAGAACAGAAAGTGTGGCATGCTTCACAAACTAAATCTCTATGATTAAAAAAAAAAAAAAAAAAAAATGAGTCAATGAATCCCAAGATGCAATGATCTGCTGAATTATTAAACACTGAGGTCAGCCATTATGGAACAACCCAGTTCAGCTTTCCTATAATTAGATAGAGGCCAAGTGGTTGCCTTGGAAACAGCAGATTTATTGACCTTGCACGGTGAAGCCATATCGGCTTCAGAGCAAGAATGGAAAAATAACGCACAGGCGTGAGGGATGTGCATTTATCAGCTGGCCTTTCCCTTTAATGAGAGCAGCTTGGCCTGAGCTCCGGGGGCAAGAGTTCAGACAGGATGATCTGGTGCGCATGTGCACCACCGTGTGTTCGAACTGAGTCACAGCTGCTTTACAAATGGAGTGTGGTGCAGCCTCTAGAGGACAGGAGCAGGGAGGAGGTGATTTGATTAGATCTTTGTGCTAATTCAAGACGAATGATGTGTTTCTTTCAAACAGGTGTAAAGGCGTTTAATCCAGAGGCAGAATACACGCGGGGGTCTGTCACCATGAGCCGTCCTATAGCAGCTGACTGATACTCACCCTGCGTATGCTGAGCAGAGCGGCGAGGGTCGGGTCCGCCTCAGTCTCCTGTGATTGGACGCTGGATGGAATCAAGGTGAATGGAACACAAAGAGCAGGAGCTTAACCTGCCAGAGGGAGATGAGACACGGTGAGTTATCCTGTGTGTATTTATAAAATATGTCAGCTCTTAAAGCGGCAGTTCAGCCGAAAACAAAAATTCTGTCATCGCTACTCACCCTCATGTTGTTCCAAACCTGTGTGATATATTTTGAGTAATGTCTTAATGTTTTTTTGTTTGTTTGATAATGAAAGACAATGGTAGCCAAAACTGTTTGGTTACCTAAATTTATTTTATGTTTAACAGAAGAAGGAAAATCATACAGATTTGAAATGACATGAGGGTGAGTAACGATGACAGAATTTTCATTTTAGTGTGAACTGACTGACTTTTAGAGTTGACTTATCTGCTGGTATTTGGCCAGGTTCAGATGACCATTAACGGTATCTGCTTGAGCAAATAACAGAAGTTTTAGAAAAAAGAGATTTTGTCCGAAAGGATTTGTTATTTAGTAATGTTAACCATTTTATTCAATTCTACACCAGCAAGGTGCTTCATAAAAAAGTTTTATTTACAAATATCAATATAATATATCATTTTATTTAAAGTGCTGTTTTGATTAAACCCTGGGTATATTTTGCAGTAATGAAGAGCTGACTCTACACAATCCAGAATACTACACTTACAATTTACCAAATTAAGTAATAAATAATTTTATTACTTAATAAAATATTTTATTAAGTTATTTATTATCTATTTTTAGATAAATAATCAAGCAAATCTGTGACCATTGTTGTACTTTCATTAATATAATAATAAATAAAAAATATAATAAATATAATTATTCTAATATATAACAATCTGAGTGGAAATACTACTACTACTACTAATAATAATAACTAGTAACAATAATATTTAATTATTAAATATATTAAAGTGTTAGAGTATATAAATAATAGCATTTAATTATTTAATAATGTCTATAATTATGAAATACTCAAGCTGAATGAATTAAAACAGAAGTCTTTTCACTAATTGTCACTCTTACAACTTACCAAATAAAAAAAAAAAAATGGGTATGAAATACTGATTTAAGTTTAAATTGTTTTATTATGTGATATGAAATAGGTCTCGGAGTGATAAGAGAGACATAAAACTAGATTGGCAACCAGGAACAATGGTCAGTAATACAGTGTAGCGTCATTATACAAATATATTTAACCACTCAATGCTTTGACTGATCAATCAGTCTCAAGTATGTAATAAAATCAAACAAAAGCATTGTTATAACATTTAAACTGATATAAGGAGTCATTGCAGCACACATATGCAAGAAACAAGAAGTCTTTAACATCACCTAACTGAATGCAATTGTAATCCAGACTGCTTGATGATTCATCCAAGTGTGTGAAGTGTTTTTCGATTAGATGATATGATTAGATTTGGAATAAGACAAATAGAGAGTGAGATTATAGTGCAGGAGAGAGGGAGGTACATAAGCCAGATGGGGCCACTGTGTAGCAAGGGACAATTCAGGACACTGAATCATGACGACAGTCGGTGGATTGTCTGTGACCAGTGTGTGTCATTGAGGCAGAGTGTGTGTGCGTGTGTGTGTGTTTGGAGCGTCCAAGCACGTGTCTCTCACATGTGCTGCCTCACGGTCACGCCCTCCCCCAGACGTTCAGTTACTGCATGCGCACCACCGCACACACTCTCACACACAGTTCCAGGGCCGTGTGGGTCAGTTGTGGGATTATTATGCAGCTAGAGAAGTTTCATATGGTTCCCTGAAAGGCAGATTTGTCCTGTGCCCTACCTCGCCCCGCCATTTAATTACACCTCTGTAATTTGATTAGCAGAAAGTGCGCGTGAGTGAGCATTTAAAGGCTTATTCACTCTGAGTGTGTGCACTCGTCTCTCAGCGCCTCAGTGCCTCATCTCCTCTCTCCTCGAAAGCATGTGCGGGAATTAAAAAAGAGGAAGTGGAACTTTGACGTGGATTTTGCTTTGATGTGTCATCCGCTCACGTGTAGCTTTAGCCACGAGATTCCAGAGGATAGAAACTCTCCTTTTTAACCTGTTCGTACTCAAAGAAATGCAGCAGCTGTTAAAAATAAAAAATGGTTTGTATGTTTTTTTTTTAAATTGATTTTCTGACTAGATGTGTGCTAAAAATATGCATTGAGGTGCAAAAGCCCAAGGAAATCTGGGAATAAAAACATATTTCTTTGATTTAAAATGTTCAAAATCAAACAACTTCTTTTAATAAAATTTTGTTGACATTTTTAGAACTCAGATTTCCAATACTGTATATTTTCATGCATTAAAAGGTAAACCAAAAAAGAAAAACATTATTGTTATTATCAAACGTGTTGACATGAAATTAATAAGAAATATTTCAGATTTTTCACATTCTCATATTCATGTTAATAAAACATTAACAACCATAATTTTATTGAGATGTATGTTTTTTGGGGGGTTTTTTTTGCGATGTATTGTTTTAAGTGTGGTGATACAGTGACTGTATTTTGAGCCCAAGACGATTTTCCAATTCAATAAAGTAGAACTTAACCTTAATAGTCATCGTCATCATCATTATTGTAATTAATATTGTTTTTGTTATTATATTTATATAATAAATGAAAAGGTATTATTATACATTATAATATTATATTATTATACTAAACTATATATATATGTGTATGTGTGTGTAAAAATCTTCAATATTGTAAAACAAAACAAAAAGGCAAAACAGAAGTATTTTCACTAGTATTTTGAACCATACTGTTTGTGCATTGAATTGATGCACTGAAGATTTATAATGCTGTTTTCTGCTCTAACAGCCCTGTTGATGATTTTTGCATGAATGTATTAATATGTTGAAACCCCCCCCTGAATATTAGTATCTGAAGTATGTGTAAATGACAACACTGCAGATTGCAGTGGGTCCTTTGCAGCGAGAGAGTGAAGAGGAAGATGAGAGTGGAGGGTTGGTGATGCAGGAGAGGTGGGGCTCACAGGGCTGATGCACAGGAGCCGTGGCAGGAGGAGGAGTGTGTGGAGAGGGAGAGAGAAATGGGATGGGGTGAGAGAGAGAGAAGTGTCGTCCTACCAGCTCAGAGTCCCTGTTACCGCAGATAGATTGCTGACAGCTTTGCGAGAGGAGGGAGACGGCAATCATGCACATTTTACAGCCCCATTATGTCAACAGGTTAGAATATAAATGTTCTTTCTCCATCCATCCCATTCCCTCTGTTTGTTCAGTCGTGTCTGTTGATGTACGGGCAGATTGTCAGTTGGACTTAATACTGTGCTATCCAATAGAGAAAAGCCGTTCCATTATTGTCAGTGGTTGGATATCTTGTGTGTGTTTGTGTGTGTGCGTGTGTGTTTAATGACACTCAAATCCCACGTGACTGATAATACGGGATTGCATTAGAAGAGGTTGCATTTCAGTTATTTGCAGTGTTTGGTTCAAATGAGTGGATTTGTCATGTTTTGGTCATTTGTAATATAGTACTATCTTCATGTAGTGAATAAATAATGTAACACTCGTGTATGTACTGTGTTGCTGTGTTCAGCTCTATACACAAGCATTGCCTCACATCAGCTGGACTCTGTGCTGGTTCATGGAGGTGTGTCGGGTTCATTTGCTGAACACCGCTAGAGAGTTCATAACCTCCACATGTTAAAACGGCTTGCCATAGACAGAGGCTTCTGTTGTTGTTCACTACCAACTGAGGAACTTGCATGAAAGTGTTGCTTATGTATTGTATTGTGGTTTTGGAGTCATGAGGGCAGTCACGTGAGTTTAACACATGAAACCGGTTTGTGGTTTGGTCTGTTGCTGTTCCTTTAGTTTTACATGGTGATGCAACTCTGTTGATAGACAAATTATGGCGGTCAGCTGAGGTGAATTATGCAGTGTGAAATTATTTTAAACAGTGCCACCTTGTGGTCACAACATGCATTTATTCTCCCCACTTACTTAAAGGGATTGTTCACCTAAAATTAAAATCAGCATTTATTCACCCTCATGTCGTTCCAAACCTGTATGAAGGACTTTCTTATGTGGAAGACAAAATAATGATGCTCTGAAGAATGTTGCTAACTAAACAGTTTTGGTTACCATTAACTTCCACTCACAAAAAAGGACACATTTCTCAACATGTCTTAATTTATGTTCCACAGAAGAAAAAGTGTTTGAATGTTTTAGTGTTAAAACAGTGTTAAAATGTCCCTTCTGGGCTTAATATGCAGAAACAGACCTTCATAGGTTGATTAACACTGTCTCTCATGATTGTGTTTGTTTGAACATTCTGACTAGCCTGACAACAGTAGCTCAACCAGTGGTGGACTGTCTGTTAGTCTGACCAGTGACAGACAAGTGGAGTGTTTGTGCATTATTCCATTTGATGATTTCCATTTTTACTGTTAGGCCTTACGGTACGTATTGTAAAACAATGGAAATAATAATGAAATGCATGTTACACTACCTTTAATAGTTTTAGGGTCGGAACGTTTTTTCTTTTTAAGAAATAATGTTATTTTGCAATGATGCATTAAATTGATAAAAAGTGACAGTGAAGACATTTATAATGTTACAAAAGTTTTTGGTCTCAAATAAATGCTGATCTTTTGAATTTTCTATTCAAAGAATCCTGTATCATCGTTTTCCACAAAATATTAAGGATTGATTTTCCATTACATTTAAAACACATTAAATTCTAAGTTAAAATAAGTTATTTATATTTCAAAGTATTAGTGTTCTTACTGCATTTTTGATCAAATAAATGCAGCCTTGGTGAGAATAAGAGACTTCTTTCTTTCAAAAATATAAAAAAAATCATACCATCCCCAAACCTTCAACGATTGTGTATATACAGTAAGAGTTTTTTTTTTTATATTTAACTATGTCTTGTGAAATAGAAAATAATTTCTGATTTTACTGTATACTTTTTTCCTCTTTCCTCTTTTTCTCCAGGTGGCCGAATGGAGTGAAGAGAAAAAGAAAGAATAGTCAATGCTCTATGAAGAGCGCGTCTGGTAAGGATCTTGGATCCGGTGTCACTGCAGTCTAAACCCAAGCATTTTGTGCCTGCGATGCCCAAACATGCCCCCCTCTGTGTTTTGAGACAAACAGATTTTGAATGCAGCTATCAAAAGTAAATATTTATATCTTTGAGAATTATATATATATATATATATATATATATATATATATATATATATATATATATATATACATATACATACATACATACATACATACATATATATATATATATATATATATATATATATATATATATATATATATATATATATATATATATATATATATATATATATATATATCATTATTAATATTTAAGTATTAATACTGTTATCATCTCCTCACCCTTATTATTCTCGAAACACTTATGACTTCCCAGAACACAAAAGGAGTTATTAACAATATGACAGTCAGTGTTGGTGAAATGGTATCTCAGGGTTATAGAAGTTGTGTGTGTGTGTGTGTGTGTGTGTGTGTGTGTGTGTGTGTGTGTGTGTGTGTGATCCTGGGATTCCCTACATTATGGGGATCAAATGTCCCCTCAAGGATGGTAATACCATTTTTGACTTTGTGAGGACATTTTTTTTTGGTCCCCATGAGGAAAATAGTTTAAAAATATCTAAAAATCTAAAAATGCGGGAAGTTTTGTGTGAGGTGTAGGGTTAGGTTAATGAGATAGAAAATAGAAAGTTTGGACAAAACCGTTACGCCTATGAAATGTCCCAATAAAACTTGTTGTGTATGTGTGTGTGTTCTGCTGTAACAACCCATCTCCTCCTCTTCTAGTGAAGATCATCTCTGTTCCAGGGTATGTTCCCAGCTACCTGGAGAAAGATGAGCCATGTGTGGTATGCGGGGACAAGGCCACCGGCTACCATTACCGCTGCATCACATGTGAGGGCTGCAAGGTGAGATTTCAAACCCTTGAACCGCTTGATAATCATAATCAGTCTTGCGCATTAATCTGCTTTCTTCTGCTCCCAGGGTTTCTTTAGGAGGACAATACAGAAGAATCTTCACCCTTCCTATTCCTGTAAATATGACAGCTGTTGCATCATTGATAAAATCACCCGCAACCAGTGCCAGCTGTGCCGCTTCAAGAAGTGCATCTCGGTGGGCATGGCCATGGACTGTGAGTGTTCACACAAACACAAACGCACACACACGTTTCTTTGGCTAAATATAGACATACAGTAGATTAAGTTAATAAAAATGACTACAGATTAACCCAAACCCAAATATTTTATATTATTTAATCTATTTAGTATTGGGACCAATTCTCACTATTAACTAGTTGCTTATTAGCATGCCTGTTACTAACAAATTGGCTGTTTATTAGTACTTATAAAGCACATATTCTACATCTCTAATCCAATCCGACCCAATACCTAAATGTAACAACTACCTTACTAATTATTAAAAAGAAGCTGTAGTTAATAGTGAAAAAGTGTTCCCTATTCTAAAGTGCTACCAAAAGTCTTATTATTATTATTATTATATATTTTTTATTTTGTTTTTTATTTTTCAATTTTATTTTATTTTAGAAAAGACTTACTAGTATCTAAAGACTACAAAAAATGTTTCCTAATGTTTACAATTTTTATATTATAAAGTATAAAAATATAGATATGTATGTATTTTTTCAATAGTTATTAATATATAAATCCTGCTGAATTTTTTCCCCAAAGTATTAATTCAGCTCAATCTGATGATGAGATTTCTGTCTCTGTAAAAATCTTGAAATGTCTTTAAATGACATTGTTTCTCAAAAAAGAAATATGTAAATCCGGCTTTTGAAAAAATCTGCTATAATCTTCTTACACATAACAACATTACATAACATTGCCTGTCATTTCCTGTTTAGTACTGAGAGTATTAAATGAGTGATTTTGCAAGTGATTCATGTCCCTGGCAGTGGTGCTGGATGATTCAAAGCGTGTGGCCAAGAGGCGTCTGATCGAGGAAAACCGGGAACGGAAGAAGAAAGAGGAGATGGTGAAAACACTGCACAATCGGCCTGAGCCCACCGTCTCGGAGTGGGAGCTGATTCGTATGGTGACGGAGGCTCATCGCCACACCAATGCCCAGGGCCCTCACTGGAAACAGAAACGCAAGTTCCTTGTAAGAGGCCTGGATGTGTCTGTATGTCTGTGATCATGAAAAGCATTGATAGGTTGACTACATCGTACTATGATTGTTAATAACCTCCAGCTCTCGTCCGTCTGTCAGCTGTTCTTTTGAGAATCACTTCTTCATCATAGCAATTGTGTTTGAATGTCAGGAGTCAAAAAACACATTACCTAACAACCAGTGTTGTTACACAGAGTGGTCTGTCAGGATTTGAGAGTAGCTGACAATGACCAAAGAGCACTGGACAAATCAGTTTGAGGATAGATGGATGGATTCTTTTGTAATCAGAGTTTGGTTGTTTGTCTGGTCTGTTCTGTAGTGGATCGTACCGAGTTTCCTTTAGTTCAGTCTAACCAAATGTGAAAACGGCCTTAGAGTGGGTCGAGGAGTATAAACAAATCAAAAATCAAAACAACAAGTCTAGAGTCATTTTGTAATTGTTATTTAAAGAAGTCTTTATAATCAAAATACAGTAAAAACTAATTGTGTGAAATATTACAATTAATAACTGTTTTCTGTTTTAATGTTTAAAAATGTATATGTAAATGTAATTTATTCCTGTGAGGCAAAGTTGAATTTTCATCTGTCGTTACTCCAGTCTTCAGTGCCACATGATCCTTCAGAAATCATTCTAGTATGCTGATTAGCTGCTCAGGATTTCACATTTCTTATTATTATCAATATTGAATACACTTGTCCTGCTTAATAATGTTGTGGAAATGGTGTTAATTTTTCAGGATTCTTTGATGAATAGAAATTTTAAAAGAACAATATGTATTTGACGTTTTTGTAACATTATAAATGTCATTATTGTCAACTTAATGCATCCTTGTTTAATAAAACATTAACTTCTTTCAAATAAAAAAATAACTGACCCCAAACTTTTAGTGTTTTAAAATAGTAGGCTAGTAATTTATTTATTTACTTTTTAAAGAAAACATATACAATCTCACTTATACAAATGTTGGTAAAATGAAATGTATTTCTTATGGCGTGGGCAGTAAATATGTGAAAAATGTGATTTTTATTGGATTTCTATATCGGTTTGTCTTTCAGCCAGAAGACATCGGGCAGTCTCCAGCCCCCACATCAGACAACGACAAAGTCGACCTGGAGGCCTTCAGTGAGTTCACCAAGATCATCACCCCTGCCATCACACGAGTTGTGGACTTTGCCAAAAAACTGCCCATGTTCTCTGAGGTCAGTGTCTGTGTTTTTAAATACTGCACACGAACGTCTCGGTTCTCCACCGCGCCTGAAAAAGCTTCTCTGCAGCTGATGCTTATTCCATAAATACACATTTTCATAAACAACACCGTGCTGCATTATTACATCAGTTGTCGAAAACCGCTGTGAAAGAGCAATTATGTGCTCGGCTCCAGCTGTCACTGTACTATCTGAACCAAAACTGCATGTCTGTGTTTGTGTGTGAATGAAAGAGGCTGCCTTGCTACCGCATTTGAGTAATGGCCTTATTAAAAGATTGACTGTGATTACAGGCTGTTGCTGTGCTTTCAATCACTTGTTATTTTGCCACTCTAATTGCTCATGTGAACACATAATGATCACAAATCATCACTTGTTGACTTGCTACATTGGAGGACATTGAAGCCTCTAAGAGAGATATGTGATTGTGTTAGGAATCTCAAAAGGCCATTTAAAAGGCCGCAATCAAAATAGTGGTTATTCCTTGTTTTTGAGCCTTGATTAATGTCATACAAACAGGAATCATTTGTGCTTTATTGTCTTCCACTGGTGTCCAGCTGCCCTGTGAAGACCAGATCATCCTGCTGAAAGGCTGCTGTATGGAGATCATGTCCTTGCGTGCAGCGGTGCGGTACGACCCGGAGAGCGAGACGCTGACCCTGAGCGGGGAGATGGCTGTCAGTCGAGAGCAGCTGAAGAACGGAGGGTTAGGAGTGGTGTCTGATGCCATCTTTGATTTGGGCAAGAGCCTGTCACAGTTCAACCTGGATGACTCAGAGGTGGCGCTGCTGCAGGCTGTGCTGCTCATGAGCTCAGGTGAGATCCTTATTAAGATCTTCATGTTGTTTCAAAGCTGTATGACTTTTTCCTTTTCTCCCACTGAACACAAATGGAGAATTTGTAAATGTGAAATTTTAAAGATTATTGTTCAGCTATCATTTTGCCCTCCGCTGCAGCTTTCAAATATGGCGTCCTTAAAATCACAGTTTGATGTACGTTTGACACACAAACTAATGATGTTTGAAATGGGAAGGAGGTTTATCTGTGAATAATAACTCTCTGTTGGTTCCTCAGACAATTAGTTTGTATGTCCTTTCATTTTTAAGTGCTTAATATACGGTTCCATTCAAATGTTTGGGGTCAGTAAGATTTTTTTGGTTACACTTTTTATTTTAAGGTGTCCTTGTTACAGTGCAATTATACATTTAAGCACTGAGTAATAGTAATTAACTACATGTACTTATTATATGGTTAGAGTTAGGATTAGAGTTTGGTTTAGAGCAGGGGTGCCCAATCCTGCTTTTGGCGATTGACTGTCCTGAAAAGTTCAGCTCCAACTCTAATCAAGCATACCTGAAGCAACTAATTAAGCTCTTCAGGATCGCTTGAAAATTAAAGGCAGGTGTGTTTGATTAGAGTTCGCCAGAAGCAGGATTGGGCTCCCCTGGTTTATAGTTACTTGCATCTAATTATGCACAATTTATTGTTATTATAATAGTAAGTACATGTAAGATGTGTAACAAGGACACAAAATAAATTTTGTGATTTTTTTTGTTTGTTTTTATGAAGAAATCAAAATTGTATTCAGCAAGAATACATTAAATTGATCGAAATTGACAGTAAAGACTTTTATATGTTTAATTATTTAATTTTTTATTTAAAATTATTTGTTTTATGTTTGTTTGTTTCAAATAAATGCCATTATTTTGAACTTTCTTTTAATCAAGGAATCTTGAATAAATGTATTACTGTTTCCACAAAAATATCAAACAGCACAACTGTTTTCAACATTTATTGATAGATAGATAGATAGATAGATAGATAGATAGATAGATAGATAGATAGATAGATAGATAGATAGATAGATAGATAGATAGATAGATAGATAGATAGATAGATAGATAGATAGATAGATAGATAGATAGATTATATACAGTGGGGGAAATAAGTATTCAACACTTGAACAAATTTTTTATTAAACAATTTCCAGTGCAGCAATTCACATGAAATTTTGATCAGATGTTGGTATTAACTCAAGTAATTTGCACAGAGAAAAATATTGAATATTACAATCCATAAAAAAGTTATATGTAATAAAGTGAAATGACACAGGAAAAAAGTATTGAACACACTAACTGAGATTATACTTAATACTTGGTGGAAAAGCCTTTGTTTGCAATAACAGCTTCAAGACGCTTCCTGTATGAACAAACTAATCGTTCACAGTGCGCAGGTGGGATTTTGGTCCATTCTTCTAAACAGACTGTCTTCAAATCTTGAATGTTCCTCTTGTGAATCTTGATCTTCAGTTCCTTCCATAAATTCTCTATTGGGTTTAAGTCTGGTGATTGACTGGGCCGTCCCAACAACTTTATGTTCTTCTTCTGGAACCAATTCCGAGTCTCCTTTGCAGTATGTTTTGGATCATTGTCCTGCTGGAACGTCCATCCATGTCTCATCCTCATCATCCTGGCGGATGGTAACAGATTCACCTCAAGAATTTCCCAGTACATGGCTCCATTTATCTTCCCTTCAATAACATGGATTCTGCCAGTACCATGAGAAGAAAAACAGCCCCATACCATGATGCTTCCACCTCCAAACTTTACTGTTGGTATGGTATTTTTAGGGTCATACACAGAGCCATTTCTCCTCCAAACATGGCGTGTGGTATTATTGCCAAAAAGTTCCATTTTTGTCTCATCTGACCAGACTACATTCTCCCAGTAATTCACAGGGTTGTCCAAAAGTTTTGTAGCAAACATCAAACGAGCTTCAACATGCCTTTTCTTCAAAAATGGAGCCTTCCGAGGTGAGCGTGCATGGAGGCCGTGGCGGAGTGCATTGCCTATAGTTTTCTCTGTGACAACTGTACCTGCTGCTTCCAAGTCTCTCTGTAGCTCTTTCCGAGTGGTCCTTGGCTCTTGGATTACTCTTCTGATTAACCTTCTGACTCCCTGATCAGAAATCTTTCGAGGAGCACCTTTGCGTGGCAGGTTGATGGTAGAGACCCAGTGGTGCTTCCAGGAACATTTAGGAGTTGTGAAATCCGTCTATAACCACTACCATTTTTATGCAGCACAACAATCTTGTTGCGAAGGTCTTGGGACAGCTCTTTGCCTCTACCCATCATGAGATGTTTGTATACTTGCATTCAGAGGTGGGTAAGGCTTTTTCTAACTGATTAACCTGCAATAACCTGGCTGATTCTAATTTGCACAAATAGGAGGTTGAACTAATTAGTGAAATCAGCTGTTGTCTTGCTTTGTCTTGCCTTGGTGTACTGCTTTTTCTTTGTGTGTTCAATACTTTTTTTCTTCTCCTATTTCACTTCATTAAATATAACTTTTTTAAGGATTGTAATTTTATGATTTCTTTATCTGTGTAGATTTCTTGAGTTAATACCAACATCTGATCAAAATTTCACGTGAATTGCTGCACTGGAAATGTGTTTAATAAAAAATTTGTTCAAGTGTTGAATACTTATTTCCCCACTGTAAATATATTACAATTGTTGTATTGTGTCTACTGACAAATGGCACCATCTAGTGGATCAAAAAAAAATATCTTAGAAATATCTTATTTAAAGTATTTCATAAAATATTAACCTTTTTATGTAACATCCATTCATGCTCAAGTGAGATGCATTACAGAAATGCCTGATGTATAACAATATAACTGTAGTCTGTTAAACGACTGTACAAAAAAGCATTAATTTAACCCTTATTAAATATTGGTTCTGCATTTCAGTTATCAGACACAGAAAAAATAAACTTAAATATCTTTTGTGTTCAGTGGAATAAAAATAACAGCATATGGGTTTGAAACCACTATCCCTGTAACCTTCCTGTTGTGACCTCTGAATTCTGAATTTAATATTAGTTTAATCTTCCATTGCACAGATCGTTCCGGTCTCACGTGTGTGGAAAAGATCGAGAAGTGTCAGGAAATGTACTTGTTAGCATTCGAGCACTACATCAACCATCGCAAGCACAACATCTCGCACTTCTGGCCCAAGCTGCTGATGAAGGTGACGAACCTGCGCATGATCGGCGCCTGTCATGCCAGCCGCTTCATGCACATGAAAGTGGAGTGTCCCACAGAACTCTTCCCCCCGCTCTTCCTAGAGGTCTTCGAGGATCAGGAGGTGTGATCGAGAACCACAGGGGAACTCGGGGAGGGAAAACTGATCATGAATTTGTTTTCGCAAAGTATTTGTCTTTTGCATCCTCATGCAATGCCGAGCCAGGACATGTACTTTATTTTGCATCGTCAGCTTTGTCTAGGATGTGTTTTGGGTTGTCGGCTTCCACATCTTTCGACCCTACAGTCACTTGCCATTCAGATTCCTCCCACAGACGGACAAAAAGCTAGCATGCATCAACCTACCTCTCGTACCGACATACCTCCCAACCTCAGAAGGAGCTTATTTTAAAAGCGTGACAAAGAAACCCACACATTCAAAAGCTATTTCATAATAACCTGTTTCGGAAACGCTAGCTGTTGTTGTAAGTACAGAGGAAACGTCTATGAGCAACATCGAACACCTACATTTGGGCTCTACACGATTAACCTAATTTCCTCTGATTACAGTAGTATTTCAGCATTCATCTTCCTCTTTGCACGCATAGAAAATCTCCTTTGTGAACATAACTACCTGTGTGCACTCGTACACTCTGTACATACATTAATATGTTGTGTGAACTTCTCATACCTCATATACACCAGCATACAGGCATACATGTAGCAACATGTCCAAACATGTATGTATGCGTACTATTCTACCTGTATTAACCCATTTATCTTCTTACAGTGCAGCGTACAGTTCTCACATACCTTCCTGTCTACCATATCCACTTGTATGTTACTTAAGCTGAACATTTTGTGACCTCATTTTCTGAATAGCCTCTTGTCGCTTTCTGGCGTGTGACCCATTTAGCTGTCGTGAGGTATTTCCTCCTGTATTCATCTGTCCTAGTGTTGTCCGTTTGGGCAGACAGATTGATGTACATATGTATCAAGCCATATGCTGTGGTTTAAGACACATCCATCTCCATATTATGGCCTTCAAATCGCTCATTGCGCTCCAGTTGACCTGGCTCATCAGATGGTACTACCATATGGTATTACATAGAACTTCAGAGAATACTATGGTATTATTAAAAAAAAACATGGTAGTGCCATGGTACTTATTTTAGGGGAATATTACCCCTGAAATCCTTCCATCATACCATTTATGTGTACAGGGTGGTAAATGATTCCTGAAAATCTGAATTTGACAAAAACAGAAACTACGGCTTAGATCATAAGAGTAATAGGGTACATTGGGGCTAAACATCAAAATATCCACTTCAGCAAAAGTGGATAGTTAATTAATAGTTAATAGTGTTGGAAATATGATTAAATACTACATTTTTTTTAGTATAGATTTAAAAATGTGTTTTTGCTACATTGTTTCGCACATTAATTTCAACATTTACTCACCCTCAAATTGTTCCTGTAGAGCACAAAATAAGATTTTTTGGAGAATGTTGGTAACCAAACAGTTGACGATACCCAATGACTTCCATAGTATGCGGAAGAAAAAAAAATACCCTGGACCATCAACTGTTTGGATACCAGCATTCTCCAAAATATCTTCTTTTGGGTTCCACCAAAAGAAAAAAAAAACTCATACAGGTTTTGAACAAGTGGAAGGTGAATAAATGATGACAGAATTAAAAAAATTTCAAATTCAAGATAAATCACAACATTTCGAACTGCAATTTCATCAGTTAATAACATCATTGTAGGTTTGTTGTGAAATGTTTATACAGAATTACAGTTGGCACGAAATGAAAATTCACTACATCTGTTTTCTAAATGCACGTTATTGATCATTTTGTGAACTATTCATTTATGCATATATGCATTTTTGGCACTGTTATGTTTAATCAAAATCATATACACTCAGATTTATGTCACAATACAGAAGAAAAGATTTGTTGCTACTTTTTTAGTATTTACCTAATACAAATTTTTAATTACAAAATCATTCATTTATTAATTGCTAGTTTGCTAAAAAAAAAAAAAAAAACTGTTGACTTAATCACCTTAAATATATTATATAATTTCAAAGATTCTCATTAGTTACATCTGCAACATAAATGACTTCAAATAAACCTTAATTATTTCGCAGTGAATAGCAACAAACCGTTCGTTAGGGAAGTTCTGTAGTTGTGTTTGTGGCTATTCATTGTCTGGAGAGGGAAATAAAAAATAGAAAGGACTTTTAGCCCCATTGTACCCTACATCTTTGCTGATTTTGAAAGTAGAGAACTTCTCCACAATCTCCACAACCTTCTTGCAAGAGTAAATGAAATGAGTGTCACTTACCTCTCCATGTCTTCAAACAGACTCTACCTCACCCCTCATCTGTGCATCACCGTCTACAAAGCACTTTTTTCCACTCACCTGCTCATGCATATATATTCCTGCTTAAACCTGTACATAAACATTCACACATTTACACTAAAAAGTCACATACGTGTGATAGCAACCTCACTCGTGTGTATACTGCTTTCCCTTTCACTTGTGATGTGGGACCAAGTGTCAGTCTTGTTCCCTGTTTCTGAGGACAGTAAGAATGTGCCGGACTGAATGAATTTCACTGTGCTCTGACAGAGCTAACCGACTGCTTAGCAGATTATTTTGCTTTAAGCAAGCGCTGGAGAAGCAGCACAGGAAGAAGGTTCCTGAGTAGCACAAACCTAATTTTTTGTCAGCCCAGTTCTGTGGTTCCTACGCCTCCAAACCTGACCTGTTCGTGTGCACCCGTACATCTCACACAAGAACTTTACATGAACTCTTCCCCAGCAAAGGACACAGCCAGAGTACCCCCAAAGTAGTTTAACCAGCTTAATGTTTCTGGTTCAGCAGGGTTTCAATGTCCTTTTTGACTGATACTGTGTCAGTATGGCTCCAGGAAGAGAGACGCAGCCTTCATTTAAAGTGACACAGAGGAACAAAAGGGCAGAAAGGACAAACTCACTGTGACTAGCTAAACTCAGGCACGGAGCTCCCATGAGGCCATGCACCTGACTCAGGCTCAATCTAACCCACCAGCACTGCAGACATGCACTGCCCACAGTCACAATCTACTGCACCAGCAAGGGTCAGCTCCCGCAGACCCTGTTCTTGATCACGGGGAATCAGGAAGCCATTTGTTTTGCTGGACGTCCAAACCTGGTTTACAGCACTTTTATTAGAACAGAATTCAGTCCTTTATGCCTAGCCAGATCATCAATATGTTGATTGAGACTTTGGCTCTTAAAGGGGTCATATCATGATATTTTGAAATAAACGTTCATTGTACTATGAAATCAAGACTGTAACTTTCAGAACTTCTTCCCTTGTCCAAATTTAAAGGGCATTTACTGAAACTCTGAAGCAAAAATGTTTTTTTCTGAATATTAACATATGACCACCGACATTTACATATTAGCAATTCTTATGTGGTGTCCACTCACAATGACAAAGTAGGAGAGGTAATATTGTTATAACACCAGAAGGACTAATGATTGGAGTAAAATGTTGGATATTGCATTAAACTTTGTGCTTTTCCTGGCTGTGTGTAGCACCTACAGCTCTGCAGATCTTTCTGTAGGATCCCAGCGCTGAATGAATAGTTCACCCAAAAAATGAGAAATCTGTCATCATTTACTAATTCTCATGTTGTTCCAAATCCATAAGACTTTTGTTTATGTTTGAATTCAAATGAAGATATTTTTAATATTCTCCTAATTTTTGTCTATTTACTTGAAAGTCTACGCAATCGAAGGTTTGAAACATCAAAAAGTCTTCAAGTCTTCTATAGGGACACAAGTACTGTTTTTCCAATACGAACATATATATATCACCAAATATGGATTTTACCATTTTCTGTAAGAAACCCTAACCTCTAACCCTAAAAAAAAAAAAAAAGGATGGGAAATTTATGATCCCATAATTTTCATTTTTGGGTGAAATATTTCTTTAAGAAAAATCATTTTTAAAGTTTTAATGCACATTTCAGAGCAGATTGGATCTAGTTTATAGATGCGTACAGCAAAGCCCTGTTGTTCATTTCACATGCAAATAAACTGTTTACGACTTAAAGGCAAAAAAGAGCCTGTTCAATGTTGAAGATTAGCAACAAGATATAAAAACAGTTATTAAAAACTAAATTTTGTCAGAGCAAAAAATTATAAGTGGACCTCATGGGAAAAATTTTAAACAATAATAATAATAATAATAATAAAATGTATGATATGACTCCTTTAATAGATCAACAGCCATCTGGAAAATTCACAGGCACCAATAAATCCCATCTACATGTCCGCAGTCTGCAATGTAGCAAGCCATATTTGAGGTCCAAAAGTTCAAGTGCGAAAAGAAGACCTGCCATTCCTTTAAAAAAAAAAACACCCTGTCCATCTTCTGATGAGGAATGTAAAAAAATAAAGAAGACAAAGCACTCATTCTTTAGTCAGAAATACTTGCTGTATTTTATGCTGAGTGGACATTACACACTTGCAAGGCTGTGAATTTTAAGTGAGCAGATTATGGCAAGCAGTTGTTCGTACAGAGCAACACTAAAGTTAATTTCAGACACTGCTTTATTGTACATGTTTTTCACTCTGAACTGTACTGTGGGTGTGTAAGTGCTCAGTGTGGTTTAACACACTTCATTACTGTTTACGCTGTCTGTCTCCCATATCAAGATTCTCCTGTAGTGATTTGATGACGAGCACTTCTGTTATTTCAAGCCTTCGTACCTCACATGTGAATGATTTAAGAGGATGAGTTCAACATAGATTTATTAATGTCACATTTGTGTCAAACACAGCAGTTTTCACTCCTCCAGTATCTTAGATCGCCACAATATGATCAGGCTGGAATGAATGTAGTTGTAGGTCTGACAGTTTGGAAACAAGATGCCAAGATCCTTATCCAGTCAGAAAGAGACATCTGCAGCAGATCTGTGTTTCTTTGAGAAGTAATCCATTGTCACCAGTACCTCAATCTACAGCATTCAACAGGGTCTAACACACAACAGGACCTCATGCACTTACTTTAAGAAACCATCGTCATCCTCACCGCAGACACCTCACTGGTTATTGTTTTGTAAACCCATTCACTGCAATAGACCAGGAGTACAGAACTCAGTTGAGCTCCAACCCTGAAGGACCTGAGGGTGTGTTTAATTGGGGTTGAAGCTTAAATCTGCAGGGCTGTCAACCTCCAGAAACTGAGTTCTGCACCCCTGCAATAGACCGTATTTTTATGTTCGATAAGTGATGCTATATTTTGCTTCTTTAAAAATGATTTTATCTGCATTCTCCCTGTCCCAAATAGCTCTGTATAATGACAAAGACAATGATGCTTGCACAAATGTTTGTCTGTGTCCTTTTCTTGCTTGTAAAGCAAAATCTATGTGCTTTTACTCGATTTTGAACACTATGCTTATATGGGAAGTTGTTAAGGTACCCTCTCCTTTATGGGTCGGTGATACACCATCTAGTACAGTGATACAGAATTGCTGTTAAATCATCTTTTGTAGCACTGTACATTATCCTTCTATGAAACTGTCCTAGTACCAACCTGTTAAGGATGTGAAAGGCCTGTGAGGTTTTTCCCCTATACAATGCCCCTGTTCAGTGGGTGCAATGCAGACTATGTTTATTTTTTCTTCTTTTTTAATATTTCAACTTTATTTGAAGAAAAAATCAACAATTTTAACCGATTCTCAAACTGCTGACCATCATTGGACTTTGGCTTGGTCAATATATATATATATATATATATATACATATACATATATGTATATATATATATATATTAAAGATGTTTGCTTTGAGCAATTATATTTGCATGTAGTAATTAATTTAACAATTAAGATCGTATTTTCACATACAGGAACCAAGTGAAAGCGATTAATAGAAAAATGTCCTAATTGCAGCTATACAATCAAAATATATGTGTGTTCAATACCGAAAGCAGAACATGTGGGAGATGTTTAAAAGTAACTCAGGTATGTGTGCTACTTTTCACTTTAAAAATGTTTAATAAATGATTGTTGTCTGTTGTGAAGACCTCTTGTGTTTGATTATTTGGGACAGAGCTGTAATTATCATTGGCTACTCAAAAAGGGCTCACTGTAACCGATACCACAGCACAAAACAAGTAGCTATACCCAGAAAGACAGGTTAGATTTAGCAAATAAAAACCAGGAAATTATATGTGTCAAAGCAACTATGCTTATGTATATAGAAAGAGCTAGAGAGCGTATTATGTGTTAAATTTTAAAGGAATAGTTCACCCAAAAATGAAAATTTTGTCATCATTTACTCACCGTCATGTCGTTCCAAACCTGTATGAGCTATTTTCTTAAGTTGAACATAAAAGAGGATATTTTGAAGAATGCTGGTAATCAAACAGTTGATGGTCTCCATTGACTATAGTATTTCTGTCACTATAGGCCTACTATAGAAGTAAATGGAGACCAACAATAGTTTGGTTCTTCAAAATTCTTCTTTTGTGTTCAACATAAGAAAGAACCGCATGTGGTACGACGTGAGGGTGAGTAAATGATGACAATTTTGGGGTGACTTTGTACTGCATAAACTACGCTCGACAGTACCACTAGAGGGCAGAAGATACCAAAGGCTGGAACCTAGGCTACTCACCGGAATTGCCAAATGCTAACATTTAGATGATAAAAAACTGATTAATTGAAAACATTTATTTAGCTATTAGTCATTTCAAATGTATATATTTAGGTATTATCAACACACAGCCTTCCTTCACCTTCCAGCCTATCGTTCAGCTGGCAGAGCTGGCGCAGGAATCCATCATTGGGCCCGATCTCCCGTTTCTCTCTCACTGTGGACACAGCAGCTCGTACATCCATCCTGTGCTGCAGCATCAGGTGTGCGATAACTAGCGCAGCCGAACGGCTGTAGCCTTTCTGACAGTGTACATACACTTTACCTACAGAAAAATGAGAGACTGTGACTATTTTATTGGATAACATTGAGCGCAACATATTCAATTCTCATTGCAACTGTCAAGATTTTAAGGTCAAGAGACCCTGCTGAAAAAAACAAACAAACAAAAAAAAAACAATAGAAACCATCAGAGAAATACTAATGGTTTCCACTACAAATAGCATTACAAACATTACAAACCATCAACTTTTAACCATTAAAACCATTTCCTGTTGTGTGTTTTGGGACATATTCCATTAGGATTTAGTGGTTTTAACAAGCCACCAATAGAAAGCGACCAATTACGAGTAGTTTATATCAACAGGGTCCAGTTCAGTTTCCATTAAAAACAATACAAATTTTGCCATGGTTGCTTTTGTTTTGTTTTGTTTTTTTACAGCAGGGCACTGAAAATTGGGTGTGGAAAAATCATTTTATGAATTGACGATTTTGTGTAAATATTAGAATGTAGAATTAATGTGTAGGAAAAAGCAAGATTTTTTAGAAACCTAACCCTCAAACATGTTGCTACGCTGAGGAACTATCCCTTTAACAGAATGCTTTATTAATGAGCATCTAGCTCTGAAGAACCAAATGCACTACCACTGCTACCAAACAAGGGATGAGAAAAATAATTCATTCATTCTAAGTACTTCTTTTTACCAATTCCCTTCAGACCTTGCATTGCCAAAGCTCTTTCAATGAAATTAGAAGCCTCTTCAAAATATACGCTGAGGTCAAAATGGTCAGTGTCAAAGGCTGGTATCCCATGATAGATGATCCCTGTGTCTGCATAGAACTCTGCATCCGTGTTCACATGCATGTCCGACTGGCCTTCTGCAGCATTGAGGATGTGCGTCACTCCCAGCTGATGCAAATGTGTTACATTTGTAGCTACAGACCTGTAATACAACAGCTACATCAATTCAAATGTTCTTGTTCACTCTAGCAGTCATTAGAGCATTAGAGGGCGTCCTTCACACATGGAAAACAGGCCATGTTTATTTAAAGGCTTACCCTTGAGAATTTGCAACACGATACATGAACATGTTTTGAATCTCAGCTTATCAGATAAGAGAGGCTAAACGTAAGATTGCAAAATGTAAATGTTTGTTGAGGCACTGCTGCTATAATACTTATAATTAAGGGTATGAAACAAGAAAATAATCCACCTTCTACATATCTGGAGGCTATGTGAGGACTTACTCGTTTCCTAGGAGTATCCCCGGGTAGACTTCATTAAAATGTTTGGAGGGCATGCGGAAGTCTCCGTTTTCATCTATCAACAGATCATTGAGCTGCTGCACAGACACTTCATAGTCTGTCATGTTCAGCTCAAGATAAATTGCCTTTCAAGTAGAAAATGCTGTTCCTCAGGCCTCAGTGCCGATGTGATTTTCTGTAATCCAGTTCCATCTTCATCGTGTCCCCTTTTAGAGTAATAAATAATGGTCTAGTGTTTTCCGTCCGATGGTCAGTATTCAACTCAACATAATTCTAAAGCGGTTCACCTTCATCTGTTAGTTGTTTTTGTTTGTTAGGCCTAGAGAGAGTTAACTACAGCCAAACGCTCAAAGCTGATAGCCTCTTGTGTGTTTCAAACCACTAGGTGGCATCATATAGTCAACATACTTAACATGAATATAAATATAGTTTAGCTTTGAAAAAGATTATATTTTTAGACTTTTTGATGAAATCCATTTGGCATGTTTACATGTCCTGTGGCATGACATGCTATACTCCATCTAAATTTTAAAAAAAATCATACTGTTAATCATTATGCATGCCACTTTATTTTTCATTTAACTTTTATTTATTTATTTGTTTTGTGTTTATTTTGGATTTTTATTGTATCAAACTAAGAGTCCATATGGAATAATCGTAATTTTAAAAATTCATCGTTACATAGCAGGGACATAAAACTTGTATATAATTATAAATATAATTTCTAAAAATGAATCTGAAGTTCCTATGAAATATTGAGCACATTATATTAACGGACGGGTCAAACTGAAAGGAGTCTGGAAACCAAAGCAAGATTTCAAGACTGCTGTTGTAACGAGGAAAAAGAAAATGCAATAGACTGATAAATATTCAAGAAGAATGACTGAGGTTGCACGCTTTGAAATACAGGATAGACGTACATGGAAATCAGACAATGGCATTTTATTCAAATTTACAAGAGTTTACAAAATCCACATTTAGGTTAAGTTGCTTATTCAGTCTTTAAAAAATAAAAAAAAATCCACCACAAAAAACCTGCAAGCAAAAATGTCAGCATTGTAAATCTTCATGAAGAAAAATACTGGGGAGGAACTTGAAGAAAGTTTGGCTGTGAGTAAACAGTGCTAAAAAGGGCTGGTGATCTGAAACAGAGCGAACTGGTCGAATCAGTAGAGGGTCTGCAGATTGTCCTAAACATCCCATCACATCATCTGAGTTCTGGCCATTGGGTCTTGATGATGACCAGGGTACCAGTGCCCAAAAGAGTTCATATATCCTCCAGAGTGGATGGGGGCACCTTTGGTTGACATGGAAACATCCCACAGGGGTGGCATTCCAGGTGAACACGGTGTTGCAGAAGCTGCTTGAAGGTGTTCTCCTTCTGGTCCACTTGAGCCATGCTTCATGATCTTTTTGTACTTGGAACGTTTGTTCTGGAACCATATCTTTACCTGCAACATTTGCATTTGGATTAGCATTTGTTATTGCAACACACATCTGTTTACAAGTATATGATGAACTTTATTTTGTATTATTCATTACACAAAAGTCAAGCAAGATTGGAAGGAATTATCAAAATAAATGCAGTAAACAGTAAGCGTTGTTTGGGTAGGATGTATGTATGGTGATGTTTCAGACATTGACCGTATATTTCAACTAATAAAATGTCAATGAAAACCGTCAAATAGAAGGCCCCATGACGATACTGTATAAAGTTGTCATCAAAATCAGCCATTCAAATAAACAGACTAAAATTCAGAGAAACACATAGACCACAAACATACTGCTGTAATTATGAACAATATACAATGCAAATAACACCCTGATCACAAAAACAAGACATTATGTAGTAACGATTTAAATAAAACAATTTAAGCAAATCGAATGCATCACAAAAAGACTTCTGAGCCTTTTTTCAGTCCAAAATTATGAAGTAACATATTTATATAAGTAAATAAAGTACTTTAAAGCCCCCACCCCTTCCATTTGAAACCACATTTTACTATAAAGGGACATATGTTATCTTGTTAAATACAGGTTTTCAGGTTTTAAGTAATGTTTTACAGTAAAATTACATGTATTTTCCTATGAAATTGCATTTGTTTACTATTTAATGTACGGTAAATTAACTTTAAATTTTACTGGACCATTTTTACTTTTTCAGCTAAAAATTACTAACATTTTTAGTTTTTACTAATATTTTATTAACTTTTACAGTATCAGCCACAGCAAAGTCAGACTTTTTCCTGTCTTTTTGTAGTCGTAGAGCCTCTATTTTCAGTATCAGAAGAATTTGTGTCAGCATGATTTTTTTTTTTTTTTGGCACAACAAAACTTCTGCCAACACCAGCTTGAGCAGCCTGCAAGTGAGAAGGGGGAAAAGCTTGACAGTTTTTTGGATGAAACAAAACTCCAAACGTTATTGCTGTTACTTAATCACTCCAAAATTTTACCCAGAACTCTCCCTTGCACAAACTCGTGCATGCCTTTTTTAAGAATATATGAAATAAACAAGCCATGATATTATACTTATGGTGGTTTTAATTTCTTAATTGTGTGGCTGACGTGGAAAATCCATATTAATTGTGAATTTACAATCAAAGTGACACCCACAGAGCTGTAAAATCCTCTATAATGAAACAATTAAAGTGATGTTTTCCAAGAGACTTTTAAGCTGAATAAAAGTCCAATTACCCTTACCGTTTTCTTTGACACCCAAAATAATTATTCTAATTTAGGCTTTCACAATTTTTTGATGTTCATCTTGCCGCATTCAGAACACTTCTGTTATGTGGTGAGGCTTTCATTTTTATCACTAAAATGATGTCTGCATGTATCAGAAAATAGATTAAATGAGCCGCCTGGACCAAAGAGCAGGAATAAGTGCCAGAGGCAACATTCAACACTTTTTGAGTATTTGGCTCTGCAAACTGGCCACACACTATCACGCACACATCTTTTTAATATGTTTTGATATCTGTGTCAGTTCTGCTGAATATTTGTCCTGCTGAACAGATAATTATCTGTATATCTGTCCTCAAGAGAAAACAATAACACTAGTCAATGAAAAATATGTTTCCAAACCAAAACAGCAGAGTATTTATAATGTAATTGTATTGGAGATTTTAATACATGCTACACACACAAAAAATATATATATATATATATAATAATAATAATAAAAATAATAATAATACTGTTCATTTAGAGTTAAGTTATGATAGTAAGAGCGTGAATGAAGGTCATAATGTGTTTAAAATAATATTTATTGTCTGAAAATATACATTGTTTACTTTCACTCTTTGCTTAGTTTTAAAAGTATTATAATTCATATTTTTGTATTTGCAGCACTCCCAGACCCAGACTTCTAATCTATACAAAAAAGGCATTTGAAAAGCTAAATAAATGGAGATAAATGTAAGGTTTTAATACAAACCATATAAAAGTAACTGTAATTGAAAAAAAAAAAAAAAAAAAAAACAATTTCTGATTCGCTAAATTGTTTTCTGAGTTACATAAGTTTTCATTGTTTCAAAGTTAGACTTTGTGTGAGGGTGGATGGTTTGTAATTTTTCTAGAAGCTTCAGTGTGTCCTTTCATTAGAGTTACTGAAATGTAGGGTGAAGTCAGGTGATGGGCCACCGTGTAAAATGGGTCATATAAGGTTGGAGGAGAGAGGAGTTGAGGGGGGGAGGGGGGAGTGTCCTTTTCAATAAGATATATATCGTAAGTTCAATATTTTAATTAATGAGTAAGTTTGGAAAATGTTTAATTTTGCTAAATTATGATATGATTTATATGTTGATGCCCGTTTGAACTTAATTCCAGAATATGTTTTAATGTTTCCTTTCGATAAATCACACATAAAATTGTTCACACATAAAAATTAAAAACAAGTTTTAATATGTTACTTAATGTTGCTGAATATAAAACAAGAAATAATTATGACTTTAATAAGTCAGGGTTTCGGAAATATTGGTCCTCTAAAGAGATTAACCCTAGAAAGCATGCTTGGAAAAAATAGAATGCATTAGATGCATATTATTTCTAAAAAACACTATCATGAGAATAAAATAATTTAGAAGAAATGTGTGTGCCTAACAAAGCCACATAAGGGAACGGTTACTGCAATATGTAAATCACTTTGGGTACAATCGTCAACTACTGTAAATGACAGTTGGATATTTACTTTCTTAAAATAAATCCGAACAAAAAAAGTTGGACTTTTCTACATATGGGGACTTAACGAGTTATTCGTACAGTTTCCCTTTTACCTACTAAAAACAACTTCATCCGAGAAATTCTTTGAAACACTGCAGTTAACATCGAGCCTCTTTGCGCTCCCTTTGGTTGGAAACGGAACAGAACTAAAGAAAACCGTTTACTACAGCCATGGTCATTTCCGCACTGCAGTAGGCTAGCGCATAGGTTTTTATCTGCATTCACAAATATATATTTGTTGTTTAAGTATATGCAATATCTACTTTTGACTGCACGATTTTGCCACGATTTTGATTATCGAAGCAGATTAGAACCTGCCATTGAAGAAGAAAGAGGCTCGTGCTCACATTTATTTATTTATTGATTTTATTTGTTTATTTATTTAGTCTTGTTTGATTGCGAAATTTTCGGTGAAAACCTTTTGCAGGGTCATATATTATTGGCAACAAGAAATATTAGCTATTAAAAACAGCTTACCTCGAAGTTGTGCTTATCAACGTGAGCCTATGGAGTTTTAACTTGCCTGTCATTCCGTGGAAGGCACAGAGCTCATGAAGTATCGTTTTTTACAAAACTTTTTCTGTGTGTGTGTATAGCCTACTGTATTTACAAAACACTTAGGCTAGCTAAATATACGCAAGTAGACGACATAGTTTTAAAATAAATAAATAAATAAATAATAATGCAACATAGGCCTCCATTATTATCGTTTATTTTTCGTTTCTTTGTCCCTGATAAATGATTTGATAAGTGGTTCGACGCTTTTGATATTTTACGAACATTTTTACTTAGGCTAATATTTAGATAACGATGCTGAACCGCACTTTACGCGCTAAACCCTCTGCTTTCTCCCATACAATCCTATTAGGCCTGCACACCTTTACCTGTTCAAGACTTCACATTGGTTTGTATTGTTCTTAGACTAGACTCTACCTTCTGATATTTATAGAAATATAACTACCTTTTATTCCTTATTCTTATTATGAACCATTTTTCTTTTCAGAACGGACCCCACACACAGATACACACACCACGGCGTAAAGACGGAGTTTTTTTCCCATCTTTGGTTCAGGGTTGTCTTACGTACCTGTGTTTGTGTCAGCCCCAGCTTGGCCGCCAGATCGGCGCGCTCCGGCAGCGCGAGGTACTGGGTCTGTTGGAAGCGCTGGTTGAGCGCCTGCAGCTGTAAGCTCGAGTAGATCGTGCGGGGTTTGCGAATCTTCTTCCCCTTCCCGTTCAGCCGTATCTCTCCACTTTCAATGGAACTTTGCTTCTCGGAATCTTGAGTAAGAAAATTAAATATTACATTTAAAAAATAATAATAACAACAATTAAATATATATATATATATATATATATATATATATATATATATATATATATATATATATATATATATATATATATATATATATGCTAAAAATAGGTAGGCTACTAATAACTGTTAAATGAATCAAATAAAATAAAGAATATCTCAAAAATGTGTAGGCTATTCTGTCAGAAGAAAACGTTTGTCAACCGCGTACAAGACATTAGTTTAAAACAGTAATTTTCACAAGATGAAATATCTGAGAAGGCAGTTCCTGTGTGTTAGGCCGTATGAATAATTTGTAACTTTATAGTCAAATTTCAGTTTAATAAAAAAAGGTATAGGCTAAATAATTATACAATTATTAAAAGTTTGTCATATGAAGACTAAAATAAGCCAGTAATTATTTATTTTCTCTTTTTTGATCTTGCAATCTAAAGACAGGTTTCAAAGACCGATCCGTGTGTGTGTGTGTGTGTGTGTGTGTGTGTGTGTGTGCGGGGTCCAACAATTAGCTACTTGATTCGCTAATTGGAGTCATTACAGTAGCTATATTAATCCATATTGCGAAGCCAGTAAAGTTAATGTGGCATTAGAAAAAAATTATCCAAAGTCTCCATTTAAAGTTGAGTAAAACTAAAGCAAATATGCTCACTCTTAAAATAATCGTTAAATCCACAGAGTAGCCTATAATTACATTTGACAAAGTGATTTAACGATTTACCGTGTATTTCCAATCTTCTTTATACTGAGCTTTAAATGAGCATTTCTAATTCTCCAGGATTTTTAAAGCGTTCAGTCCGTTTTAAAAATTGTGAAGATATAAAACTTTGCAATAAATCTTTGACCTATTTCACAGTGGGAATTTAAACGAGTTGGCGCGTTATTAATTAGAATTGCGTCCGCAATTAAATTAAACAAATTTCAGGAGTAATAATCGTACATGTCAAACCCAAATGCATTTCTGTCTTCAGAAAACAATCACGAATGCTGCGACCTGTGTAACTAAATTTGTCAGCCAAGCTTGATTTTGGCGCAACACGGAATTTTAATTCGTTTTTAATCTGTAGGTGAAGGAAAGCGCCTTTTACCTGCATCCTCTACTCTTGAATGGCCGACTGCGTTGTTGTGTTGATAGGGTAGGTAAGCTCCGGGGTGGTGATGGGCTGTGGGATAGTGGTAAGTGAGCGGACGGCCGTATGAAGTTGCGCTCGAGGAGAAGGCCGCATCGTACTGCGAATGTGCGCCTTGATGCAAACCGTGCACCGAATAGTGCGCGTGAGTCACGCCGGGCGAATGCTGCTGGTGAGACTGGTAACCGTGACTGAACTCCAGAAAAGCCGATTTTGAGGGGTCTGAAGCCACCAAACTTTCAGACAGTGAAGTCATAGTCATTTTTTAGAGTTATGTCCATTAGACCGATGCACCATAAAAAAGCAGCATCTATTTAGAAGAGTCATGTGATTTCCATCGCTTAAAGAGGTCCATTAGAAAGATCCATGTCCGTGAAAACGCGACGCCCGTGTGTTTGCTTTCGTTTTGGCTGTGTATGAGGTCTGTTAAGTTCATCTCCACAGTCTCTACAGCACACACTGGAGTTAATTCCAGCAGTGACAACGCGCTCTCTTATTGGCTGCACGCGCCGCTCCCGTCATTTCTTCAGACGCAGTGACGTCACTAGTGTAATATGTACGGAACAATTCACAAGTTTTCAGCTTTTGTATCAACACGATTTATAAAACAATCGCTTGATTCGTTGGATTAATACCATTGATACCAAGAAATAAAAACAGGGCATTTAAGAAACTTCTCAAAAACTTTAAAGACTAAACGACAAGATTCATAAAGGTTGACAAATAAAATTAATCAATGGGTGGTGGATATGCAAATATGTATAAAACTGTCAACCTAAATGTATGAGTGACAACTGTGGTTGCCATATATTTATCATAAATGTTTCAAGCATTACGGAGGAATTTGGGGAATCACTGCTACATGTCATTCAGGCTATTAGCATACAATCTGCTAATAAAATCTTTTTTTTTTTTTTTTTTCACTGAGGAAAATAACATAAGTGATATGGAAAGCCACATAATTAGTTATGAAAATTTGTTATCAAAATGATATTAATATAGCCTACGTGAACATAAATACGAAACACTATCAACACATGTTATAGGCTACTAAAATCATGCATAAACTTTAACTAAAATAAAATGTAGGATAATATTAGGCCTAAACAATCTTTTTCACAAAAGGAAGAAACGAACTTATCAAAATGTATTAAATATAATTAAACAAAAAGTGATGGTGTAAGCGAAGGGAGTTTTGGGAACTGCATTAAGAAAGAGACATTTTTACTTCTAAATTCTGTAAGACCAGCCCTAGACAATTTGTACTTAGCCTAAATAAAATAAAATTAGCCTAATTCATAGCTATTTTAACCTCCAAACAATATATATATATTTGTTAGCTAGATTATATACAAATATTTGACCATAATTTACAACTATTATCTCTTTTAAAAAATACCGTGTGATTGTAAAATAGCTAATTTGCGGTAGGCTTTATTTCTTGTTAAAATGACTTGCGTTAATATTTTGAGGATAGGCCAAAGTAAAGTTTCGACAAAAATCCGATTTAGTTATTTTAGGCAAACAGTTTAACAGTTCTCAAGCCAATTATAATTGGATAACGAAGTGAAACAAGACAAAGTGATTGCAGCATCCCACAGCTAATTAATCCGCCTTGTTTGATTTCCGTCAAAACTCATTTTTATCGCGGTTGAGAGGAGGAGCGCTGAAAAGAGCCGCTATTGATGCGCGAGGTTGTTACATGTTTTGGTTGAAGGACACGTGTTATTAAACCAAAATAGTGACGTGACGAGAGAATTACACAAATTATAGGTGCTTTTATCGCATGCCAACATTCCTCAACACACAGGTACAGCCAACCGTCTCGACACGCCCAGCCTCGATGCTCAGTCCCGAAGCCTGCCTGTCCAGACTGAAACCTGACCTTTAATGGCAAAACTCGAGGAAATCTAGAGAGAGAGTGACACTGTAGTTGTGTTATTTGAACCTCATTTGAATGGTATTTTATATTAGACAAATTTTAACACAATTTTCACAATGCACTATGCATCTCCTACATATCCTGTACAACTAAAAGAGAATTAAAGAACTAAGAATATTTTCATTTCCTTAACATTTAGTGGTATTTGAGCTAAACGGTATAGGCCTATAATCCTCTGTGATTGACTAAGCTTGCAAATGTGACACAAAAGGGCAGAAGGAGAGTGAGATAACAAAGAATGGAGAAAGTCTGACAGGGATAAGTGTGATAAGTCCATGGGGCCACAATAAGAGAGAAAGAGAGGATAGTGCGAGAGACGCAGAAAAAGAAAGCGTTCTCCATCCCAGTCTGTAATTACGTGTACATTATAGAGGAGAACAAAGCGAGCCCCTGAAGTCATAACACAAGGATATTCCCTGACTTTGGTTTTCATTCACACTGGGGGAAAAGAGGTTAATAACAATACTTCTCGTCTTAGGCCAGACTAGCTGGCGTCGACACTGTGTGTGTCTTCTGGTGTATATGTATGTATATTTCTGCACTCTGTTGCCCAGATACTGTGTATTGTGTAGGTGTGTTTATGTCACCTATGATTTGAGGGCAAGTGATAATGCTATGGCACGTGTTTCACTGACTAAAGCTGCGGCCCGGTGCTGACAAATGCTCTTCTGATGTTGGTTAACTCCAGTGGATGAGGAAGGAATATATAGGCCTATCACAAGGCCTGTAATCAATACAAAAAGAGTTAAGGAGAAATGTGAAACATAGTTTGCTTTGAAATATGTGGGATAATGGTATGGCATAACACATTATATAGGCCTAATTTGATAAATTGACAGGCAATCCAAGTTTGAAGTTTGTTGTAATTAGCTTAAGTGTGGACAAGCTGTCCATCAGATGGGCTAATAATAATGTCTTGTATAAGCAGATCCTGAGAGTGATACACAAATACGACATCCAACGCAAAAGTACCTAAAAGTCCGTTCACAGTTGTAATCTTTCATTGCCAATTACGTGAATGTAGTCATCATTTATCAATTATCAATGTAGCCCCATCCTAATATTAACCTGTTTTAAATCTGTTTAAAAAAGAGAGCTAATTGAAACCGCATTGGAATTCAAAAATTTATTTGGCTACATTTAAATATTTTAAATATAAATTATTTATTTCTGAGTAAAACAAAAATGTCCTGAGGAACATTTGGGATCCTCCAATGTCCCAGGAAGGGATAAAAAACCACTTCTGCAAACAACTATTTCGGTTAACCATAATACTAGCGGTTTCTAAACATTTTAAAATAAAATTCACTCATAAAGGCCACTTCATGTGCGCTTTTGTTATGGTTAGCTATATCGCAAATTATAAAATGAACCTGCTCGTGTGAAGACATATTAATGTGTATGCTTATGCAAATAAAAGTAACACCTTTTCAACGTCCCGAAGATTTATCCTCTCATCCATCATAAGGAAGGTAGGTAATCACAATTTTAATGCAGGAGTGGCAACCCACGTCTAAAATAAACACATCCTATAATTACAATGCACGACACGTCCTCGTTAATGTAATATTTCATGTGATTCTGTCAAATAGGCCTACCCATTTTAACGAGGTACTGGAGTTTGACAATCATAGCCTAACTTTTTGTTTTCAAGACACAGGATGTTCTCGCGAACGCATTAATTTCGGAATTATGTTTTATGAAACAATCTAACAACGTTAGATATAGACTAATTTATTATAGAGACGCGAATTATTTTTTTGGCCAAACCGTAGCATATTATTTTTGATTTAGCAAGAATGTTTTCTTTAATTGAAAATGTTCAATATTTATGCTGTCTGAAATGATAAATTGAAGCATGTGAAATGTAACAATTACTTTTCGTAAGTAAAAAAAAAATAATACTAATACTAATTTTAAAAAGTCAATTCTGGGTGGGTAAATAAGTTAATTAAATAAATAACCCACATAGCCTACACATATGAATGAATGAATGAATGAATGAATGAATGAATGAATGAATGAATGAATAAATACTGTCAGCATGTGAATACAGCCGGACCGGTATATCTTATAAGATATATCTTATGAACGATTTGTAAACAGATGTGAAATTATATCTCCAGCATAGTTTGGTAAGTTAATTTTGGAGTATGCGTTTTTACGTTTTCTGGTTAAGACACCATGTACTCCTAAACAAATATATACCAAAATAGTAGATCACTTGCGTAAACGCACTATTTAATTTAAACCATAAATAATCTCATACTAATACAGTAGTTTTACAATATGATGTATTTTTTCCCAAGGCACTTGTTTGAGTGTCCTTTCTCTTTTATTGGGCGGGAGGAGGGGGGGGCACATTTTAAGTGTATTAACGGTGTATAAAAATAGCATTGAATATAATGTTTGGTTATGTGTTGTCACAACAGAAATAAATTTAAAAAGTAAAGTATACAATACACAAGTTATATTTTTTCATGACCCTCTTTCTGCACTTTTCCTTGGACATAGGTCCACAGGTTGCATATCAAGATAATTTCAATGGATGGTTTCTGATATGATTATCATGTGAACTTACAGAAATTTTGTTACACTCTGAATGACCAAATGACTCTGAAGTAGTTTTCTATACATCACTAGGTTAAATCCTACTTCAGACACAATAATCGTGGACCTCAATACATGCAACAGACTTGAATGATCATGAAGCACAATGAACTTCCCTGTAAATGGCAATTAGTTTGAACAATCATCCAGATATTCAGCCTTTTGTCAGTGCTAAATGGTAAAAGTGAATCTGAGAGGTGTCAGCATTCAAGACTGACCTGGTGACTCTGAACCTCACTGCGTCTCAGGTGCCTTTACCTGTCAGTGTAATTAAGGCGCTTGATGAGTATGTTTCAGTCGGTTAGTGTGTTTTAAAACTAGCTGCAGGGTTTTGGGTGGTTTAAGGCACTGCTCAAGCTGGGCGGTTCACCAGAGAGACAGATTGTCTCCTGCTGTCTGGCGGCTGCCAGCAACATCAAAGGTGTTGATGTGAACTCATTTTGCCTTTGAACATTGCCGAAGTTCTCTCTACCTTACACCGTGTGCTCATTTTATTTCTATCTGCTGTCTCCCTCTCTGTGATCTGGCATCTGGGAGCAGGCTCTGGCAGGTCTACCCAAGCCTGGGGCAGCTATACGAAAAGAAAAGAGGGACGTGTGGGTAGATGGCAAAGCAAGACTGTGAAGGGCACATTTGGGAAAAAGGTCTGACCTACAACCCTGAAGATTCTATCCATAAAACATATAAACACCTGCCCATCCATCCATTCAACCAACCATCCATCCATCCATTCAACCATCTATCCATCTAAAATATATTGCTAAAATATTTATATTCATTTACAGTGGGAAAAATCTGATCCCCTGCTGATTTTGTATGTTTGCCCACTGACAAAGAAATGATCAGTCTATAATTTTAATGGTAGGTTTATTTGAACAGTGAGAGACAGAATAACAACAACAAAAAAAATAAAATAAAAAATAAAAATCCAGAAAAACGCATTTCAAAAAAGTTCTAAATTGATTTGCAATCAGTCAATCAGATTCCAAACTCTCCACCATGGCTAAGAACAAAGAGCTGTCCAAAGATGTCACACAAGGCTGGAATGGGCTACAAGACCATCGCCAAGCAGCTTGGTGAGAAGGTGACAACAGTTGGTGCGATTATTCCCAAATGGAAGAAACACAAAATAACTGTCAATCTCCCTCGGTCTGGGGTTCCACCCAAGATCTCACCTTCGTGGAGGTTCAATGATCACGAGAACGGTGAGGAATCAGCCCAGAACCACATGGGAGGATCTTGTCAATGATCTCAAGGCAGCTGGGACCATAGTCACCAAGAAAACAATTGGTAACACACTACGCCGTGAAGGACTGACATCCTACAGCGCCCGCAAGCTCCCCCTGCTCAGGAAAGCACATGTACAGCCCGTCTAAAGTTTGCCAATGATTCAGAGGAGATCTGGTTGAACGTGTTGTGGTCAAATGAGACCAAAATCCAGCTCTTTGGCATCAACTCAACTTGCCGTGTTTGGAGGAGGAGGACAGGACAACTGCACCGCATCAAAGGGACGATGGACGGGGCCGTGTACCGTCAGGGCCAGGGCATTGAAATGGGTCGTGGATGGGTATTCCAGCGTGACAATGACCCAAAACACACAGCCAAGGCAACAAAGGAGTAGCTCAAGAAGAAGCACATTAAGGTCCTGGAGTGGCCTAGCCAGTCTCCAAACCTTAATCCCATAGAAAATCTGGGGAGGGAGCTGAAGGTTCGAGTTGCCAAATGTCAGCCTCGAAAGAAACCTTATTGACTTGGAGTGGATCTGTGAAGAGGAGTGGGACAAAATCCCTCCCGAGATGTGTGCAAACCTGCTGGCCAACTACAAGAAATGTCTGATCTCTGTGATTGCCAACAAGGGTTTTGCCACCAAGTACTATGTCATGTTTTGTGAAGCAGTCATATACTTATTTAACTCATTAAAATGCAAATCAATTTATAACTTTTTTTAAATGCGTTTTTCTGGATTTTTGTTGTTATTCTGTCTCTCACTGTTCAAATAAACCTACCATTAAAATTATAGACTGAACTTCTTTGTCAGTGGGCAAACATACAAAATCAGCAGGGGATCAAATAATTTTTTCCCCCACTGTATTTATTTATTAATTTATTTTTTATTTGAGTATTGATTATTATAGTTAAAAATAAATAGTAATTAAATTTAAGTTTGGGCTCTGTTGTTAATTTTAACCTATAATTTAGAGCAGAGGTAGATTTTTATAGATTTTTTTATTTTATTTTATGAGGTAGATTTAAATAAAATTTTAAATCTAATTGAATTTATTTAAAGAAAGAGCAATTTGTTCAGTAAAACATTGTTTAATTAGAAAAAAAATATGTCTAGTATTTTTTCCTCCTGCTGTACCGAAACCATACCGAACCGTGATGTCAAAACCTTTTTGTGTACCATTGTGTAGCTTAATTAGCACCATATTTTAAAAAATACATTTTGCATCAATCATCCATCCAAAATATATTGCTAATTATTTAATATATAATATATTTATTTCGAATATAAATATATTTCTAAAAGATTTAGTTATATATATTTTCCCCTTAAATATATAATATACAATACATAATATATATATATATATATATATATATATATATATATATATATATATATATATAACCCCTATTCTAGAGAAGTTGGGACATTTTGTAAAATGCAATAAAATCAAGAATCTGTGATTTGTTCATTCTCTTTAACGTTTATTTAATTTACAAAAGTACAAAGAAAAGATTTCCTAAGTTTTCACTGAGCAACGTAAATGTATTTTGTAAATATGACCAAGTTTAGTTTTTGACGGCTGCAAAATAAGTGAAAAAGTTGTAGAATATCCACGTTAAACTGTTTTGAAACAGCTCACAGTAAGCAGGTGAATTGGTAATAGGTCAAGGTATCATGTTTGGGTATAAAAAGAGCATCTCAGTCTTTGCAAGCAAAGCTGGATCATGGCTCATTACTTAGTGCCAAATTTCACGAGAGAAGTGTAAAACAAATCAAAAATCACATTTTGCAATGCAAATTTGCAAAGAATTTAGGTCTTTCACCAAGTACCATATACGTAATATTATGAAAAGATTCAGGGAATCCAGAGAAATCACAGTACATGTAGGGCAAGGCAGGAAACCTCAGTTGAATGCGCTTGACCTTTGAGCCCTCAGATGGCATTGCATAAGAAACCATCATGCTGCTGTGTTAAATATTGCCACATGGGCTCAGGAGTACTTCAGAAAGCCACTGTCCTTTACCACAGTCTGCTGCTCCATCAAGAAAAGCAACTTGAATATCTGTTATAGGAGAAAGCTATACATAAATTCTATGTATGGGTTCTCTGGGCCAGAGCTCATCTCAGACAGTCAAAAAAAAAACTGTGTAAATGTGTGCTGTACTCAGATGAGTCCACATTTCAACTTGTTTCCGGGAAATATGGATTTCGAGTTCTCAGTCCCAAAGACCAAAGGGACCATCCAGACTTTCATTAGCAACAGAAGCAAAAGCAAACGTCTGTCATGGTATGGTGGTGCAGCAGAGCAAACAGCATGGGTGTCTGGAATATGTGCGAAGGTACCATTGACATGGAGGTATGTATTGGAATTGTACAGAGATATATACTGCCATCAAGATTATGTCTTTCATGGGAAGTCTGTGGTTATTAGATCAAGACAATTCCAGCTCTCATTCTGCATGTGCTACAACAACGTGGTTTCGTAGAGACAGAGTGGATGTGTTAGACTGGCCTACCTGCTGTGCTGATCTGTCTCAAATTGCAAATGTATGACCAGTCATGAAAAGGAGAATCTGCTGAGCTTCTGAAGTCTTGTATCAAGCAAGACTGGACAAAAATTTTGCTTGCAAATCTTCAACAATTAGTATCCTCAATTCCCAAACAATGAAACACTGTAATTAAAGGGAAGGTTGATGTGACACACTGTTAAACGTGCTTCTTTCCCAACTTTTTTGAAGTGTGTTGCAGCCATCAAAATCAGAATTTGTTCATATTTATAAAATACATTTACGTTGGTCAGTGACAACTTTGGAAATCTTTTCTTTGTACTTTTGTCAATTAAATAATCTTTAAAGAGAATGAACAAATCGCAGATTCTTGATTTTATTGCATTTTACAAAATGTCCTTCTCTAGAATTGATATAATAATATATATTACAAAGTGTACTTAAGGGGGAAAATCAACCCTATTGAATACATACATACATATACACGTATCATCCCTGTGGTAAACAAGTCACAACCTTGAAGAGGCTCACGTATTTGTTCCTTTGCAGAACACGTATACTACGACAATTAACAAAGTATTGTGTAAGTGGCAATTACTTAAACAAGTGGTTACAGATAAACGTCAAGCACCAAGACCAAATCCTTAATTGCCAGTAAAAGCATTAGAACAACAGTGAACATACAACTGACACTTGATGGATTTATAACTACACATATTGTCTGGAAGCCTACAAGTAATTTATTGATGACAATATGTGTTTGTTCATTCATTGATGGTTCCTCTATTTAAATGCTTACAAAATATTAGAAATACCAGTAGAATTTCTGTATCGCTTTTTGACCAGGAACAAGGAAAAACTCAGCATAAATAAAAGTGCTATTAAATATGATTAATGGCCTACATTATATGATTTCAATTGTTGTTCTTATGCCAGGTTTGTTCAAATGAATGATTATTGTTCAAAAGATCTTTTTCCACAAGCATTGGATGTGTACAGTAAATGAAGGGGAATGTCAGATTGTTTGGGTACAGTACACACTCCCTGTTCATGTTGGCTGAACTGCTGTTACTCCTATTGGGGATTTCGAATGCTGTTGTAAAGATTTTGAATGATATCCAAGAGCCACATCTCTGTAACACTCGACTGCTCCGCACAAGTCTCACAAATAATCAGCCAGAGGAATGTAGCCCAGCTACTCTGGTCCATTAGCCAAATCCGCTTTCAGCAGTGGGTGTGTCTGTGTCCCGAGGCTCCTGAGAGGAGACTCGAAAATGTAGGAGAATCAAAGATGGAAGATTCACACCTCTGCCAGGAGGAAACACCCAGTAGCCACCTTGCAGGTGGTAAGAACTTAATCTCCCAGTACACACCCTCTCGTATACTCAGTTTTAAGGTCATCAATCATTTTGGGGCTAACATTACAGCTGAGTGTCAAAACAAAAACGTCATGTAAGAGGATAAGAGCAGAGGAGAGGAAGACGGACTCCAAGTTTCATTTCTATACACAGAAAGCACATAAATGCAAGCACTGGCGCTTCTGTTACAAAGAATTTGGTCAGAATGTAACATCGAATAATTGTACAAGAATCAGTTCTTTTTCATTTGATCAGTCTTTAGGTCTTTTTTGACTCATTTTTGGTGAATAGGCCATATAGGCCAGACTTTTGTTGTTATAACCAGGCTTTACGATAATGTCAAGATTGATTTACCTATCTCTGATTTCATCACATTGTTAGACACATGTTAGTCTCTCTGCACTCTTAATAATAAAGAAAGAAAGGTTCCGACATGTTTTTTTAATTTTTTTTTTTTTTTTTTATGAAGCGATGCCATAGAAGAACCAGTTTGGGGTCTCCAAAGAACCTTTCATTGAACAAGAACCATTTTTTTTTTATCTCAGTGTGAAGAATATTTTAAAAATCTAAAGAAACTTTTGGCACTATAAAGAACCTTTTGTGTGATGAAAAGATTCCAAGGAAGTTAAAGGTTCTTTGTGGAACTGTATGCAACTAAATAACTTTTATTTTTCAGAGAAAACCCTGATAGCCTACGCATTAAAAAATGATTGTAATTTTAACAGTGAAGTGCTACAGTAAAGTTCTCTTATATAGTGACAAACTTTAATACATTTTAATGGAAAATTTCATTTTACAGTAGAATACTGTTTAATCTTTATTTGGAAGTGAAAAAGAACAAGCCATTGAATTTTCAGAGAAAAACTGTGAATGGACATTCTCAAAATTTCCTGTGTGGCACTTCACATTTGATGGTTTTCGTTGAAAACTATATTTGTAGCAACTCATAATGTAATAACTGCACATAATGTAATCATTTTCTCAAAACATAACATTTTTTCACATAGTGTAATAAGTTATTGTATGAGAAATTTATTACATTATGAACACACTGTGGCAACTTATAATGTAATCACAGTTCATAAGGTAATACCAGCACATAATTTAAATTCATGTTTACAATATTATAATTATCTTTCAATATAATAAATTTGACCACAAAGCATAACAATAGCTTTATGTAAAATAAGCTATAACATTAAAAGACAATTAGGCTTATTAGGCTATATTGTGAACTTTTATTGTGAAGAAATATTAATTTAATTAATCGTGCTCTGTGCTGCTGTTGTCTGAGGCAAATAATGCAATCTACTACATTAGACTTTGGAAACTTTTTTCTTTTCAAATTTGTTCATAAAAATGTACATGCCTTCAATGCCTTAATTTTGATCTAACAATTAAAATATATTTATATGTAACCACTGTTGTTGTCATCTTGCCACGGACATTACCTGAGAAGTAAAACTGCGCTCTTTCAAGGGAGTGCATTTAATGCATTTTAAGTAAAGTAAGAGCATAATCTACTGTAAGTGTTTAAAACATGCAAAGTAGGATTGCTAACTGCTCCCGTATTTAAGTAACATTCCATATTAAATCTATATGGAAAGCATCGTATCACATAACAAAAAAAAAAAAAAAAAAAAAAAAGAACTCTCAAATAAATAAAATAAATAAATAAATAAATAAACAAGAGCACCCTTAGTTAAAACTGTAATGATAACATATTTGGCAAACTCTTCTGTTCATATTTGCATTTGCGCTCTGGAGAGCATCAGATGTTTCTGTTTACAACGTTTGCAGCGTTGAGCAGTGTAGCCAATCACAGACACATCCATTGAACTGAGATGAGTGACAGGCTCAGTGCATCTGAAATTATAAAGGGAGCACTCTTTGCACGCATTCTAGGCTATCAATGCATCCAGAATTTTAATAAAAGGTTTTTTTTTTTTTTCATGATGCTAAGAGGAACAATGTCCCTTCACTAAAGTTTAGCTATAGTTTAGTTATTCTATATAAATGCTAAAATGAATCTCAGAATGTGAACATAATTGCTTAGTCTTTTCATGTACATATTAATTCTAAAAAGAAATATGTATGTCCTTTTAGAATGAATTTGTTTGAGTATACACATACACACAAATTATTTCTAAATGGAAATATATATTTTAGAAGTTTGGAAGTTCTGGGTTGCTCATACTTTATTTCCCCACCAATGTCAAAATCAAACCAACAGCCTTGCTTCACATAACGCAAAAAGAAACTTGTCTTTGGCTTATTCTTCACTATAATACTATTACTGTAGCAGTTTATTATAATTATATTTAACAAGTCTTCTTATTATACCTACACTGATTATACTCATTTATAATTCACATTCATACTTTTAGGTGTTTTTCTCCTTTCTCTGATGTGATCTAACAACATCAGAATTCTGGAATGCAGAATATTTTGATACTTGAATAAAAACAATGAGAGTCATGAGAGCATCCATACTGTAGTTGTTACTGTGCTCTACCCTTTGGTTTAGCGATGTAAAAGGGCATGGAAATCGAGCAATGGATGTTGAAACGTACAGTACAATGTAATTTTGGAAGCACTGTTTTTATTTTTAAAAAGCCTATTACAATTACGAAATTTGACAATATTTTTGGTGAGTTTATAATGTAATAAATTTCCCAAAATGTAATAATTGTTATTACATTATGAGCTCACGATTTTATTACGTTGTGAGAAAATTATTACAAATTATTACATTATTTTATTACAATAATAATGTAAAACTTATTACATTATGTACACTGTAAACCCTGAAAAGTAAACAGAACTGATTGCCTTATTTATTTATTTTTTTTTTGAGTTAATAAAGTTAAATATTTTGATTACATGCTACATGTACTTTTGATTGCAGTTTAATTAAAGTTTTCTCAAAGTCCAGTCAAATATTATAAGTTATGACTCAGTTTTCGATCACTTACCCCACTGTAATAAGTTATATTTACATTATAAATGGCAGTAACACTAATGTAAAGAACAAAATATTTTAAAACAAAATACAGGTTCACATTCAAGTAACATGTTTACTAGACTGTTGTTAGTGATAAGGCTGGGTGCATATATATATATATATATATATATATATATATATATATATATATATATATATATATATATATATATATATATCAAAATAAATTAATAAATAAAAACTCTGTAGAAGTGTCACTCATTCAGAAGATGAGAATCTCCGGTGTCAGCCGTGTTGCAGTTTGGAGCGGTTAGCTAAGCCAGGCCCGGATCTACGGGGTTCAAACGAAAGCAAAAGCACCCTCCTTTGAAGCTGTAATAATAGCATACTGGCAAAGAGATCTGGCAAACTATCACTGGAACATCTCCAAGCTCTGGTTCATCACACTCCTCCTGAATAAATGAGAGAGAGATATTAATCACCAACTTATCCACAGCGAGTTAATTTTTTTAAACCCATTTTATGATTCACTTCTGTTTAATTAAATGCTGCAGATTCAGCAGAAATGTAAGTGTGTGCTAGTCATGAATTTGAAGAAGATTTTACAAACAGTTGTTATACTGTAAAGTACAGTCATATTAATTTTGTTTAGGCCAGATATCATGGCAAGGAACTGGATACTTTTAACAGGTGATCGCAAATAATTAGGTAATTAAAAATCAAACACTTTGCTACACAGCATGTGTCACAGATCAGCCAGGTTCCATCACCACCCAATCACAACGATCCCTGTCACCCAAACACTGAACACCTGTCATCAAACAAGCACCTCATCACCAGCAGCATATAAGCACACACCTCAGACACCTTCACTGTCCGAGCTCGTTCATTCATTGAGGACTCTCTGACTTGCTATATCGTCACTGAATACTTACCTCCTGTGTTCCTCCTAGTGTTTCCTGTTCTCCCGTCTCTCCCAGGCTTTGGAAGACTGAGGTGTGTGTTTCCCCCAGGTCCGTTCCCTGTTCCTGTAACGATCAGATACAAAGATCAACCACTCATCCAAGCTCAAGAACTTCCCTACAATATTGCTACTTACCGTACCTTTGCCTGGATTCATCACCTGAACTCTCTATGCTTACAATAAAACACCTTTGTTATTACTAACCTGTTGTGTCCAGTCCTCTTACATTACAACATGTTTACTAAGAAAAATGGTCCACTTTATATTCATCAAAAAGTCAAATCCTACTGAATGCCAGTGAAAAGGTCATATCAATGATCATGGTACATTAATCTTAAACATTCACTTAACGTCAGCCAATATAGACATATTAAAAGCAATATTAATAAGCAGAAACCATTAATACAAACTCAAAGCATAAAAAGCCTATTATAAACAGAATTCCTCAAATTTAGAGATTTACTTTCTTCAGTAGAACACTAAAGTCAACTTGTGCCTGATGATATATTGAGTTCTTCTGAAACTAAATGATTGGACTGTGTAAGAAACTAAACATTGTTTACAACATTATTACCTTGAATCCAGAGCCTCCGGAAAACAGTCCTGGAGCTCAAACTTTGTCACATGCAGATGTAGAGTACTCAAAACATTATGATTTTTAAATGTTTTCAATGAAGTCTCTTCTGCTCACCGATGCTGCATTTATGTGCTTAAAAATACAGTAAAAACACTGATGCTGTCAAATAGAATTACAGTTTAAAATAATTGTTTTCTATTATAATACATTTTAAAATGTAATTTATTCCTGAAATGCAATTTTTTTTTTTTTGGCACCATTACTGAAAATCATCATATTAGAATGATTTCGGAAGGTCATATGACACTGAAGACTGGAGTAATGATGCTGACAATTCAGCTTTGCATCACAGAAATAAATTGCATTTTACCGTATATTCAAATAGAAAATAATTATTTTAAATGATTATTTTACAATATTACGGTTTTACTGTATATGTAATCAAATAAATGCAACCTTGGTGAACAGAAGACTTCATTAAAAACATTTAAAAATGATAATGTTTCCAAACTTTTGAAAAGTAATATATTTACGGTAGAGTGAACTGATGGCATTTTTGTTTACAACAGAGAGGGAGGATGTGTGCTAGAATCAGCATAATGAGGAAGTGAAAAAAAAAAATTAAACACAACTTACACTGCCAAATCATACTGGTGCTTTTAACCTGAAAGGTGAGAGAAAAAAATGTCAAAGTTTAATCCGAAGTTTAAAATGAAGCATAAATATCACTCACCCTGCACTACACTTTTTGCCCAATGAAATGCTCTGTATAGAATGAGTAGCAAATCACTGTCTAGTAACTTTTTTTAATTGAATAAGACTTCAGTATGTGTACCTGCCAAACTTCCTATTTCCATATGAAATGTGTCAACACAAGAAAGAAAACTGCGCTCACTAAAAGATTTAGTTTGGTTTTAAAATGTTGTGATGAAACTGAAGTAGCTACAGATGTTTTCTTATATTGTGATGTACATCTGAGTGAAAAGGATTATAAAAAAAAAACAAATAAATGTAGAGTGGGGTATTGGTTCTATCCATTGGTTGTGGATTGGATAGAGGCAGATCAGTTGAATGTGAGCTTGATGTCGATTGTAGGAAAGAGATGGGATTTAACTGGACTAAACGACTGGAGAAATCCTGCATATCAGAGAAAAGTCTGTCATTTCACCAGAAGACCGAGTTATAACACTTTGATTAAAAGTTATGATGTAAACACGTTTGTTAAAAAAAAGAAAGATGAATGAATCAATCACTGTAAGATCGATTACATGCTTTTAGAAAATAGACAGGATGAATTTCATGCCATGGGGTTACTAGGGCTATGGGTTTAGTCTCACTATGTGTTTTGAGTATGTTTTCATATGCACACCTTGTACATTTATTCACGGAACACCTTGTTAACCTATTGTAATAATAATTGCACAAATTAAATAATGAGCAACGTCACCACACATTAATTAATTCATTAAGTTACAGCATGTTGACTAGCCAGTGATTTTTGATTTCGTTATAGTCTTTTGACTAAAATGCCATTTAGTTTTAGTCACATTACAGTCATCTGACTTTTTTTGTTTGTTTGTTTTAGTGTAGTTTTAGTCAACTAAATATGATAAGATTTACAGCCTTCAGTACATTTAGTCGACTAAAATGTGTTGGGTTTAGTTGCAGTGTACTGTTTTTTTTTTCTCTAAAATTTCCAAACTTATTATATGTTCCTGGAGCAAACAGCTATTAACCTTTGAATTATATTAAGGTTTGAACATACAATATTGACACAGATTTAACTGCTGTGACACACAACATGCCTTTATATTAAAATCAAACCACTTCCCATAAAGAAACAAGAACATGGTCCTCTTTTCAATGAAATACCAGTGGTTATGCATTCATTATAATAATTTGGGTATCTTAACTAGTTGCTATTAGCATGCATATTAACAGAATATTAGCCATTTATTAGTGGCAATTAAGCACATATTAATGCCTTATTCTACAGGACCTTATTCTACATTCCTAATCCTACCCAATATCTAAACTTAACAACTACTTTACTAACTATTAATAAGCAGCAAATTAGTTGTTTATTGAGGGAAAAGTCGTAGTAAATAGTTAATAGTTAATAGTTAATAAGTGTTCCCTATTCTAAAGAAGGTTACCCTTCATTCTTTCAAGCAGACATATTTATTTATATAAATGAAATTTAGATTAATCCTTTTTAGGATCACTAAAGAGATTCAGTCAAGAGCAGTGAGTAATTTTCTCTCGTTCTTTTGTTGCTTGATTAACACTAATGACACAGACAACAGTTACTAAATTAGGCTGATGTCCTTTTAAAACTGAATGCGCTAATGTAATACTGATACATATCTGATATTCTCCAACTGTTTTCATTCACTTAAGACGTAGCCGAGTGTTTGCGTGAATACTTGTCAAAACAGATATTTCAACATCATTTTGTGTGTATTTCTCAGCTCATTTGTGACAAGACGTGAAAGAGACCTGAATTCAGTACTCATGCACTGTCTGGGAAGCACTTTTCTGTAGATTTTCATCATAGTTATTGAATTTCATCATTCAATACGAGTTTTTATTTCGTTATCGTGAAAAAATGTCATTGGCTAAAATTATGATGAAAAACACAAACACAAAACCATTAAACTCATGAATCATATGATAAAGAGACATAAGCGACCTTTAACTGTTTCTGCATAAAAAAACATCCTGAAGAACACCTCTAGAAACACAAAACCTTCAATGTATCTACGATATAACATCATTTGATTAAGCAACTGCCCTGCCAAACATCTGCTTTAGTAAGTATCATTTTCATTTATATTACACTATGTCAACTAACTGCCAGCTTTACAAAACTAGAGTCAAGTGTCTTTGGTCCAGAGTATGTTATAGTGTCATCAGTCAAAGTACCTTCAAGCTGGTAACTTTATCAAAGGAAGAGATCATACATGGATAAAAATTCCAGTACGACACCACTTGTCTTAAACAGGATTAATTTACAAGCAGCTACTTCAAGAGGCTCTTCACTTACTCAGGTTACCAAGAAAGCAGTTTCAAGAATTGACAAGAGTCTTTCTGGGGTCTCAGGTGGACTTTACCTAATGGTTCAGAATCACAATTAAAAGTTTTCATTTGCATTTACAGAGGTCAGCATGTGTATAAAAGATTTTAAAAGCACATTTATATGATTTGAAGTCACTCACTTAGCAAAAACATGTTGCATATGCCTAGTGTGAGAATGCGGCTTCTCACACCCTTGGAAAAGAACCAAAACAACACAGACGGATACATGCTGTACTTTACGCAACCCACGGGCTGAATTGGCGTTGCATTTATCAGGCGTCAATGCCCTATATAATTCACACCTTTGAAGAACTAGGTGTCACAGTGTCTGCTAAACAGAGTGTTTTGTGTGGCATGCGTATAGCATTAATCATCTCCAAACAATTAATTTGACAGGACGCAGCACCTTGAGTCAGATTTTCTCAGAGTTTGCGTGCGTTGCCACCACTATTTTAGCATACTTGTGATCTTTCTGGCCTGATGTCAAATCCTCACCCACAAGAGAGACATACAGCAGATGGCAAAAGAAAGACCACACAATGTACAGAGGTGCTACCTGTAAAAATAAACTGCCCTGCTTGCATTATCATTTAATCTCTGGAACTTGTGAAATGACAAAGCATTCTGGTTACTTACAAGACAGTTTACAAGACACAAACTACAGATTTGTTATTATTTACCCTCATGTTGTTCCAATCTGTATGACTTGATTTCTTTTGTAGAAAAGTACAAAATATAGCGGAATGCTTGAGTTGCTGTTTTCCATGCAGTGAACATGAAAAAGGATAAAAAACACTGTAAAAGCAACATAACATTATCCGTATGCAATATATATATATCTGTCTTTCAGTACCTTTATGTGAGAAACAGACTGAAATTTGAGCGATTATTGACTGAAATCTTTTTTAAAATAACTTGCTTTATGTTCCATGAAAGACAGAAAGTCATGTTTTTTTCATGAAAGACATGAAGGTGAGTAAATGTTGACAGTTTTTTCATTTGTGAGTGAACTAAAAGAAATAATTGGCATCAGAGGACACATGATATGTTGAGATAGAAGCTGCATTTATTTAATCAAAAATACAGTAAAAACTGTAATATTGTGAAATATTATTACAATTCAAAAGAACTCTTTTCTATTTTAATATATTTTGTAATTTATTCCTGTAATGGTAAAGCTGAATTTTCAGCATCATTACTCCAGTCTTCAGTGTCACATGATCCTTCAGAAATCATAACAATATACTGATTTGCTGCTCAAGAAACATTTCTTATTATTATCCATGTTGAAAACACTTGTGAATTGTTGTAGAAACTATTGGATGAATAAAGAACAGCGTTATTTTGAAATGGAAATCTTTAAAAAAAAAGATTTTATTGTCATATTTTATCTGTGTGCCCTTGCTGCATAAAAGTAAATTTTTTAAATGACCTCAAGCTATTGAACGATAAAAAAATAATCGCAAAACAATTAATTGACTCACTCACATTTAGCCCAACTATTATTTATTGTTTATTCTTGGGGAAATACAGTAAAAACACAAACAGTAACAAGGAACTGTGGTTTTTCATCCGCACTGAGACACTGAACAGTTTGGTTATGTATTGTCGTAGGCTGATTAGACTCATAGATAAGTTAGCCAAACTCCTCCCTGTCTGACCCTGCCGCTGCCGTGCCCTCTGTGGACTTTGGGAGATGGCAATCTGTCTGTGCCCTCCCCTGTGTTTATCCACCCAGTGGTTTCATCCTGGAGGCTGAGCTGCAGGCCTGGGGCACATATGGGAACTGGTGGTCTGCTGGTGGTGCCCCTTCCTGTGGCTGTGGTTCATTACTCTCTGTAATCACAGCACTGTGGGTGTCTGAGCTACAGGGGACCTGTGTGTCGCACTGGGCATCATCAGGACACCCAGGCAAACAAGGTGATGCCAGTCTGGCTGACGATCTGATGCTTTCATACAACACGATTTCTGGAAATGTTGGGACATTTTTTAAATTTGAATAAAATTAAAACTAAAAGACTTTCAAATCACATGAGCCAATATTTTATTGACAATAGAACATAACATAACAAATGTTTAAACTGAGAAATTTTACAATTCTATGCACAGAATTGAGTTCATTTCAAATTTGATGCCTGCTACGGGTCTCAAAATAGTTGGGACGGGGGCATGTTTACCATGGTGTAGCATCTCCTTCTTTTCTAAACCATTTGAAGACGTCTGGGCATCGATGTTATGAGTTTCTGGAGTTTTGGTGTTGGAATTTGGTCCCATTCTTGCCTGATATAGGCTTCCAGCTGCTGAAGAGTTCGTGGTCTTTCTTTGACGTATTTTTCATAGAATGCTGGCTTTTGAACTGAACGCTGATAATACACTGGAAGGTCTCCCTTCTCTGTAGCCCGGAGGACACGCCATCAGTGATTTCCAACAAGAATATCAAATTTGGACTCGTCTGACCATAGAACACTTTTCCACTTTGAAACAGTCCATTTTAAATGAGCCTTGGCCCACAGGACACGACGGCGCTTCTGGACCATGTTCACATACGGCTTCCTTTTTGCATGATAGAGCTTTAGTTGGCATCTGCAGATGGCACGGCGGATTGTGCTTACTGACAGTGGCTTCTGGAAGTATTCCTGGGCCCATTTAGTAATGTTAATGACAGAATCATGCCGATGAGTGATGATGCAGTGTCGTCTGAGGGCCTGAAGACCATGGGCATCCAACAAAGGTCTTCGGCCTTGTCCCTTACACACAGAGATTTCTCCAGTTTCTCTGAATCTTTCGATGATGTTATGCACTGTAGATGATGAGATTTGCAAAGCCTTTGCAATTTGATGTTGAGGAACGTTGTTTTTAAAGTATTCCACAATCTTTTTACGCACTCTTTCACAGATTGGAGAGCCTCTGCCCATCTTTACTTCAGAGAGACTCTGCCTCTCTAAGACATCCTTTTTATAGCTAATCATGTTACAGACCAATTAACTTAATCAGTTGCTAGATGTTCTCCCAGCAGAATCTTTTCATAATTTCTTGCTTTTTCAGCCCTTTGTTGCCCCCATGCCAACTTTTTGGAGATCTGTAGCAGGCATCAAATTTGACATGAGCTCATTTAGTGGATAAAAGTGTAAAATTTCTCAGTTTAAACATTTATGTTTTCTATGTTCTATTGTGAATAAAACATTGGCTCATGTGATTTGAAAATCTTTTAGTTTTCATTTTATTCAAATTTAAAAAACATCCCTACATTTGCGGAATTCGGGTTGTACAATATAACATCTTGTGTTAGAAATGCACTACTCTATCTGTTTATATAAACCTAAAGAAAAGCACCAGAAATTCAGACACAAGGCAAACAGAGAAAGAAAGAAAGAAAGAAAAACAAAAAAAAAAACATTGGAATTTTTTCTCAGATCTTCAGGGTTTTGCCGCAATTATTGTGAAGTGTTACCAGATGTCTCGTGGTGGAGGTTATCTTATCCTTGAGCTTTGCTTTGCTTAAAGCTTTCTCAGATTAAAAAAACAAAAACACCATGCAACCACATGGCAACAAACTATGATTTATGATGCCATCCACAAGGTACAGCTACATCAGTAAAATACAAATCTGACTCTGTCTTTGAACTTTTCTCGAGCTTTATTGACAGCCCATCCCGTAGTGGATTGCATTTCAGCTTTCAGCCTTTCTTGGACTGAGCGATTTTACCTTAATCCTCAAATTGCACTGAAAATGTAGCTGTATTAGCAGTTCTTTTCTCTGTATGGATGAAATATTTACTTAAACAGTCTTTTTTAGTCATTCAGGGCAGTCTCAGGGTGGTTTTGATTTTATCCAACAGCGTTTGAGAGAGAGAGAGCTCTGTTGTTTTTGGATGAAGCAATATCATGCCACGTTTGGTCTCAAGCAATTTTCGGTATGACAACTTAGATTTTATTCAGAGAAACATGCAAGACTTGTTTCAAAGCCAAGTCTTCAATACCCTCGAGAATGGGTAAATTGCAACGGAAGCCTGTGCTACTAAGCACCGGTTGTTCATTTTACAGATAGGGATCAGCAGGCAAAAGAGCGCGGAACACACATCTGGGAGGTTTGATGCAACGTACATGAGACGTGCCATGAAACACAAAGGTTTGCACCGGCTATCTTAATTGACCCTCACAAAGTCAGCACATATAATGTTTAATACAGCATAATCTACATCGTGCAGATGATTTGAGAGTAAAAGCAAAGCACGGAGTCTGGAAACATATGATATGGTGGAAACTTTGTTCGTGAGGCAAAGTGGCAGAGAATGTCTGGCATGAGATGAAGATGGCAAAGTCTGCTTTCTCCAGTCTGAGGTGACAAAGAGCCCGTAAAAACCCAGCAGGAGGTGTAATTGAGCCATAATGAAACATTTTATTGTCTAGTAATTGTGTGATGAAAAAAGAATAGCATTAAAACCAGTGCAAATGCACATATGCACTCGCACGTTGCATGCTTGCATTGGTATAAATTCTCTTTGAAAGCTGTAGATGCTGTCCAGTCATTGAGATTTGATTGCGTTCTCCTATAACTAATGTCACTTTAATGACAGGATCGCAAACCCACGCGGTGTTGTGTGGAAGCCTCCAGCCCTGTAACTTGGAGTTCACGGAGGCATTTAATGAGGGACCTGCAGATTTAAGAAACAACATTTTGAATTCAGTGTGCGGTAGGGCAAGAGCACAGCGGTGGAAAGAAGGACTGAATAGAAAAACGGGTAAGGAGTGGAATGGAACCCAGCTAACAGGGAACGTTCTTGCTAGGTTGTCTCAAAGTTAGGAACACACGCTCCTCCAGTAACGTTAATAGAACATTCATTCAACGTTATCTGGTCATTCTCAAAACATTAGCACAATATATACAAAATGTATACATTTATGGAATGTTTCTCTAAAGCATTTTAGTTGGACATTTGAGAACATTCAAAAAGTAACATTCCGATAATGTTTGTAAAATTATAAAATTGAACGTTTCCCTTAATGTTGTTTAATGCTCACATAATCAAGATTTTTTTTAAACATTTGAAAATTGTTTGGCCATTTTGAATGTTCAGGAAACATTCAGGAATAATGATTTAATGGGAACCTTAGCAAAATGATCTTAGAACAATTTTTTTTTCTAGTTGCGGAGGTACTCAGGAATATTTTACACTTAAAAAATGTTGCATATTCTTAGGTTAATGGACAAAATTATTTAATGTATTCCTGCTGCTGCCCAGTATCATTGTGCTATTAACCAACATAACTTTGTAAGGCTGCTTGAGCAGCCCAGTCTTTGTGGTTGGTTGACCAAGGTAATTTTAATAACTAGTTTAGATTCATGGTAGAGTATAACCAGTAGTCAAAATGCTGCTATTCTTAGCATCAATTTCATTTTTAAAATATTTTTTAACAGAAATAAGAAGAATAAATATATAATGTAGAATAAATAATATAAATATATTGAGAATTTATTTGCAGGTTATGTGTAATTTCAAAGGAAACATCTTCATATGATTTTAAATTACATATGGATTTAGTTGATTATGAATGAACTAAAGGTAATTTGACTGTTTATTCAAGGCCAAAGAAATTATGTAAATACCCCTGAACATACCTGACCATATTGGACTAAACCAATTAGAATAATTCATAAAGAATAGATCAGGTTGAAATGTTTCATTGAAGTATATGTTCACAATTTGAAAGCACATAGCTTCCCTTTAAGCAATTTAAGCAAAGTTGTAAGGATGCAAGGACTGATGAAAATGTTCCCTCTTTGGTTTAAAGAACAGGACTCCAATCAAATGTTTGATAAATGCAAAGTAAATTGCGGCACTCTTATGTTTGACTGGAACAATTCCCGGTGTTTGATGAGTCCATAGACAACATCACTCACAGAAAGCAACATGCTTGTAAACACTTTATCTGAACGCGTATGTGTGTCAGTAGGAGGGACAATCGAGGTGGCAGATCGCCCCCTGGCCTGCCAGCAGATGGCTTCAATTGAGCAGGAGATGGTGGGTGGACGTGCTTGCTGGTAATTACTAGGACACCTCTATATGATTCCTTAAATAGCAGCTTTGTTTGGACTAAAAATAAACTCTGGAGTACATAAAGGAATCATGACCTCTGACCTTTGACAGAAGGCTCAGAAGACTTTGACCATGGCCCCATAAATAGCGGAGGTCCCATTTACAGATCACCTGCAAACGCGTACACACACACACACACACACACACACACACACACACACACACACACACACACACACACACACACACACACATAATAAGCTATAATTGTAGCACAGCCCCAGGCAGCAGGGTTTTGGCTCAGAATAGATGGCAACTCTAGTTTAGATTGCAGAAGATTGTAGTTCAGAAATCCCATTGAAGTGCTGTAACAATGTTACTATTAATGTTTGTCACTCATAAAGATATCAACTGACAACAGCACATTCATTATACAGAATACATGGATGTTTTGCAGCAAGGAGTTTGAAGGTCTCTGGAAATGCTGTCTTCAAACATTGACTACATTCTTAAATAGCTTCAGGTTGTTCAAAAAAATGCATACAAAGGTTGTCGCTGATGCGGTACTACAAAAAATGCTATTTAGGTACAAATGCGTACACTTTAGGTACTAATATGTACTTTTAAGCTACTAATATGCACTCTTTAGGGGTAAATAAGGTACACAATTGTACCTTTTTTTTTAAAGGTACTGCCCCAGTGACAGTTTTTGTCAGTGTCACCTTTTTTTCTGATAGAGTAGGTCATTCAATTTTTAATTTAACAATTTTTTCAAAACACTTATTCACGAATAAAACATATGACTGTCTTTATGACTGAGTCAATGAATTATTCACTCAACCAATTATTTCATAAACACTGATTCAGTAAGGAAACACCACTGTGTGTGCTGCTCGGAAATGCACGCAACGGTTAGTTGTGCTTCAGCACTGCGTTTGTAATATTTTCATTAAAGGAGCAATATTAGACAAAATAATGTAAATACTGCATTGTCCATTACGTAAGTTACAATATTAACTTCTTGTTTATTGAACTGTCATTTAAAAGCGATATTACCCTCACAACTGACCCTTTGCAAAAACTTAGTACTCCCCTTAGTTACTGTTGCTATGTCCGACAAGCCATGCCACTCTTATGCCACACATCATGTTTTCATGCAGTGAAAAATACAACACAGAGCAATGAAGAAACTGACAACACATCGACAGACAAGACACAGCAGGTTACTTCATGTATAAAACTAAGTCTTTGATTTCAAATTTTATAATGTTTTAAGAAATTCAAACAATAATGTGTCCTGACAGATCACTGTAGCGCCTCTGTTAAAGCGGCACATGAAGCGATCATCTCTCCCTCTATACTAGTTACAGCATGAAATAAACATGAATGAACATCAGAAGGTACCTTGTTCAGACTGTAGAAAGATGTCAATGAACACCCTTTTTCAAGTTCAAGTCCACTGACTTTAATCTATTCTCCGGTCTGGTTTGTTTGTTGGACAAAAATGGCAGATTTGGCGTTATGATTGGTTAGATCGCCCGTCAGTCAAACTCCCAGGGTCAATTGTGCTGTTTATGTACATTGTGAGCACAACAGCACTCTTGCTCATGAAGTAGGCCTATTACTTAAATTAGCCATCAAAGGACTTCTTTTTATAACCATCTGTATATTCTTTTATAGTCTTACAAGCTAATAAAAAATATATTATGGATTCATTTCTATACTGGACCAAGTTTTTTTTTTTTTTTTTAATTGGTTATGCAAGCTGTCCAGTTATGACAGCAAAATATAAAACCCACAAATACTAGGCTATTTCTCTTTTCTGTGGCTTATAAAATGTCTCTGACTTTCTTGTCACCTGTATAATGAGCTGCAACAGATGTTTGAATCCAACTGAAGGTCTAAAAACAACACAGAAAAGCACAGACACACACACGCAAATCAAACCTTCTCGTTTCACCTGGCAACACTCTGCAACCAGCCGTTGCCCAAACCATCGAACCTGCATGAACTTTGACCTGGTCTTCACCAAGCTTCAGCCAATAGTGAGCTGGCATGCCGTAGACATAAAGACAAATGGCCCTATCAGTGTAAAGTGCCTAATGACTGACAGGTGTGTGGGGTTTGGGGGGTTTGTGTGGTTAGACACATGTGGTGGCCCTTGATAAGCCGCTCTGAAATGAAAGGGCTCATTTGTGGGTGCTCTGTGGATCAGGAACCTCACCTCCAGCTGAGAGAGGAAACAGGTTAGTTTGCTCCAGCTATGAAAGAAGCAGAGTCTACATTATCCGAACTTGACCATGACTGACAAGTGTACTCAAGCATACAACCAGCATCCAGGATGCTTCTCAATTATGGTTGCCTTGTCATAATATGGAATGAATTATCATAGAGGATTTGGGCACGAGTTCTTTCTCAGTGTTTTTGCAGTATTGTCATCATTCATGTGTAAATGTATTCTTTTGCTCCCAAGGTTATAAAAATAAACAGCGTAGATGCTCAGATGATTTCATCTCGGAAGAATTTCACGATGAGAAATGATTTGAGTTTATATTAAAAATGCTGCCATTTATTTGCATAATTTGGTGTGTTGTCAAGTCTGAGCACATTGTATGACATTAAGATCTCTTTGGCACTCTAGATGATTACTACAGCATGCACATGCAGTAGAGCAAATGTCTTCATTTACAAAAAAAAGCATCTGGATTTTTATTTTTTTTTTGTACAGCACACTACCATTCAAAAGTTTGGGGTCAGAGTAGTTTTCGTTTTCTTTCTTTCTTTCTTTCTTTCTTTCTTTCTTTCTTTCTTTCTTTCTTTCTTTCTTTCTTTCTTTCTTTCTTTCTTTCTTTCTTTCTTTCTTTCTTTCTTTCTTTCTTTCTTTCTTTCTTTGTTTGTTTTTTCAGCAACAAAGTATTAAATTGATCAAAAGTGACAGTAAACACATTTATATATATATATATTTTTTTTATAAAGGATTTCTATTTTAAATAAATGTTGCTCTTTTGAACTTTCTATTCATCAAAGATTCCTAGAAAAATGCATCAGTTTCCACAAAACTATTAAGCAGCACATCTGTTTTTAACATTGATAATGAGATATAGGAAAATAGCTGGTTTTAAATTGCAATAATATTTTACAATATTACTGTTTTTATAATCAAAGAAATGCAGCCTTGAGACTCAAACATAAGAGACTTAACATTACAAAATCTTACTGACCCTAAACCTTTGAACCATAAACATTTGTACAGTTTGAAAAGTAAAAATGTTGTCTTAAATTATAAATGATTTTACTGAATTTCAATTGAAGATTGTAAATTAAATTATGACACAACGTATTTTCAGAAAATACACTTTTTTTTTTGCATATTGGAAAAACCTTTACTTTTTTTAACTTTTATTTTGATTGATTGATTTTGTTGTTGTTGTTGTTGTTGTTGTTGTTGCAGTGATCCATTTGGACACAGTCACTGCACTCTCCAGAGAATTTATGGCATGTCTTTGGCCCCAGTGGCTCTCCCTGAGTCTATAGGAACTGATGATTGTTTCAGTATGTCTACTGGTCCAAAGCCTCAAGACTGAAAAAGGGAAGGAAGATGCCTTAGATCCATTCAGCTACATAACCGGAAAGTATTCTATAGGGCAACAGACTTTTTTTGTGTGATTCAATTCAGTTCAGCCTGATGCAATCTGTTTTCTCACAGTGTGATCATCTGACATCCTGCATGCTTGTTTGTTTTAGGTTTGTCGATTCCATCAGACCCTGTTTTCCTTTAGCTGAGTGGGTTGTTTGGAAGTGTGTGCTCCATGGCACTATCCCACGTCAAGCTTTTTTTGTTTAATCAAGGTCATTATTAGAGTTGAGTCTTAAAAAAGCTTAGTTGAAGTTAAAATGAAAGTTAGTTTCTTTCTTTCTTTCTTTCTTTCTTTTTTAGTTTATCAGGCATATAAAATAATAATAGAATCTATAGAAATTAAATTTCAATTAATAAACATGGAATAAAATATGATAAATTATTTATTAATACAGCAAAAGCAAAACATTACAAATTCTCTTGATATTTCAGGGTAAAATATTTTGTGACTGATATCTGAATTCACTGTATTTTAAACTACTCAAATGTTTGTATTTATTTTGAACACTTTTAGTATATTTCCTGATAAACCATATATATATATATGTATGTGTGTGTGTGTGTGTGTGTGTGTATATATATATATATACACACACACACATATATATGTGTAAGCATTTACATATCATACAAGTGTGTGTGTGTGTGTGTGTGTGTGTGTGTGTGTGTGTGTGTGTGTGTGTGTGTGTGAGAGAGAGAGATATATGAGGACACAAATTTGTATAATGACATGGGTATGACATATATTACAAGGAGAAGGTGATTTATGAGGACATTTCCCCATGTCCCCATATTTCAAAAGGCTTATAAATCACACAGAGTTTTTTTGTTGTTGTTGAGAAAGTAAAAATGCAGGGGTAAGTTTAGGTGTAGGGTTGGTGTAGGGCCATAAAAAATACGGTTTGTACAGTATAAAAACCTTTACGCCTATCAATGTCCCCATAATTCACAAAAACAAATGTGCATGTGTGTGTGTGTGTGTGTGTGTGTGTGTGTGTGTGTGTGTGTGAATTTGTAAAAAAAAACTAAAGTTATAATGGCATTAGTTATTTGTTGTGTAACAATAAAACAGCTAAATTTAAAGGGGTCATCAGATGCAAAATTCACTTTACAAGTTGTGTGTTGGACGTGTGTGTACACATCCATCCTATAATGATAAAAATGTTGTTGTATAATGTTGTTGTTTTTGTTTTAATCCCTATTTTAAAATCTGCTTTCTCAAATTAGGCTGTTCTGAGATTCCTGAGTTTATTAGCAATTAAAGTAACATGGATTAACAGCTTGCTGAAAACAGAGCTGATTTTGACAGGGTAAAAAAGGTGTTTTTTTTTACACTACCATTGAGAAATTTAACCAAAGTATGCTATAGACTTTTCATTAAGAAAATGGGCATCCGATGACCCCTTTAAAGATCAAAGCTGCATTTTAAGCAGTCAGGCACTGAATGCTTTTGTTATTGACCTGTTTACATCTCCTTTTTTAACACAAGACTTTTTACTGTAAAGCCAGAACATCTAGCTGTGATTTTAGTGGAACAGCTGCACTGTAAAACTATTATAAAGGCCAGGAATTAACCATCCAGCTGTTCTGTAATAGATTTGTAATGGCTGAAAGAGAGATCTCCAGCTGTTCTGTAATAGATTTATAATGACTGTGAACAAGCCCTCCAGTGCTTTTGTTTTTCACTCTTGTGTCAGTTAAATCTCCTGCTGTAATCAAGCTGAACTAAAGTTTTCTCAACATAATATTAGCATATTTCTCAAAACTACGTCCATACTTGAAATGCAGCAAACTGTTTCAACTGTTGACAGTTTGTGATGGTACACTGTCTTTATTTTATGCTTTTTAATGTATAATTCACCTCACATTTTTTTAGAATGTACAAAACATACTTTTATTACAGATATGTTAGACATAGCACACTTTTTAAGACTTAATTTTGAAGATTCGGAAATATTAGTAAAAGAGAAATAAAAACATTAAGATATTAGTGAGAATATATTCTTTCAAAGTCTTTTAAGATGTGGATAAAATATCACATCATATACTTTTTTTTTTTAAAGAAAGATTTTATACATTTATTTTGTCACTTAATTAAAAATTTTTTTTAACTAATTGGATTGTTTCTTTTTTCTTTTCTTTTCTTTCTTTTTTTTTTTTTTTTTTTTAAATCTTTTAGTTAAAATAATAATTGTAACCTATGGCTGTGGATTCACAATACCTCTCGCAATCATGATTCAACAACCACTCAACTGAAAGTAAGGTTAATTGAAAATAGTTAAATACAAATAACAAATAAATCTAACAAATAAATACAAACTCAATCTCATTGGGTGTTATGATGTAGCCTATCTCTGATTAAAAGATTTCACTCCTTTTCTCAGATAAAGAGAATATAGGCTGCGCAAATGCATCACTCAGTCGCACTTTGTTAATGTTGATAAACTGTCCGTAAGTGAATATGTGCATATTATTACAAAAAACACATTATCCTCACAGATGTGTTCTCATTCTGTAAAAGTTGTTGGGTGGTGCTGCCCTCTACTGGTGACATTCATTGCTTTCATTTTATCATAAAGCCATAAAGTTAGACCTACATCATAAAAAAACAAAAAACAAACAAACAAACAAAAAAAACATTCTATTTATATAATTATAACTGTGATTTAGCTAACCACGGTCACACAAATACTATTAAAATATGAACATGCAAAACGATTCACAGACAGTTAAAGAAGCCAAAATCTTGGATTGGTTAAAGAAGCCAGAAAAGGATTTTCCAAAAGTTCAGTAAAGACCAGAATAGTCTTACTTTCCATCATACACTTAAAGAGAATATATATACCATGCAGAGCAAAAACGTCTTTATTAATTCCTAATGGTGATTTATTTTTCCAATGGGAGTCATTATATTTGATCAAATGAGGACAATAGAGACATAATGCTTTGTGCACAGTATCTAAAGTATCAACAGCGAAAAAAGCAATATTCAAATAGCCTACTACGCATACTGTAAAACGGGGTGTACTACATAGACTAGTAAGACTATGATCTGAATCCAGGGAGGTGTTTTTTCTCAGTAGCCTATCAGACGGCGCTCTGCCCATGGGCTGTTCACTTGATGCAGAAACACAAAATCGGGCTCTGCAACATTATAGGGAGTGTTTGACTGTTAGATTAGCATTAATGATGAGATAATTGATAATAATTGAAGAAGCCACAAATGAACAGTATATGATTCAATTCAAAGGTTGCGAATGAAATAATAGCCTACCTCTAGTGGAGAGCTTGGGCAATAGCAGCGTGAGTCACTTGGTCTAAACACTGCAAAAATAAATAAATAAAATACAATAAAATTCCGTAAAATATCAGAGGATGTACCGGCAGCTCATTACAAGAGACATTATCCATTAATTTTACCAACATTTCTGTTAACTCTAAAACACAGTGCAATGCAGTATAAATGAAAAATACTGGTAAAACAATTGCAAAAAATGAATATGGAAAACTTTCTTCAAATTATACATTACATTGTGCCCTAATTTTTTTTTTTTTTACAGACTTTTAGTGTTGTCATGATGTTTTCTTGCATTTTTTGTTGAATGCATGCAATTTTTGTTGTTTGTAAAAAGCCATTTTTATCAGCCCCAAAGCCACCTCGTTTTAATCAAATACTGTAAGGAACATTATGGAAGAATTAAACAAATATTGTTGGCTGTTGTCATGCAAACTGTCTGGTTTGAAGACCATTAGTGAAAAGGCAAGATTTACACTTAAAATAGTGCAAATGTATCTACAAAAATATTATTATGATAAAAATATTATATTTTTATCATAATAATCTTTTTGAAGATCCATTTACATTATTTTAAGTGTAAATATAAGAATTGCTGATATGCTCCAACTTTGTAGCTGTTGGTTAAAGCTGCGGTTCAAACTAGATACCTTTAACCTGGAGCGGATCATAGTTACTGTGTCATAAAAATATTGTGAAGCAATAAAGAATAAAGAAGCAATCAACACGTCAAGACCTGCAAACCCAATCTTTGCTGACACCCTGCTAAGGCAATTGCTGTAAACAACGAGGATGACAGAGGAAATTAAGAGATATAATTTCAATGCGTATAAATAGTACGCCAAATAAAAATGAAAACTCGTGGTATTGATACGTATAAATGGACTTTGGCGTATATGTGATACGAACTAGGAAGATACATTAAAGATACATATGAAGCAGGTAATGATGCGATGTGATACGATTTTGATTCGATCGATTCAACACAATGCGATTCGATGCAATGGAGAAAATATGATCACTTTTAATGCCTTGAGGCCTGTTTCATAAAACAAGTTAACCAAATAAGCCAGGCTTATTTCATTTAGTCTGACTCATTGTCAAATGATTTGGTTCCATAAAGCAAATTTAACATAGGCCTATCAGGGATACTCAAATCTGGCTCGCAAGATCCACTTTCCTGCAGAGTTTAGCTCTAACCCTAATCAAACACACCTGAGCATGCTAATCAATGTCTTCAGGATCATTAGAAAATCACAGGTAGGTGAGTTTAATTAGGGTTGGAGCTAAACCCTGCAGGAAAGTGGATCTCGCAAACCAGATTTGAGGATCACTGGCCTATCAAGTTTAGTCACTGCGGCAAGCAACTTATGCTGGGAAAAAAAACAGGCTAATGCTGCATTCTCGGAATTATCGTAAATACGAGTTTCCTAATCGGAAATTGGACGTGAACGGCCTCTCAAGTCGTATTTACTACTGGGAAATTCGGAAATAATTTTGATACCCGAGTTTCCGAGTTGGGCGGGTCATAAATTTTAAACATGGTGGAGGTGACAACCATTGCTGCTGTCAATGCTGTTCTCACAACAACTACATCCCTTTGTCTTGACGCTAAAGTAGTGCATTTATAGGCTAGATATGAACAATCATGCGAAGCATATTGTATGTTTTATAAGTAGTGAAATAAGCATGTATTTGGACGAAATTCCAGAATTGATAGCAAACTGCATGTATAGCGCGGTGAATGTTTATATGGTTGTCAACCAATGGGATGCTACATTTTATTCTTTCCGACATTAAAGCACTTGAATACGACAAGCTCGTAATCACAACTTCATAAGTGGGAAATAGGAAATTTCCGATAGCACGTGAAGGCAGCATAACTGTCAGGCTACACTGAGCTCCTCTAACACTGACCAATAGGAACCTCTCCAATTACCATGAAGCCTTTCTCTCTGGTTTTATGACAGCATACCTTTTATAGTTTGCAGAACAGATAGCAGAATTAGAACATTAAAATCTAAAATTGCTCTTTACAGCAATAAAATAACTAAATTAAAAGTTAAAATCACTGAATTAAAAACGAAAATAAATAATAAAGAAAATGACTATTTTAAAACATTAACTCATTTGAGCTTATAACTAGCTTACATTTGATTTACCCATTACAATAGTCCATTTACAGTCCTCTACTGGTGACATTCATTGCTTTCATTTTATCATAAAGCCATAAAGTTAGACCTACATCATAAAAAAAAACAAAAAAACATTCTATTTATATAATTATAACTGTGATTTAGCTAACCACGGTCACACAAATACTATTAAAATGTGAACATGCAAAACGATTCACAGACAGTTAAAGAAGCCAAAATCTTGGATTAGTTAAGTAGTGAAATAAGCATGTATTTGGACGAAATTCCAGAATTGATAGCAAACTGCATGTATAGCGCGGTGAATGTTTATATGGTTGTCAACCAATGGGATGCTACATTTTATTCTTTCCGACATACCTTTTATAGTTTGCAGAACAGATAGCAGAACATTAGAACATTAAAATCTAAAATTGCTCTTTACAGCAATAAAATAACTAAATTAAAAGTTAAAATCACTGAATTAAAAACGAAAATAAATAATAAAGAAAATGACTGTATTTTAAAACACATTAACTCATTTGAGCTTATAACTAGCTTACATTTGATTTACCCATTACAATAGTCCATTTACAGTCACTGATATCATAAAAATACACTTATATGTAGTTTTAAAATTCTGCAAAAGACACATTTAATGTCCAGCAACAAATATTTTAGCAAAATGTATATTTTACTCAGAATTTTGGTGCTATTATTCGATTAAGCTCTGTCTGTTTAGCGTGTGCGCGCAGCAGCGCTGGTTGCTCTTGCGTGTCTTGCCCACTGACAGTAAAATAGATGTTTGCATGACTTTCTAACATTTACAGATGAAAATTATGCCTGTGACAGTTATGCACTGAGGAAAACACAATGTCTCAAATGCATAAAACAGCACAGATATACTCGCTGTTTGCCATGGTGGATCAATTTGATCCATGATCGACATTATAAAGTTTGCTTAAGAATAAGCGTGCACAAATTAGTGAGATTGTGTGCATTTAATTTGTCGTTTATGGAACCGCTTTAGCCCCGGTTAATTTGTTAGGTTATTTCAAGTCAGGTTTTCCCCGCTTTTCCTCAGGTCTCCGCAGTCTTGTGATGCATCATATGAGGAGAAATCAGTCACAGATTATTAGTCACTTTCTAAATAATAAAAGTATAGCGCATCCACTAGTTATTATATATAAATAAATCTTTTTTTACCGATGCATCGCGATATAAATGCTAGCTTGTAGTCGATGCACACTTTACGAACGTGTTTGGCGTGCATATAATACGCAGTTTTCGTGTGCATAGTTTTCGTATGAAATGCATCTACCCCACAACGTCTCCAGGTTACTCATGTAACCATGGTTCCTTGAGGGAACGAGACACTGCGTCACCACACTTTGGGAACGCCCCTGCGTGACCAGCTCTGAATCTGCTGTGTAATCCGTCCAATGGAAGGGCGCGACGTCATAGACGGGTGTCGTCAAAGACCAGGAAGCATAAAAGCACGTGCGGCAAAGCCGGCGTCAGCCTCAAGTCATGAAGAACTGCGCTGGCAGGGATGCCAGAAGTATGGCAATGTGACGCAGCGTTTCATTCCCTCAAGGAACCATGGTTATATGCGTAACCTGGAGACGTTCCTCCTTCGGGAACTCGAGCACCACTGCTTTGGGAACGAGATGCCCGCCAGACTTACAAGTACCTGCCCTGTGTGTATGTCTCAACATAAACGACTAGGATGAGAGGACTGAAGAACCTGGGGTAGTACCGATGTCTAGGCCGTAAAACCGGACAAAGGTGGAAGGGGTGGACTAACCCGCAGCGTTGCAGATGTCTGATACAGGGACACCTGCAGAGAAGGCCTTGGAGGCTGCCATACCTCTAGTGGAGTGTGCCTTGACCCCCAAAGGCGAGGGGAGGCCAGAGGTCTCGTAACAGGCCGTGATTGTCTCGACAATACACCGGCTGATAGTCTGCTTGGTAGCCGGGAGACACACAAGTAGTTGGTCTGACCTTCTCCACAGGGCAGCTCTGTGGACGTATGTGTCAAGTGCTCACACAGGACACATACAGTTAAGCTTCACCTGGTCTGGATCCCGAAAGGGAGGAAGATGGAAGGCCTGGAGTACTATTGGCCGTGGTGCAGTAGTGGGGACCTTAGGAGTGTAACCCGCTCGAGGGTACAGAAATGCTTTCGCCAGTCCGGGCGCAAAGTCGAGATAGGAAGGGGCCACTGATAGGGACTGAAGATCACCCACTCTCTTTAGAGAAGTGATCGCTAACAAGAACGTAGTCTTGAGGGTAAGATGACGATCTGAAATTTCCTCTATGAAACTAAACTACTAAGGGAACCAGCCTCTCGAGGCTGGCCTCCGGTGTTAGCAACAGCTGTTTTTCTTTTTATATAGTTTACAGGACAAACTGCTCATTTCACCCAAAATTATTTGGTGTGATATGATCCGCAACCCCGGATTTTAAGTCTTTTAAGTTTAAGTCTTTGGTTCTTTTAATTGTGATTTTGGCTCACATTTAACAAATACCCACCAATTGGTTTCCAAATGAAATACAAAACTTGCTCTCATCTGAAAAGAGGACTTTGGACCACTGCAGTTCCTCTTCTCCTTAGCCCAGGTAAGACGCCTCTGACGTTGTCTGTGGTTCAGGAGTGGCTTAACATGAGGAATACAACTGTAGCCAAATTCCTTGACACGTCTGTGTTTGGTGGCTCTTGATGCCTTGACCCCAGCCTCAGTCCATTCCTTGTGAAGTTCACCCAAATTCTTGAATCGATTTTGCTTGGCAATCCTCATAAGTTTGCGGTTCTCTCGGTTGGTTGTGCATCTTTTTCTTCCACACTTTTTCCTTCCACTCAACTTTCTGTTAACATGCTTGGATACAGCACTCTGTGAACAGCCAGCTTCTTTGGCAATGAATGTTTGTGGCTTACCCTCCTTGTGAAGGGTGTCAATGATTGTCTTCTGGACAACTGTCAGATCAGAAGTCTTCCCCATGATTGTGTAGCCTAGTGAACCAAACTGAGAGACCATTTTGAAGGCTCAGGAAACCTTTGCAGGTGTTTTGAGTTGGTTAGCTGATTGGCATGTCACCATATTCTAATTTGTTGAGATAGTGAATTGGTGGGTTTTTGTTAAATGTGAGCCAAAATCATCACAATTAAAAGAACCAAAGACTTAAACTACTTCAGTCTGTGTGCATTGAATTTATTTAATACACGAGTTTTACAATTTGAGTTGAATTACTGAAATAAATGAACTTTTCCATGACATTCTAATTTATTGAGATGCACATGTATGTATCGCTGCAGCCCGGAGACCTGCAAGTGGGAGGGTAGCTACGCCGCAAGTAGGTTGGGAGAGGGTAGGTTTAGGGTTGGGTTAGTTGTAGACCAGGGTTCCTCCAATCTTTCCCTGGAGGGCCAATCTGCAGCAGAGTTTAGCTCCAACCCTGATCAAACTCACCTGTCTGTGATTTTCTAATGATCTTGAAGACTCTGATTAGCATGTTCAGGTGTGTTTGATTAGGGTTAGAGCTAAACTCTGCAGGAGTGGGCCAGATTTGAGGATGCCTGTTGTAGATGATATTACCCCACCCATTTGCACCTGACCCGCCCGTTTGGAGCTGGCTCCGACCTCTGTTTATACCTAACTCACCCATCGCGTAGCATACACACGCCAAAATCCAATTTTGCATATCAATATATATTTATACGCACTTTCATGAGATCGGTTGTTCAGCAGGCTGTCTGATATCAGAGACAGCAGAGAACAAGTAATAGGATACATGATATTACATATATGTTTCTAGAATATGAACTGAAGAGAAAATGATCAATGCAGATATAAGAAAGCAAAATGTTTTATTAAGAATATTGTGGAAATGTTATGTAGAAAATCCTCAAAATCCCAGTAAGAACAAAGGATGTATAAATGCAGCATTAGTGTAATTTGCCAAGGTGGTGCAACAGAATGATCAAGTACTTTCCACATATATAATCCATAGATACCATAGATTTACAATTCATATATGCTTTATTAATTTAAAGGGAGTTTTATTCATTATCTATCCTTACAAAGACAATGAGGAGGTGCAGGAGGTGGAAATATATACCCGCCACAGATGTCAAATAAACACTTGTGCACAGTATGTGTGTGCCCTCTGGATACACAAAGATAATGTGATTTTTGATAACAATACCTCTCATGGTGCATGCTTTCCACTTATTTTAATTCCCTTTTTGATGTGCAATGTCTGCAAAAAAAAAAGTACTGGCGTATTTGGTGAGAAATACCAATCAGAATCAAGCATTCCACAGAGCCGTGTAATAATTTAATCTAAAGCACAGACACCACAAAATCAGACTTAACACCTCTTATAATTTGAGATCATTCTGAGGTTAGATACAGATTTCAAATCATAACAAGTAATATTTGAATAGCTATGATACTGGTTTTGAAATCAAATGTTTGCAAGAAACATTGGCATCAAACAATGCCTTGGAAAAAAACAATTAATCTTAAAAAATAAAGCATATGCATAAACCCAAATAGGATATAAAACAGTTATCGAATAAGCATGTGTCCTATTCTGTCCTAAACTCCTGAAACATTGGTGTCACATTTTAGAGCACTCAATGCAATTTATGAAAGAAGTCAATTAAATCTGTATGGGGGTGTGAAAATATTCAGATGTAACCCCCTTTGTAATCAATAAAAAGTAACTGTAATTTAATTACACATTTTTTTCTCAGTAACTGTAACTAATTACAATTACATTTATTTTGTAATTAAATTAAGTAATTCTGTTACATGTAACTAGTTACTCCCCAACACTGATTATAATAAATTATTATAGGTATGTATGTCGCTGTAGTAATGCAGTACAGGAAGTCTTCAGGTTTCTTCAGGCTCTTTTCCATATAAAACAACCCTTTATGTTAAATGTATTTGTATAATCACACTACCTGGAAAATTTGAAGTTGTCTTAGACAAGAAAGAATGAAACCAAAGCTGTGAACCACCAAATACTGTGATATTTCTTAGATTTATTGCTCAAGATTGAAAATCAACCCATTGTGACCTTTTTTTTAGAGTGAGGCGAGGAAATGAGATGAAAACAGAAATACCAGTTCAACTGTCCTGACAATGGGGTGAGGACCTAAACATCAAGCTGCTGAACTCATATGCTGGTCAATTTTTGGAAACTGAGATTTATACATAATCTGAAAGCTGAATAAATAAGTTTTCCATTGATGTATGGTTTGTTATGACAGTGCAATATTTGACTAAATAGAAATACAACTATTTGAAAATCTGTAATCTAAAATAAAAATAAAATAAAAAATTAAAATATTGAGAAAAATGCCTTTAAAGTTGTCCAAATTAACTTCTTAGCAATGCATAATCAAAAAATTAAGTTTTGATAGTCTACCTATTTACAGTAGAAAATTTACAAAATATCTTCATGTAACATGATCTTTATAGCCTATCCTAATGATTTTTGGCATAAAAGAAAAATGGATAATTCTGACCCATACAGTGTATTTTTGCCTATTGCTACAAATATATTCATGCTACTTATGACTGGTTTTGTGGTCCAAGGTCACAAATATGTGTGAATGGGAGGAGCGTGTAGTGTCTGATGTCTCTATAGGCATCTGCGGCAAGCAGCAGAGTTTTTCTGGGAGCTGAAATACAAAACACAAAGCTTACAATATCTTGAAATAATGGACATTTTTAAACTTTCTGTTTTAGCTTTCGTCCTTTACACACAGGTGAATGTTGTTGGATCTTGTCCCAGTGAATACAAGGATATCTGGACCGTGAAGACCCTGCAGGTTGAATTTTTTTGTCAGTAATTTGCTAAATAATACAGTTTCATTTTTTTCAAGTAAACTGGCTGAACGCCATTCATTTGTCTTTGTCAGGAGAAGCCAAAGGAAACAGATATATTAGTGCGCATTGCTGATCTGGTGAAGCGATCCAAATCGCAGCCGTTTCATGGATTAATGGGCAGGAGCACAGGTACAGTGTCTTCACCTCTCTCTAACTCAAGACTTTGGCTGCACTATAATTAGCCTAAAATAAATCAACAAATGTATAGCTATCATGTGAAACGTGATTACTTGCTCCAGTGTTCCTTTAGTGTTTCATCTATCTTGAATTAAAAAATGAGAAATCTGTTTTATTAAGTTTGTTTAAGTTGTTTGGGAGTTTTTAGTTTATTCTCTCTCTTTAGGAATCACTCAACCAGTGCGACCTGGCCAGAGAAGTAGGTTTTTGTCATTGTGTGCATTTGGCTGCTTGTTAATTGATGGACTGGTGCATGAATGAACTTAGATTAAACAGATCCCTCATCTCACATACATTTTCAGGAAACAAGGGGGAGATCTTTGTTGGACTTATGGGAAGGAGATCTTCTAGTGGAGGTACAGATGGGTGTTTTATGTATTAAGATGTTGTTGTTGTTTTTTTTAAAGTTTTTCTTGAAGTTTTGGATTCCCATGGGTCGTATAAAACTTGCAATTTCATTTTTTTGTTTTAAATCTGCAAAATTAACAAAAGCTTAAAGGAAATTTATATGCATTTTCAGCTTATGTTCTGATCTAAAAAAAAAAAAAAAAAAAGGCTCATATTTACTGAAACTTGTGATGCATGGTGATATCTTATTTCTGAGTGGATCTGAGCCTTTTCTTGGTTTTGAGCCTTTTCTTTTTGCTGAATTGCTTGAACTGGTTTGCAATCTGAAAGATTCATTCGCAAATTATTCTTAATAGGGAAAGATTATGGAAAATTAAATTGTAATGTGTGAACACTGGCTGCATTTTCTGAACTTTTTTTCTGAAATTTATGAATCTTATTAGAAATTTCTTCTTTGTTTACAGATTTTCAAGAGGAATGGGACAGACCACAACTCTATTAACTACGTGCAACTGAAAGTTTTAGCTATGCCCTCTTGTTGTGTTAGACACAATTAATTTAAAACACAATACATTTTCTGCTGCAAAGTTTACAGAAACATATGAATTGAATGAATGCACAAACCCATCTATGTTGTTCAATGATATCATCTTTTTCCAAATCTTTAAAACCTTAAATGACCGAATAATTTCAATTTCTGTTAGATCAAAAAGTGCAGCATATTTAGGCTATTTGAGGTGTTTCCAGTTTAAATCTGATAACAAGTGAGCTAAATGATTGATTAGAATCACTTCATTTCATTGAAGTGCACAAACTGTAATAACATAACTGATGCTGAATGTCCTTTAAAATGTAATGTACAGCCATAAAGAATGTTACAAATAAAAATAATAAATCTGAGTTAAAAAGGAACAGCTTCCAAGAGAAAATCGTGCAAATGTCTTGCAGTAACTTGCAGCCAAGCAATGTCACTTACTCTGAGCTGAGGTCTATTTTTGAGCAGTAGGCGGCGATAGCTGTGTTTCCAGTTCTCGTAGCCGGACACCACAGATGAAGCCGAGCTGTGAGGGATTGGCTGCTGCATCTTTGTTTTGGTTTTTGGTGTTCAGTCTGTTTGCGCGAATTGCGAGCATCTTTTGAAATATAATGCAACGCTAAATAAAACAATCTCTCCCTCGGTTAGAAAAATATACAATTGGTAGATAATTTGAATGCTGAGCCTCCAAACACGATGGTGTTTCATTGCTGTGCATATAACTGTAAAAACACTGCGAAGAACAAGAGTCTCTCATTCCACAAGTAAGTGCAAAGATTTCACTTTATATTATGTTAAAAGTGGCAGACTGTATTAAGTTATGTTCTCGTATTTTGTTTTATTTCAGATTCCCGCTGAAAGACCCCAACTTGCTGAAAAAGTGGCTTAAAAATTTAAGATGGAAAGACTGGAAACCTGCTCCAAACAGTAAAATCTGCTCCATCCACTTTGAAAAGAAGTGTTTGATTGAAGATGGGAAGAGAACAAGACTTCATTCATGGGCTGTGCCTACCATCTTTTCATTCCCAAATCGATATCTAGAAAGAAAGGTGAGTAAAAGTTGGCATGATTGATGATAGGAGTGTACTTGGGTGTTTTTGTTTATAGACTGCTTTAAATAGCCTATCAATATTTTATGTTCAAATTTACACGTTTTAATGGATGCACAGTGCCTTTTTTTGTGTCACTGGTAATTCTTAGGTTTTTCACCATTTTAAATCACAAAAGCACAATATATATAAAATATTAGCTTAAAGTCAAGCAAGTTTAGAATCATTTTTGTTTAATTATATTATGCCAGACCACCACAATACAGTGATGAAACTGCTTAAAATTTTATGTCATCTACCCATTTAAATGTAGTCTTTCTTCATCGCATTTTTAAAAACTTTATTGCCTACAGGTTAAAATCAATCCTAGAAGCAGAAGAGCTTTGGTGAGTTACAGAAACTGTTTTATATGCATTTTGCAATTCTGAAATATTTCTTTGGATTGCACACGAAAGGGTGTATTTACACAGATAATTCCAAAAATGCATTCAGAGATAAATTACAAGTTCAGTAATCATTTATAAAATAAATTATCGATCAGCAATATGAGACCATAAATAATAAAATATATTACAGAGTTTAAGGCTACACTGATGCTGCGTCATCAAAAAATAGTTTCGAAACTCTCTAAATGTTTGGTGACACCTTCTGGTCAAAATAATGTAAGTGCAACAAAACAGTCCGAGCATGCAAAAAGATATTTTTTACAATCCAATTGCAAATGTTTTATTGAAAATGTAATCTATTAAATGCAATCGAAAGCTCATCAAATATTATTAATTATGAAATGTCTGAATAATAGTTTTTTTCCCCATTAATTTGTTGGGTTTATTGTATGTGTTTGCCCTCTGTGGAGGGCTTGACAATTCATGCAACCTAAGACAATTAGCTACTTCCTTTTCATTATATAAATGTGCCATTAAAATTCCCCTTTTTCTGATCATTTGGAATTGAAGGGAATTGTTGCCGACTCAAAATCATCTGGTCAAGCAGCACCTGATGTGACAGCAGAAACCTCGCAGAAGTCTAACTCAGAAAAGTCTGAGCACAGAACTACAGAGAGTTTACAGCCGAACACTACCAAAAGTAATTCTAGCCAAACGAGAACAGACCCAAAGAGCGTTTCCACACAGCAACTCTCAGAACCGGAAAAAAGGTCTGCAACAGTGTCTGAAGGAGAACTTCCATCAGATACATGCTATTCTGTGGTGGTGTTATTCTGTTTTAATTGTTATTCTTAATTAATGTATGTTATTCCATGTGCTTTTTCAGTCCACCGTGGACCATCCTGGGTGATGAAGCTCTCGACAGAAGCATGACTATACCCAGTTTCTTTCACAGTGGATATTGTTTGCCCAATGTAATCAAGATTTTCATTATTCACGTAATTGTTCCCCCCCCCATTCCTACACTAAAAAATAAAGGTGCGTAAAAGGTTCTTCACAGCGATGCCATAGGAGAACCATTTTTGGTTCCACAAAGAACCATCTCTTTCCTACCTTTTTATAATCTGAAGAACCTCCTTTCACCACAAAGAACCTGTTGTGAAACAGAAAGGTTCTTCAGATGTTAAAGGCTCTTTATGGAACCATTTAGACAAAAAGGTTCTTCTATGCAATCGTGAAGCACCTTTATTTTTAAGAGTATATGCACCAAAATATGTAACTTGTTTTTCTTTCAGAACATCCTCTGGGCTGGAGACGATGAATTAAATATTGTAAGTAACTGTGATGTACTGTTGAATAAAGGAGAGTCCTAAATTTAAATTTCCTAATAGAGCACTATGAAAGTGTTGTTCATCAATACATAATTCTCTTAATCAGATGCCGCATGTGGCTTACGGAGTTTTAGGACAAATGAAACCCCATATCATTGAGGTAATGCCTCTTCTGATTTACATCAGAACTGTGATGCAACTGTTGTCACTAGGTTTTTTTTTGTAATTTTTACTTTGAGTACGTTTCGGGGGAATTACATTATTACAAAGGATATGATGATTAGATGTGCTATCTACTGCACCAGACTGTTTAGTATTGAGTGCAAGTTTTGTTAAAACACTTAATTTTACTGCACTTTTCTTCAAAATTTTAATAAACATTCTAATTCTGTGAGAATACTGAGATCCACACCACAACTATAATGGTAAAAACTAAAAGGAATGATATTGTTGGAACCACTTTCACAATAACTAAAACATTGACATCAAAATCCATGCATTTAAATTAGCAGATGACATAAGGCAGCATGCACTTAAATTAATATAATTTTATCATCTCTTGCTGTGGATGCCACTATAGTTATCATTATAGTTAGGCTTTTAAAGATGACAGAACAGAATTAGATTTTTTTTTAAACTGTTGAACTGCCTTTCCCTCAGGTTAAAGAGAGGTGGGAATGGCTTGGGCTGGATGTTCGAGGCCCGTTCTCTCCGACAGTAGACCAGCACACGCACATCATGACCCTGACTGACTACCATTCCAAATGGGTGGAAGCTTTTCCTTTGACTCAGAATCTCAGTCAGGATGTGGCCAAGTGTCTCGCTGAAGTCATTAATCAGCAGGGATACCCTCTTGGAATTCTCTCCCGGCTTCCCAGGAGGGTCCTCATGGAAGTAAGAGACACACACACACCTTTCAAAACCTTTGGGGTCAGTAAGATTTAAAAAATAAATAAATAAATAACACTTTTTATATAACAAGAACGTGTTAAAATGATTAAAAGTGACAGGAAAGGCATTGAGAATTTTATGAAAGATTTCTGTTTCAAATAAATGCTGTTCTTTGAACTTTCTATTCTTCAAAATCACAAAAATAATAGGCAACACAACTGTTTTCATCATTGATTATTAATGAGAAAAGTTTCTTGGGCATGTTAGCAGCATGTTAGAATGATTTCTTAAGGATTGTGTGACACTGAAAACTGGAGTAATCATGCTGAAAATGCAGCTTTGATCATCACAGGAATAAAATACATTGTAAAATTAATTCAAATACAAAACTGTTATTTTAAGTTGTAATAATATTTCACAATATTACAGTTTTTAATGTTTTTTTTTTTTGCCTTGGTGAGCATAATATACTTTTAATTCAGTGCCTTTAAAAAAATGATACCAACCATAAATTTTGAACAGTAGTGTATGTACAAATTCCCTTGGAAATCCTTTTAATGTCCTTTGCTGCGTTTCATATCATGGATTAATGGTTGTCATTTTTCTTCTCGCTCTCTTTAGGTGAACCGTGAGTTGAAGAAACGCCTGAGGTTGAATTCAAACGCCTTAGTCATACATCACCGGCAAACTGGTTACATGGACTTGGTCACCGAATCACTTCTTAATGAGTACGACATCTTCAGGGCTCAGGCATTTATCTCAGCTGTCATTATCTATTTTGAACTTGAGAACTTTATTCAGTATGTGATGTTACATGATTTAATTCTAATATTTACTTCTTAACTGAGATGACATTTAACTGTTTCATGATCAGTTAAAAATTTTTATATTTTTTTTTATATCATGTGAATAGGAAAATCTGTATTGCGAAATTATATTGTTTCTACATGTCCAGCATTACTTCATGTATATTTCAGGATGCTGGATGAGCTGGTGAAGAAGCACGGCAGCATCTGGCATATCCTCCTCCCTGCTGCCACTCTGCGCCTCTGCTGCACCAGTCACCCCTCTACCAAAGAGAAGCCCTTCACCCGCATGTGTGCCAGTGACCCGCCGTTCTCATCTGCACCCAGAGAACTGCCTGTAAGTCACCGTGTCCCTCACAATTTACATTCTTTTATAAGAATGTGCTAAGCCATCATTGCATGTTTTTTAATCAGGGTTGGGGAGTAACACAATACATGGATCTTAATTACATATTTAAAATACAAAAAATTAGTTACAAACTGCTTTTTAAAGTGTTATCTGCAGTGAAATACATTTCAAAAGTAACTTTCCCTTGTTTGTAATGTACTGTAAGTTGACACTCATGACAGTTTGGTTTACTTATTTTTTGTTTGTTTGCTTGGTCTCTATAGTACAGTGCTACCGATGTTCGCTTGAGTTCTTTTGTCATCCCAACAACTGACACCAACAATCTAGGAGCTGTGTCAGACACTTCGGTAAGAGTCCTGAATAAAGATGAAATTAGATTGTGGTTTGATGTGGTATTGTAAGTGAGCATAATTGTTTTTACATCTTATTTTTCAGGTGCACTCTCTGAAGGATCATATTTTTTCCCAGTAAAGAAACTAAGCATTTTGTCATGTTTACTTGACCTCAAAATTTCACATACACTGTGCAGTACTGCAAAATGTTAATTTATTTTACTAAAGACGAATTAAGAGAAATAAAAGAAGAGAAAATAATAAAAATGACCCCATTCAAAAGTTTACATACACTTGAAATTTAGTACTGAGTTGTTAACTGGTATAGTTCATGAGTCCTTTGTTTGTTCTGAACAGTTAAACTTCCCACTGTTCTTCTATGATTTTGAGATCCATCTTTTCACACTGAGGACAATTGAGGGACTCATGGACAACTATTGCTATTACAGAAGGTTCAAAAAGTCACTGATGCTCCAGAAGGAAACACGAAGAGCCGGGGGGTGTCAGGGGGGGGGATGACCTTTGAACAGAATGGAGATGTGTACATTTTTCTTATTTTTCCTAAATATCATATTTTTTTCATTTAGTACTGCCCTTCGGAGGCTACAGAAGGTACTTACATGTTTCCCCGAAGACAAATAAGTGAAATTTACCCTGATCTTCAAATTCAAAAAGTTTTAATGCATGTTTTTTCCTTCTGGAGCATCAGTGAGTGTTTGAACCTTCTGTAATAGTTGCATATGAGATGGTCCTCAAAATCATACAGTCATTGTAGGAAAGGGTTCAAATACGCAAATGATGCTGGAAAACCAAAGAATTTGTGGGACCTGAAGGATTTTTCTGAAGAACAGCAGGCAGTTTAACTCTTCAGGACAAACAAGGGACTCATGAACAACTATCACTAAACAAACAACAACAAAAAAAGAAACAGCTGTGGATCATTCAGGTAACAACACAGTATGAAGAATCAAAGGGGATGTAAACTTTTGAACGGGGTCATTTTTTATAAATTCACCTATTATTTTGTCTTCTGTTCTATATGTAAACATTGTTTATGTGAAATATCTTATTCAACTCAGTAATAAATTAAAAATAACATGCATTTTGTATGATCCCTCTTATTTTGGTAAAATAATTAACATTTTGCAGGTAGCCTACCACAATTGTACATAGACTGTAAATAGAGAAGCAAATTTGCACTGTTGCCTTGTACAAATATTATAAATAAATAAAATTCTTTTTAAAACTGTTCAAGAAGCAATATTTTGTTTAATCTCTTTTGTTTGTCATTTTTGTTCATATTATACAAGTAGTTCCAACATGATTGGTGTCCAAAATTGCTGATATAAAGTCCAGTGGCACTGAGTAGTTTAACCGTTCACATCCCTCTGCTTTTATATTTATATGGTTCATCTACAATATATGAGCTAGATAGATCAAAACCTTAAAGGCATAGTTCACCTAAAAACCAGCATTCTGTCATGACTTTTTTTCTTCTGTAAAAAAAAAAAAATATATATATATATATATATAAACCGCTAGGATTAACAATGCAGATTAATTTTCACAGCCATATTTACCAAGGGTGCCGATATTTTTGGCCATGACTGTATATATATAGAAACACACACACACACACACACACACACACACACACACACACACACACACACACACGTGTGTGTGTGCAATTTTTTTCTTTTGCAGAATTAATTACACTGATTCCATAGAGAAGAAATACTGAGACATTTCTCAAAATATCTTCATTTATGTTTCACAGAAAAGTCAAATAGGTTTGAAAAAGTATTGAATAAAAGGGTGCCGTTAATTGTGTCCAATGTGTATTAGAGAAACACATTTATTTCATAATGATATTTCCCCCCATTTTAAATTCTTATTATCCAATGAAAGGTTAGATTTTTGTGATTTTTAAAAAATAAAAGATCAAAAGGATTAACAATGCAGATTAATATTAACAGCCGCCTTTGATCATATTTAATTTTTATTTTTGGGTGAATTATCTTTTTGAATAGTAGCCTACTGAAACTGGTTGTGAATGTATCTGTACTCCAGTGAGGACCCAGCGCTGCAGGCGGCGCTAGAGCAGTTTTGATCCGTAAGTGAAGAAAGAAGAAGAGCTGCACCATACACAACTTTCTTAAACCCCTTAGTTGAGCTAAGTCCACACTTATTAACTCCACTAACTAACAGATAGCAAAAATATTCTCAATCCTCTTAAATGCATGCCTCCCGCTGCTTAACAAAAGTTGAAATGTTAATATACGTTGAAAAAACTGCGGTATTAACTTAAAATGAAAAAATTAATCATAGGAATAGGTGGGTGAGTAAACTAAACGTGTAAAAAGTTCAGATATTGTCCCATGTTCAGTCCAGCATATGTGAAGTGTACATGAATTGACAGGATGACAAATGGAGGAAAGACCACTCTGAGTAAAAGCCTCCAGGAGCTTCTGCATAACAGCCTCGTTGTTTCTCAAGACAACTTTTTCAAGGTACTATCTTAGTCTTACGCCCACTTTATATGCTAAATTTAGTTGTCACCCTCTGAGTAGATCAGTTAGTCATTTAGACCTTATCCTGTTGATGTCAAATTCTTATTAATTTGTGTCTATTTCTCAGGATGACTCGGTGGTCCCTGCTGATGTCAATGGCTTTAAGCAATATGACAGTAAGAACAGTCCTGTTATTTGATACTTAGATTTGTTTTTGTTTGTTTAATGTCTGTCAACATGCCAGTTGTCCTGTTTTGCAAAAGTGTGATTTATATGCATTTTTTTCACAAAACTCTTCTGCAGCTTTAGATGCCCTGCACATGGACAGGATGATGGCAGACATCGGCTCGTGGCAGGAGGATCCTCAGGGCTTCATGACGTCTCGTGGTTATGCAGTGAAAGCCACAGCATTTGAGCCATCCAATGTGTTTGTTCTTATAGTGGAGGGATTCCTCATTTTTAATCATGGGTAGTTTTGTTCAACAGACAGGAGAAAGTTTTTGTACAGTTATGTTTCGAAGACAAGATAGGACAGAACTCTATCTGTTTTGCTCCTCATTAGATGCAGAAGATCTTTCATGACAAACTTGTTGTGACATTATAGTTCACCCACAAATTTAAATTCTGTAGTCAGTGACTCATCTTCTTGTCATTCCAAACCTGTATAACTTTTTTCATCTTTGAATATATTAGTTTAGATTTTTTTTTTTAAACCTGAGAGATTTCTTTCCCTCCATTGAAGGTCTATGAAACCAAAACTTTGACGCTTTGAAAGTTCATAAAGTCATTGTAAACGTAATCAGTATTGATCAAGCAATGAGTCTTCTGAAGAGACTCACTTTATATGATGAAGAGATTTAATTTCGGCTTTACTTGACATATGAAATAATAAAACCAGTCAATGCACATACATGCAAATTTAAATGGGCCTTTAATTTACCTTATGCTTGCTCTTTTGGTTGTCGCAGCAAAGAGGAGTGCTTTAGATCATCATTTAACAATCTTAAAACCTGTATGTTAAGATGTTGAGGTATTTACAGTAATATCAGTTCAGTGAGTATTGCAGCAAACTTAATGTAACATTTCTGTTGCATTATTCAGAAGTGCGAATGACCTCTGGATCACCTAAATATGCTTGACTTTGAGTTTGGATCATGAACAGTTTACATGTTTTCATGGATCCATGTTGTACTTCCAGGCCACTTAATACATTGTTCAACAAGAGGTACTTCCTGCAGATCCCTTATAAGATATGTAAAGAGAGAAGAAGGTAGGAATGAGGTTCCTGTTAGAGGAGTCTGGTTTGATTAACAATGTTTTGACTGAGTCTGTCACCTTTTTCCTTTCTCTAACCGATAGCTCACGAGTCTATGTGCCTCCGGATCCACCAGGCTACTTTGATGGATACGTCTGGCCCATGTACTTGAAAAACAGAAAAGCAATGGAAGAAACTGTAAATGACATTGGTACTGTAATATTTTAACACTCAATAAGCACAGTGACTTAAATCACTTCTATTGTGGTGAATTGTGTGAGTGACGTCTTTGCACTCTATACAGCGTTTCTGGATGGCACAAAGAAGAGCGAGAAGTTGCTGTCAACTGTTCTTGCAGACATTCAGGAAATTCTTAAGGTTACAGAGAGATGAGTTTTCACGTGAGTAGTTCATCAGTAATATTGCAGCACACTTAAATGTTTTTGCCATTTCCTCTTTTAGACATTTTCTCTGTCTGAATTTAATTCCCAGATTTTGAGGACCATGATTTCCAGCAGTCAGCAGTGTTTTCTGCAAGTATATTATGAATCTATCAACGGGTTCCTCATAGCATGTCTTATTTCACTTCTTTATTAAAGTCGATTTGCCACAAGCTATGTGACTGTCATATGACAATCTGATGCATGTGCATTAATACTCAGAATAAGTTAATTAACTGAGCAGTCCATGTTTATAAATGATTTCACTTGACATGTGTCAAGTGAGACAAATGACTTTTAATGAATTATTTTTTTTTTTTTTACAAATGTATTTGTTTTGGAGAAGAAAAAACAAACTTAACAGATGATTATCAATGTATAGGTTATGTGAAATATTCAGACAGTATGTAGACATATTTGTGAAGTCTTCAATTAAATACTTTAGTTTATTCCTATAATATTTGCTTTGAGCGGTATGTTAGAGATGTACTGGTAATCTTTTGATGAGCAGAACCAGCCAAAAATCGTCACTTATTTTCTATTGACACTCACGAAAGATTAAGGCAGGTTGACAAACAAGAATTAAAAGGATATTTCACTCAAATTAAAATTCTGTCTTTGTGTCATTCCAAACCCATAAGACTTTTATTCATTTTTGAAACAGAAATGAAAAATGTTTAATGAGACTTGAGAGAACCTGAAACCTGAATCTCTTTGATGCTGCATGCTTTACATCCTGTCCTCCGTCTGATATTTATAGTGAGTGCATAACTGTCAGCTGAAGTCAGATTGTGCCCAAGGACTGTTTGTAACTCCGGTGCCGTGCCTTCACACCACACAGTGGGTACAGAAAGTATTCAGACCCCCTTAATTTTTTCACTCTGTCATATTGCAGCCATTTGCTAAAATCATTCAAGTTCATTTTTTTTCCTCAATGTACACACAGCACCCCATATTGACAGAAAAGTGCCTGTTTTTCTCCACACATACCACTTAGAATTAAGGCCAAAAAGTTCTATCTTGGTCTCATCAGACCAGAGAATCTTTTCTCACCATCTTGTAGTCCTTCAGGTGTTTTTTAGCAAACTCCATGCGGCCTTTCATGTGTCTTGCACTGAGGAGAGGCTTCCGTCAGGCCACTCTGCCATAAAGCCCCGACTGGTGGAGGGCTGCAGTGATGGGAGAAAGTTGTAGAAAGTCAACCATCTCCCGACTGCATCTCTGGAGCTCAGCCACAGTGATCTTTGGGTTCTTCTTTACCTCTCTCACCAAGGCTCTTCTCCCCCGATAGCTCAGTTTGGACGTCCGGCCAGCTCTAGGAAGGGTTCTGGTCGTCCCAAACGTATTCCATTTAAGAATTATGGAGGTCACTGTGCTCTTAGGAACCTTAAGTGCAGCAGAAATTTTTTTGTAACCTTGGCCAGATCTGTGCCTGATGATTCTCATTTGCTCTGACATGCACTTTGAGCTGTAAGGTCTTATATAGACATGTGTGTGGCTGGACCCACAGCTGGACTCAAATGAAGGTGTAGAACCATCTCAAGGATGATAAGAAGAAATGGACAGCACCTGAGTTAAATATATGGGTGTGATATTTCAGTTTTTCTTTTTTAATAAATCTGCAAAAATGTCAACAATTCTGTGTTTTTCTGTCAATATGGGGTGCTGTGTGTACATTGAGGGAAAAAAATGAACTTAAACGATTTTAGCAAATGGCTGCAATATAACAAAGAGTGAAAATTTAAGGGGGTCTGAATACTTTCCGTACCCACTGTATGTGTGTGTATATATATTCATATGCAGAGCTGGGTAGTAATTGATTACATGTAATCAGATTCTAAAAATTAAGTACCTGTAATCAGAGTAAGTTACATTTTAAAATGCTCGTAATCAGACTACAGTTACTTTATGAATTACAAATTATTCACACAAGAGCAATAAATTATTCATAATTCATTGATTCTCCCTAATTTCTTTTTTTTCAGATTTTAAAATTTCCTTTCTAAAATAGCCTTACCGATTATATACAAATTATATATGTATATAGTCCAGGTTTGTGGATATTCACACAAAGATCAGTGATCATTAGTCAGGTGGTGAAAGAACTTGACCACTGGATTTACAAAAATCATTTCAGGTTTAAGAAGGGTTTCAATATTGCATCAGCTACTGATGAACACATTCATTTTTATTTGAATTATTACTCTGTAGTTTTTTTTTAACCATGTATTATTAATTATAACTAATTAAAATGCAAATATTCATGTTATTTCTTAGTTACATGTAATGCAGGCATTCCAAAACTTTTTGTCATCTAAACCTTATTCACCAAATATATTTGCTTTCAGTACCCCTGAGATTTTAAAATAAATATTTCAGTAATTAAGTATCACATTTGCATGTTCACGGTTTCTTTGACGTTGATTAATGATCACATGGCATGCAGGTAAATAAAAATATTTCATCTTTTTTAGTAAGTGTTTTATTTACTCCTATACTTATGAATGGGAGAAACTGCAACGCGCAATATGGAGGAATAGTCCCACTTTCTAAATGAAAGAGCCAGATTTCCCATAGAAACCTGACTAGAGTCAATGCACATGTGCAGTATAAGCACATTATGACTCCGCATGCGCATTGGCTGGTCTAGCCTGAAAAATAAGCTTTTTAAATGCTATTTAGCATAAGAAACAACATTCATGGAGCAATTAATTTCCGATTTTTGTTGCTGATTTGACATATGTAATTTAATTGCGAGTTCAACGAGTAGTTTTTGAGATTTCAGGATTCTCCCATTCATTAAGATAGGTCTTGTATGAGCTGCCCGGAGGCATTGCAAATATGGCTACCGAGTGAAGAGACTTTCCTCGAAAGGGAGTTTGTTTTAAGATTATTTATTTTAATTTTAATTTTTTTATGATTTAATTAATTATCAGCTTTTCATTAAACTCACAACCCCCTGCAGTTCCTTTACGAACCCTAGTTTGGGAAACCATGATATAATATAATGTTTAATGCACTTCATGTTGTAAATTACAATGAATGGAACAAGTTTTCTTACACTTTGCATTTTTCCTATAATTATGGGACAAGATAATGCTATTTAAATCGATCTGATAAAAACGAGTTAAATCAAAAGTAATCTAAAAGTAATCTGATTATATTACCTAAAATGTGTAATGTAACAGATTACATTACTGACTACAATTTTTGTCATGTAATCTGGAATCAGTAACGGATTACAATTTGTAAGTAATCTGCCCAGCTCTGTACATATGCATGTATGTATGTGTATATATATAATATATAGGTGCTGGTCATATAATTAGAATATCATCAAAAAGTTGATTTATTTCACTAATTCCATTCAAAAAGTGAAACTTGTATATTATATTCATTCATTACACACAGACTGATATATTTCAAATGTTTATTTCTTTTAATTTTGATGATTATAACTGACAACTAAGGAAAATCCCAAATTCAGTATCTCAGAAAATTAGAATATTACTTAAGACCAATACAAAGAAAGGATTTTTAGAAATCTTGGCCAACTGAAGAGTATGAACTTGAAAAGTATGAGCATGTACAGCACTCAATACTTAGTTGGGGCTCCTTTTGCCTGAATTACTGCAGCAATGCGGCGTGGCATGAAGTCGATCAGTCTGTGGCACTGCTCAGGTGTTATGAGAGTCCAGGTTGCTCTGATAGTGGCCTTCAGCTCTTCTGCATTGTTGGGTATGGCATATCGCATCTTCCTCTTCACAATACCCCATCGATTTTCTATGGGGTTAAGGTCAGGCGAGTTTGCTGGCCAATTAAGAACAGGGATACCATGGTCCTTAAACCAGATACTGGTTGCTTTGGCACTGTGTGCAGGTGCCAAGTCCTGTTGGAAAATGAAATCTGCATCTCCATGAAGTTGGTCAGCAGCAGGAAGCATGAAGTGCTCTAAAACTTCCTGGTATACGGCTGCGTTGACCTTGGACCTCAGAAAACACAGTGGACCAACACCAACAGATGACATGGCACCCCAAACCATCACTGACTATGGAAACTTTACACTGGACCTCAAGCAACGTGGATTGTGTGCCTCTCCACTCTTCCTCCAGACTCTGGGACCCTGATTTCCAAAGGAAATGCAAAATTTACTTTCATCAGAGAACATAACTTTGGACCACTCAGCAGCAGTCCAGTCCTTTTTGTCTTTAGCCCAGGCGAGACGCTTCTGTTGTTCAAGAGTGGCTTGACACAAGGAATGCGACAGCTGAAACCCATGTCTTGCACAATCCTCTCCAGAATGCGGTTATCCCTATTGCTTGTACACTTTTTTCTACCACATATTTTCCTTCCCTTCGCCTCTCTATTAATGTGCTTGGACACAGAGCTCTGTGAACAGCCAGCCTCTTTTGCAATGACCTTTTGTGTCTTGCCCTCCATGTGCAACGTGTCAATGGTCGTCTTTTGGACAACTGTCAAGTCAGCAGTCTGCCCCATGATTGTGTAGCCTACAGAACTAGACTGAGAGACCATTTAAAGGCCTTTGCAGGTGTTTTGAGTTAATTAGCTGATTAGAGTGTGGCACCAGGTGTCTTCAATATTGAACCTTTTCACAATATTCAAATTTTCTGAGATACTGAATTTGGGATTTTCCTTAGTTGTCAGTTATAATCATCAAAATGAAAAGAAATAAACATTTGAAATATATCAGTCTGTGTGTAATGAATGAATATAATATACAAGTTTCACTTTTTGAATGGAATTAGTGAAATAAATAAACTTTTTGATGATATTCTAATTATATGACCAGCACCTGTATATATATGAAGAGTTCAGATGCAAAAGCCTCTAAATGCTCCCTGAAATTTTCTTCTGAAATGAGCATTTTTATCAGACCCCTATATTTATGTTCACTTATTTTGCTTTAATTGCATAGAAAATGACCTATACATTGCCATTAGAATTAAAATGACTAAACTTAAACATAGCAGCCTGATAAAAAGACAACAGGAATTTTAGACTGCTGTCACTTTAAGAGCTGCCTGTTGTGTAATATTCAGTGGTCTTATACCTTTAATATATTATAATCTATTTGTATTTGGAGATGATGGGGTGAGTTGTAGCTACTAGTTAGTAGTAGTAATAATAGTAGCTACTTTAGTGACTATAGATTTTACCTTGATAAAAATGTTGTTTTTTTAAGAGGGAATGTCACGACAGGTAGGACTCATTTACGGCATCATTACCAGCAAATTTGTCTCACATTACCGTTTAATAAAAGATGTGTAATATTGTTTTATGTCTAAAAATATCGATGTTTTTTTTCTTTGGTTTTCAGTTTTTTACCTGAAATTAGACTTGAAATGACTATTATGTGACCATATATGCCTTATGTTGAAATAATGCATTGTAATGAATAAAGGAAATTAATTGTTTAAATTATTGCATTATATTGTTTTTCCAATGCTAAGTAATACAGACACTCTCATCTCTCAAAAGTATGAAAATCTCTGCTCCACCCACAGGTTTTCACTGGAACAGAATATTACACAACACTCAACAAAAGTATCCAGTATACTTTTACACAAGTGTTTTCACTTCACTTTTGCTCAGCTGTTTGCTTTTACTTAAGATCTCAATTACTGTGCATACGAAAATACTTGCATAGACGGGCATTTCGTTGCTGATTGTGTTTCAACGGCTTTCACTTAAGTGATTAAATAACGTTAATAACGTGTGACCGCGATAGAGACGATAATCCAAAATACACTGATGGCAATAATGCGGTCTCTGCAAATCATCTTCTTGTTGTTGGTTGTTCTTTGTCTCAGCGACTTTGTTGCAAGTGCAGGTTAGTGCTTTGTGTTTTTAATGTTATACATTTTGGTAATTTGTGTGTTACAAAGCATTGCAGCAGTGTTTACATTAGTTTAGATTTGACCTACTTTCAGTCACTTCACAGCTAGGGTTATATATGTGACCTGGAAATAATCTTTAGACAGTGATACATTCATTTTTGTTTTTTATATTTGGATTTGTGAGTGCATCCAAAATTCCTCATGATGGTTAAAAACTTTACTCACCCTCATGTCATTCCAAACCTCCTTCTGTGAAACATAAAAGAAGATATTATGAGAAATGTTATAAGTGTTATAAGTGAATAATCACCAAAACTGTTTGGTCACCAACATTCAAAATATAATTTATGTTGCACAGAAGAAAGTCAGACGTAATTTTCATTTTTGGTGAACTATCCCTTTAAGGCATAAAAAGATGTAAACTATCAGTGTCAGATGTAGTTACAATGTAGCACTTACCTGATACACAGAAATAAGCAAAATTACTCATAATGCTAAGAAAACACTTGACTTAATGCAGGAATACTGGTCATCTACACTGTCCAGGTGTTGGTTTTGGTGTCTGAACTAGTGCCAGGAATACCTGATTCTTCTATGTTTTCTCTCAAAACCCTTTATATTAAACTTAACATCTTAACTTCTGTTTGTTTGGAGGCTGTGATCTGATCAAGGCTGTTTCTTTAATCATTTTTAGATGAGATCAAATATAAAGGTGACAATTTCACCATTAAGTGTCCTGCACATCAGAAGGAAGCGCTCGGTGTATATCTGTACAGCAGACGTGAGATCAGCCGACAAGTCTTCTACTACTATTTCGAAAGCAAGAAATTATCTGTCCATAAAGACTTTGAGGAACGGGTTAAAGTCGAATATGACGGCAAGAGTCTGACTATAGACATGATTAACCTAAAACTGACCGACACTGGGGCTTACTGGTGCACCTGCAATGTTATCTTTGGGAAATGTACAATGGACGAGTCAGGGGTTTTTCTTTTGGTGCACGGTGAGTGTAAATTAATGTTTTGTTTATTAACGTAATTTTCAGTATTTAATTACAGACCATTTAGAATTTACTTTATACCTGTATTTATAAGTATGATTTAAGACATACATTACCATTCAAAAGTTTTGAGTTATGTATAGGGATCAATTAAGTTAATCAAAAGTATCAATAAAGATGTCAAAATAATTACAAAAATACATTTTAAATATATTACTTTTTTTGGTCTTAAAAGACCTTAAGACCTTATTTCTTGGTCTTAAAGGTACAGTTAGTGAGGATCTACGAAAATAATAAAAAATGTGGTTTTATTGCTGTAGTTTTGAAGCTGGTGATGCTGCTTTGGCTGAGTACTTTGGCTGTACTAAAGTTATTTGTACTTCTCTTTACAGAGCCACTGATCAGTGTGGCCCATTCCACAGGTGCTAATTCAAAGTCGGGTGGCATGAATGACTTAATGATCCTAGTGACGGCTCTCACAGCTGGCAGTGTGCTCTTACTGTGACTCCTTGTGTTTGGAGTGTGACTGGTGCCCAAGGTGAATGTCTATCTGTGAATCCAAAGGACATCACAAACGTACACATATTATGCAGCCTGGAAAGTGCAGATTTCAAATTTGTCTGTTGCTGTATTTTTGTTTGTCTCCAGCCATATGTTTACACACTTAGTGTCTATGACCAATACGTTTGTATTATATATCAAAGAGGCATTTTCCTGCAAATGTGTTTAGAGGTTAATAATCAAGCTGAATTGTTCCTCTCTTTTGTCCCAAACTAAGCAGAAGAAGAGAAATTAGAAGAAGAGGAGAAAAGGTGTAACAATGGAGTGGACAGAGTGTATATGAAACATTCACATAAATATCCCTTTATAAATATATCTTTTTTCTTTTTTTTTTTTGGATAATGCCAAGCTAGTGGAAAACCAAATAATTTGGAATTGCAAATTGTAGTTTTAATTGTGTTTTCCATATTGTGGGTGCATATAATGTGACATAATCCAAATGCAATTGCAAATCTTGCATTACCTTTTGCGAATGCACAGCGACTGCCAAATTTCAAATGAAAAAGCAATGTCCATTTGCAACTGTATTTCCCATGTCTTATGAGTTATATATGTCATATTTAAATACCAATATTAATTACCATGTCTGCTTTTTCAATCTCTGAGTCGTGCATGTAACGCTCCAAAACTCAAATGCAATCGCAGTTTCTTTGTATTTGAATTTCCGATGTCTACATGGAAAGCTGTCAATTAATGTGAGGGGCGGGACTATACTATGGGGCGTGTTTGTATTGGGAGGTGATGTCACTCAATGCTTTGATCAATGGATGGAGGTATTCGGTAAAGGCTCCGCTAAAGCCAGGTGCCAATCAGTTCGTGCCTGTGTGAACGAACATGTAGTGCAACCTTCTTGACACAATAAATAACAATAAATAATCACTGCTAACTGCAGGAGCCACAACGGTATGCACAATAGGTCAATATTCATGATTAACCAAACGCTTTTCAGCTGTCTCAGCATCTCTCGCTGTTTACACTCCGACTGATGCAAGTGAGCAAACAGACAGCAATTCTTCACTTATTACGGTACATTTTATTCCTCTCTATTAATCCGTAATAGCATGTCGTGCCTGCCTCAAGAGCTTTTACTGTTTGCACTCCGATTGATGCACTTAACCCTTTAAACCCGAACAAAACCCCCCTGAATGGAATGACACAAAATAGGTACGCGAACATATTAGGCCTACTAATCATATTTTTCAAACCACTGCCTTGAGTAACAAAAAAATGGATATCATTTGAAAGCCACTTTGATTAACTCCAAAGTAGTGCTGAGTTATTTGCTGATAAATAACAAAAAAATTCATAATTTACAAAATATGTTTTTTGTGCCATGTACTCTAATATGTCAAAAACATCGGTTACACTTTATATTAGGTGGCCTTAACTACTATGTACTTACATCAAAAAATAAGTGCAATGTACTTATTGTGCTCATATTGTATTGCAAAACACTTCTGCTGCTATTGAGGAGGGATACGGGTAAGGTTAGGGACAGGTTTGGTGGTATGGGTAGGTTTAAGGGTGGATTAAGGTGTGAGGGGTGGGTTGACAGTGTAATTATAAATGTAATTACAGAAATTAATTACAGATGTAAGTACATATAGGTATTTTTAAAAATATAAGTACAATGTAAAAACATGTATGTACACAGTAAGTGCATTGTATCAAATGATTAATTTAAATGTAAGTACATAGTAGTTAAGGCCACCTAATATAAAGTGGGACCAAAACATCATACAGCTCGGATAGTCATGGGTCATATGTCATATGTCATTTGAAAGGTCTCATCGAGTAGAATAAAACAGGCATAATTGTTTGGGGCTTTGAATAAACTGGAGCGAGTTTTTGTACACACACACCCAAACATATATATGTATGTATGTATGTGACCCTGGACCACAAAACCAGTCTTAAGTCGCTGGGGTATATTTGTGGCAATAGCCAAAAATACATTGTATGGGTCAAAATTATACATTTTTATTTTATGCCAAAAATCATTAGGATATTAAGTAAAGATCATGTTCCATGAATATATTTTGTAAATTTCTTACCGTGAATATATCAAAACTTAATTTTTGATTAGTAATATGCATTGCTAAGAACTTCATTTAGACAACTTTTCTCAATATTTAGATTTTTTTTGCACCCACAGATTCCAGATTTTCAAATAGTTGTATCTTGGCCAAATATTGTCTGATCCTAACAATCCAAACATCAGTGGAAAGCTTATTTATTCAGATTTCAGATGATGTATAAATCGCTATTTTGAAAAATTGACACTTAAAACTGGTTTTGTGGTCCAAGGTCACATATATATGCACAGATGCATCTCAATAAATTAGAATGTTGTGGAAAAGTTCATTTATTTCAGTAATTCAACTCAAATTGTGAAACTCGTGGATTAAATAAATTCAATGCACATAGATCGAAGTAGTTTAAGTCTTTGATTCTTTTGTTTAACCTCGTTTACATTTTGTATTTTATAAAATAATATTACTTTATGACGATATTTTTATGCTGTGCGCGCCTAAACGAGCCTAAACGTTTCTCACAGATGCATTTGAATGGCTATGCATTGAAGCGGAAGTGACTTTTAACAGGGGAAACATAAGAAGTAAGTGTTTTACCTCGTTTAAAATTTGTGTTTTATTACATCACATATTGATTAATAGCCATATTTATGTGTTGTGCGCTCTAAATGTCTCAGAGAGACATTTTCTTTCACTGGAGATGCGGAGCAGACGGGGAAGTTGGTCTTCTCAAGGAAAACACTGAGTGAGTTAAATTGTTCGTCATTCAAAGTGACTTTGTGCCCTCACAACTCTTGGAATATGGCACATGAGGCACATAAACTACTTTAGACACTTTATTATCTTTTTTTTTAAAGCATGAACGTGTTTTGTGTTCAGCAAATGTGAATCGTATAGGTTTGGAATTGCAATTTTAAGTTAACTGTTCCTTTAATATTATTACAGATGGCTCATGCTGGCTTAACAGAAAAATCGAAAGGAGATGATGTGCTTGAAGAGTATGAAGCCACCAATACATTAAGTGGGATGAGAAGAGCTTTGTTAGGACACATACCAGAGACATGGGTAAGCCACAATTGCATATTTTAAGATTATTGATTGTCATGCTTAATTTTTTGATTATTAAACAATAATAATAAAGAGTCTGATCTCCTTCTAAAAATGTTTCATAAAAAATGCATAAAATTTAAGTTTTTGGTATGCTTGCATTGTCATTTATTTATGTACTGTCCCATTTATGTGCATTCATTTTGGTAGGAGGAGTCCAACCAAAAGTGAACAGTAAATGTTTACTTATACTCATGCCTTTCCACAGATGCCATGTATGACAGTTTCTTCTGTTGATTATTCAAAATATCTATTTTTGTGTTCCTCAGAAGACAGAAGGTCTTACAGGTATGGAACCACATGAGTATAAATAAATGATGACAGAATTTTCAGTTTTGGGTTAACTATTCTTATATTGTAAGTGATACTTGTCCCTGACATTTCACCTGATAAATGGATGTGAAACAATCCTTTTTGTTTTGTTTTTTGTTTTTTTCTCCTATTTTACAGGAGCACTTTTGTGATGCTGCAAATGGGAGTTGGGTATCTTGCTTGGGTGAAATCTGCAGAGAAACACATCTCGTCTTGCTGAAAACTACTCTTTACAAGGAGGTCCAAACACCATTAGCAGAGACTTTGTTCAGTGAGCATTAACATGCATTCATATAACTTAAGTTTTCGGAAAAAAATGTTATTATACATCTGAGATGGATGAAGTCACTACATAACTAATGTCTGTAATGTATTGTCAAAAATAGGGATTTCAAATCAATTTATTAAATAAAAAATAGAAAACATATAATTCAGGTTAATACAGCTACATATAGCCAAAAATATAAATACACAAAAGTGCGAAAAAACAAAAGAAAGCAAACAAAGCAATGTAAGATTGTAGGATTTCGTCATGTGAAAGTTGATGTGTGCAAAAGTCTTATCTGTAGAACATAAATATCCAAACACTGTCTGTAGCTGAAGTTGGCTGATAGCAAATGAATAATCCAACCTCTTGTAATGAAAACACGCCACAGCTCTCAAACAACAGGCTCTTCCTAACCAGGAACAGTCAAAAATTACTCCAGACTATGGTCCCACTGTCAGCATCCTACCTCCTGTAGTTTATCTCCGTGCCTCTAGAGGTCCCCTGTGTTCTCCCGTGCCTTAGTTCTTCCTCATATGGCAAGAGGGTCTGGCTGCAGACATAGGAGCGAGTGGAGCTCCACTCAAGAGCGGAAATACGTCACCTCCACTAGCGACGCGTCCGCCATGTTGGTCCGGGCAAGACTGCCATAAAACTAATGGAGGTAAACGGAGCTGCGTTTTTTTCTGGATAAAAACACGATGATGTTTACATTTATCAGTCGATTTCAGTGATTTGTGATCTACATGGAATTAAAAATAACTCTCTCCAGTTATTTAGTTATGCTTGGAAAATTATTAATTTTCGTTAAAAATTGTGACAGCTCACACGCTTGTTGATTTGGCTATTTTTATGGTAACAATTCTAATACTTAGTATAACTGTGACACATGTAAAATAATCTAATTTACATGAAATGAAATTAATTTTTTTCTTTGTGGAAATTGCTTTCTGTGTCTTCAACCCCAACATTTCAGCTTGTCTTGTGCTTCAGGTCAGAACACCTCATTCCCTTTGAAATACGGAATACAAATACATCTTTAAGTACTAATAATTGACCATCATTGATGAAATGGAATAAAATCAGTAAATACAAATAAAAAATGGACACACTGGTAGTCTGCTTTCTATATTTTCATAGCACTCTATGGATACAGATATGAACTCCACAACAAACAATAAGAAATATAACTGATAATCTTTTATGGATCCAGTAAAAGTTACAGTTATAAAACATTATGCACTAATAATAAATATAGTAATATAGTAAACATATAGTAAAAGTGATATGTGATATTTAAAAAGTATAGTACAAATTGTAGTAAAGTGATAATAAAATAGTGAGTACAACAACACAATAACATATAAGTGATATAATAATAGATTTATAATAGATTTCAGTTCTTGCTTTCCCTGAGAATAGAGTGTTTTAGTTGTAATTCTCCATGGTTCCCTCAAGATTTTCCTACGGGTTTTTATAATGGGTTTTTACAAATAATGAATAAAATATGGTCTGTGATAAACATAACTTGACAATACTTTTGCTCTACAATGCAAATTACACACACCCATGGTGAAAATGCACATTTTCAAGCAGTTAACAAAACACAAATCTCTTTTTTTTTTTTTTTTTTAAGAACTGGTTTCACAACGATATTAAATATACAACAAAGAAGGAACATTCTTTGATTATGATGAATTCCTTTTTTATTGTAAAATACCAATTACTCAATTGTTATTAGTTCAATCTCTTCATGCACTCACATTTTATGGTTTTGTTGACTGAAATAAATATATATATACAGTATATATATATATACAGTATATATATATATATATATACTGTATATATATATACTGTATATATATATAAATTGACAGTATAAGAGATTCTTTGAATAAGAAAGCTGTAAGAACTTTGAAAGCTTGTGAACTTTATAATATATTGATTTATTTGATTTTGATATATGTATACGTGTATGTATATATAGGGCCTATGGTCTTGTGTCTTTGTTTACAACTTTTATACTTACCTTCCCCGGCAACTCCTATTTGTTGTAAATTATTTTTCAATCCTTTTCCTTTTTATTTTCCTTTTCTTTTTTGATGTTATTTCTTGATAATATATTGTATCGTATTGTTCTTTGAATAAAAATAAAATAGCCCAAAACCAGCCCAATGGCATTTCGAGGGGGGTCCCCTGGTAAAAATCGCATTGCAGGGGCTAAATATCACGTTATTGGTTTCAGCAACATATTTTAAAGTAGCCCAATTCCAAGGGAAAAAATCAGTTGATAGATGACAATGTTCAGCTATATTCCTTTTTAGAATTTTCCAGGAAATTTGATTTTGGGGCTTCGTTAAACTAATATAACATTGTATTTAAAAGAAGATGCTGGAATAGATTTTCTGTTGATATGATTTCGAACAAAGCGGTTATTGAATTTATCCTCAACAATCAAAATCCTTCTACTGAAATAGAATTGTTAGGCCTATATATAGAAACAGGATTAGAGGTTTGCTATTCTTTCAATAGAGTTTTTATACCACTAGGAATGGCATTAAATGGATGGCATTGTACAACATTAATTGGAATGCTGCTTGGTCTCTTCCGCACAAATATTTATTAATAAACAAAATTAAAAAAGTCAAATTTAAAATATTACATAGGTGCTACCCTTGTAATAGTGTATTTAATAAGTATATGCAGAATATTGGAGGAAAAAGGGACTTTCTGTTATAGAAGAGACCATTGTACAACTTTTTTGTGAATGTGTTTATGTAAAACATTTTTGGAATGAGTTATACCTTTCAGATAAAACAAATGTTAGAATATGTATCAACACTTTTGATATTATTTTCTAACTCTAACTCCTGTATTCAATATATTGTTAATCTTTTTTATTATATACTTGGCAAATGTTTTATTCACAGGTGTAAATTTTTGGGTAAGAACCCATACTGTCAATTTTTCTGGTTGACTATAATTCTTAAGTTTTGTCTTTAATGGGCATAAAAAACAAACAAACAAAAAAATAATTCAAAAGTCAAAAATTGCTTTCAATGTTTAACCTTGTATAATTTCCCCCCTTTGGTTTATGTTATTTATTTGTTGTAATTTAGTTTATTTATTTACTTATTTTACTTTCGATCTTGTATTATTTTTTGTATTTTGTCCTCTATTATTTTTGAGGTTGTTGTGGTTATGTGCTTGTTAAGTGTTTTGGCATCAATAAAAAAATAAAATAAAAATTCCGAGGGAAAACAGCGGACTTGGCAACACTGAATGGAGGTGACGTATTTCCTGTTCAAGAGTGGAGCTCCACTCGCCCATGGTCTGCAGCCAGACCCCTCTCTCATATGGCCTTGTTAGCATTATCAGCTCACCTGTGCCTTGTTCCCCCCAGTGTATTTAAGTTGTGTATTTTTCCCTTGGTTCCTCACTCGGTTTTTGAGTCTTTCCCCTGTGTCTCCTGTCTGGTCTCGCTAAAGCCTCTCTAGCTGCCCCAAGTAAGGTGTCCTGAGTTCCTTTCTGTGGTTGTTATTGTTCTTTGGTTCTGTTTTCTTCCCCTGTGGAGTTTTTATTTTCTCATTTGTTTCTTCACATTGTTTTTGTTGTTTATACCTCGGTCCAAGAAGAACTTTTGTTGAATAATTCTTGCAAAAAAAAAAATTAAATCTACATTTCCTGGAATACTGCCTTAAGTGTTTCGTTTGGGTCCAACAGTACCACTCCCGTGGCTCAGTGGTAGATGTCTTAACCACCACGCGGGGGGCCAGCCGCGGATAGTTGTAACACAGTGACAGCCAATGAAACCGAAGCAACAGCTGGCCAAAGAGTGGAAATGATGTCACAGCTAATCAGATTTGTTTCATGCATTTATTTGGACCGGGGTTCGAATCCCACTCAACCAGGTCTAAAACCATTATTACACACAGCTTTGTGCTTTTTATAAAACAAAATTGTAAAATTTAACAATACATTACAGCTGCAAAGTATTTTACATTTGTGTATTATGAATAGATGATTAGTATTAAAAGAAATACAGTAAAATAATAGTATAAATTACATGGTTATATGAAAACATGAATTATATAATAATGGTTATATTAAACATGAATGGTCTCTATTAAATGGCTTTTGAAATGACAATAAGAGGCATATAAATTTAACTCAAACTTATTCAAGTATTAAATGAAAATTGATTAAGTGATGGAATAATTTAAGTCACACTTAAGTTAAATAATCAATTAAGTGCTTCCAAAACCATAGAAACTGTAAAATATTTGTCCTATGAAAAAGAACACAGCACTCGTGAAGCAATTTGCAATTTTCAGTAGTTTTTATTAAATGCTTTAAGCACTTTTTAAGATTAGTAAATACTGATCCAAAATAATAAGGTATAGAGAAAAATAGAATTCTGACAAAATATACATATTACAGTCTCACACTGAAAACAATTCAAAATATACAGTATATACATGAGTTAAATATTACTAAGGGGCAAAAGATCAAGAAATGTCATTTATTTCTTTTTTTCTGCCACACATCTCTGTCTTTCCATCTCGTAAAATGCAGATTCTTTAAACTCTTTCCAGGTCATCTTTCTACATGTCCTGAAGTTGGTAAATGGAAAAGACTTTAGCAGGGCAATGAACATATTTCCCTGCTACGCCAGGAAAGCCTGTGTGTATGTGATGAATGTTTGGACCCTGCTTCAATTCCATTTTACAAAATCTGCACAAGCCACTAACGTGTTCAGTTTCAGGCCTTTTGCGTTTTTGCTGTCCTTTCTCCTCCACCCATTTCTTTGTGTTCTCAAGTTCACTCTTAAAGAACTCTGGGGTTTGTTAGTCCTTAATCTGTCACGCCCCTGGACTGTCTTGTGTTTTGCTCTCCATGTGTTTTCCTTCCTCATGTGTGACCTAGTTTCTGCTAATTGAGTTAATCACCTTCATTGTGTTCACCTGTCTGCCACTCGTTATCCCCACTATATTAGTTGCTGTCCATTTAGTTCCTGTTGTCGGTTATTGTTTAATGTTACCCTATGTGTGTACCTCCTGCTCTTGAAGTTCCATTAAATCTCTCATTCCCGTTGAAACCTTCGTCTCCGTTCATCTTGTGTGTTCCCCGTACACGCAACCGTGACAGAATAACCGACCAAACAGAAAAAGTGAAGTATAGCGGCGTGTTTCCCCTCGTTTTTGTTTCTGTTTTTTCTCTCAGTTTTTATTTTTCCCTTTTGTCATGAATGACCCTGCCTGCCTTCTCCTCATGCTGGAGCAGAGGAGCCGTACCCTCGAGGACCATACAAGACTATTCTTGGAAATCTCCCATTCCACCCACTACCCGGACTACTGCCTCTGCACATTCTACAAGATGAGCCTTAACGATGGGTACAGAGCGCGGTTGTCCGGGGATGGTCCTCGAGGAGATTTTGCCACCTATGTGGAGTGGGTGCTGGTGTCCTGTGGATCCCCGCTGACCGTGACCTACGAGGAGAATGACACCAGTACCACTCCGGACCCAGAGCCCAGCCTGCCATCACCCCGAGCCGCAGAGCGTAAGCCCGAGCCCACCGCGGACGGAGAGCCAGAGCCCAGAGCAACCCAAGAGCCATCGCAAAGAGGAGCGACTGAGCTGGAAATTGCCCCGGAGCCAGTGCCTCAGAGATCGTCCGATCAGGTGCGAGAGCCGGCTACAGCGCACGCGACGGTGGAAGTAACAGTGGAGTTTGAGGGTGCTGAAGGAAGCCCCGCCCACTGCACCACCGCTGAGGGTGAGCACTCACAGGACTCTGAGGACTCAAGAAATGGGGAAATCAAAGCAGACATGCCTGCCATGCTCACGCCGTCATTGGAGGTTTCTGACAGACCATTTAGGCCTCCGCTGGTCCCGTCCAGCTCTCCTGTGTCTCCGCTGGTCCCGTCCAGCTCTCCTGTGTCTCCGCTGGTCCCGTCCAGCTCTCCTGTGTCTCCGCTGATCCCGTCCAGCTCTCCTGTGTCTCCGCTGGTCCCGTCCAGCTCTCCTGTGTCTCCGCTGGTCCCATCCAGCTCCGCGCTGCAAGAGCGCCGCCCAGTGCCTGCACCAAGAAGGCACCCCCCTGTCTCCGCGCTGCAAGAGCGCCCCCTTGAATCCGCGCTGCAAGAGCGCCGCCCAGTGCCTGCACCAAGAAGGCACCCCCCTGTCTCCGCGCTGCAAGAGCGCCCCCTTGAATCCGCGCTGCAAGAGCGCCGCCTAGAGTATGTACCTGCAAAGCTCCCTCCAGTGCCGGCTCCTCGGAAGTTCCCCATAAGGATTAGCCCAGAGGCTCAAAAATGCCCACCCTCCCACCCACTCTTGCACCCTCCACCGCTGTCGTCGGACAGCCCCGCTGCTCACTCTCAGCCCACCATCTGTGCGGTGGGATCGCCGCGGGTCTGCCTGTCTCCATCGGCGTCGTGGCTGGGGGATTCCTCGTCTTCACCTCCAGCCTCTGAATCCTGGACTCCACCTCGGCCCTCCGACCCGTCGGCTCCACCTCAGCTCCTAGCTCCCTCATCTCCACCGTCGCCCGTCGGCCCACCAGCTCCACCGGGCTCCTTCGTCCCTCCGGCTCCGCCTTGGTCGGTCGTCATCCCGCCATCGCCTCAGGACTCCGCTCCTCCGGCTGTGCCTCGTCGCTCCGTCCCATCGGCTCCGTTGGGCTCCTCCCTCCCTCCAGCTCCACCTTGGTCCTCAGTCGCTCCGGCTCCGCCGCGTGCCTCTGGATCTCCGCCTCGGTCGCCGGAGCTCTCGGCTCCGCCTTGGCCCTCCGGATCCTCGGCTCCGCCCGTACTCTTCAGCTCTCCGGCTCCGGCTCGGGCTCCTCCTCCATGGCTCCTCCCTCCGTCGGCTCCACCCTGGATCGTCTTCACGGCTGTGGCCTGGGTCCTGCCGGGCTCCTCCTGCTCCAAGTCCCTCCTGTCTCCTCCCTGGCTCCTCCCTCCTTCGTCACCTCCCTGGTCTCTGTCAGCCGGCCCTCTCCCGGTGGTCCGTCCTCCTCCTGAGCCTCCGCCTTTTGTTCCCACCCGTTTCCCTCCCCTCTGTTGTTTCTCGGTGCGAGGACGCACCGTCCGGGAGGGGGGGGGTAGTGTCACGCCCCTGGACTGTCTTGTGTTTTGCTCTCCATGTGTTTTCCTTCCTCATGTGTGACCTAGTTTCTGCTAATTGAGTTAATCACCTTCATTGTGTTCACCTGTCTGCCACTCGTTATCCCCACTATATTAGTTGCTGTCCATTTAGTTCCTGTTGTCGGTTATTGTTTAATGTTACCCTATGTGTGTACCTCCTGCTCTTGAAGTTCCATTAAATCTCTCATTCCCGTTGAAACCTTCGTCTCCGTTCATCTTGTGTGTTCCCCGTACACGCAACCGTGACATAATCACTGTAAGCATTAAAAACCTTTGTGGAACAGTAGAAGTACCTGACAGGGCCTTGCTGATTAAGTGGATAGAGGAACCATCTTTGGCTATCCACAAGCAAGACAAGTGTTCTCCTGCTCAGGTTGCTGCTGCTGCTCCATAACACAATTGTCTCAATGGTCTCATGAGTTAGGAGTGTGGTCAGAGCAGGTGCTGGTGGGTTTACATCCGCAGGCCTCATTGTTACCACTGGAACACTGGTTGTTTCTCTACCCGCTTTCAAGACGCTTCTCTGGAGTTGTTTAATGAAGAACTGGTGTTCAGCAGTTTGGCCAGGTGCTTGACATGTTTTGTGGTCGAATGGAGCATGCTGTTTGGATCAGTAGAGGAATTGTGGACCATTGCTGCATACTCCTGAGGATGTCCTTCTTCCCGCGGTGTTTATTAAGCATGTTGTCAATGGGCTCTGTGTTTGTGGTCCAGTACAAACACCCTGCCACCAGTCTTCACAGGTCCAGGGGGTCGCAGGTGAGGCCAGCATAGGCAGAGGTGGCATATATGTACTTCCTACACAGAGGGGAAAAAATTTATTAATTTCTGCATTCTGAAAATTCTGATAGAGGCTCCACATGAGAAAAATGATATGAAAACAGCGAGGGCACAGGCAGTGTACCAGTGGTGTCTGCAACAAGTTTATATTTTCTATAAACAAAATATTTAGTTTAATGTGTAAGAAAACAGAGTTTCTGCAGGTTTTATGAAGGTTAAGTTAAGACATTAAGACCAAGTAAAGCAAATTTGAGGAAGAAATGAGAAAAAACAAAAATATGTTTTGTATAACGTAAATGTCTGGAGAGAAACATAATGAGTTGTATTAACTTCAGAGTTTGAAAATACAATTTCCAACAGATATTCATAATTTTTTAAAATTCATTTTACAAAAACGCACTGAAACACTCTGCTCCAGATGCTATAATGTGGAAATATCTTTTACTGCAGCTTCAGATCATGCTGCAAAAAAGTGATGTTCTTCCTCAGTATTTTTGTCTTGTTTTCCAGTGCAAATGCCTAAAGATTCTTAAATAAAGATACATTTACTGGAGATACAAAATGACATAAAATACAAAGTCTTGTTTGAAGTTATTTTGTAATTAAAACAAGAACTAATATCTGCCATTTGGCAAAAAAGTAACCTTAATTTAAAGGGAAGTTTTGATAGATCATAGACTGATATTTGTTATTGTTTTAAGAATAAACTTATTTCATTTCATTTCATTACATTTTTCAAGAATTCGTTAATATTTGCATCTGATATAAACATATCTTGATTGAAAGATGTTTGATATTTGTATTGGAAAACAAGACAAAATACAGAGGAAGAGATTCATTCACTTTTTGCTTTGCATCCAACATTTTATGAATTTAAGACTTTCTGCTCTGGTTTAAAACTTTCTTAAGGGTAAATTAAGACATTTTAAAACTTAAAAACTTGCAGAAACTCTATGTGCATGATGTAGTTGATGTGTCAAATATTTACCTGTATCTGACTGAGGATCTGCAGGTCTGGTTTGCTATCCTTGTGGGGACTCTCCATAGGCGTAATGGTTTTTTTACTGTACAGACCGTATTCTATTGCCCTACACCAACCCTACACCTAAACCTACCCCTTACAGGAAACTACAGGCATTTTTAGATTTTCAAAAAACTTCATTCTGTGTGATTTATCAGCTTGTTTACCCGTGAGGACCTCAATTTAGGTCCCCACCGTGACACGAGTCCCCATGAGTCTGTGTGTATTCAGGTTTAAGTCCCCACCTGAATAGAAAAACAGGTATACACACACACACACACACACACACACACACACACACACACACACACACACACACACACACACACACACACACACACACACACACACACACACACACACACACACACAGGTTTGTTTTGTTATCCTTGTGGGGACTTTCCATAGGCGTAATGGTTTTTATACTGTACTTACTGTATGTGCTATTGTCCTACACCAACCCTACACCTAAACCTACCCCTTACAGGACACTTTCTGCATTTTTACTTTCTCAAAAAAAAAAATCACTCTGTATGATTTTTAAGTTTGTTTCCTCATGGGGACCTAAAAAATGTCCCCATAAGGTCAACATTTACTGGTTTTACTATCCTTGTGGGGACATTTGGTCCCCTCAATGTAGCATAAACAAGAACACACACACACACACACACACACACACACACACACACACACACACACACACACACACACACACTCTACTGCTAAAATACCATGGCTAAATTATGGTTACTATAGTAAAACCATGGTTAGAAAATTTTTTTGAACTGTGGAATACATGTAATACCGTTACAAAAATGAGAATAATGGTTACGCCCATTCATAATTTAGCTTGTAATCAACAGATGACATGTTAATGATGACAAACAATACACAGAAACAATTACAGCCATGTTCATTCATAATTTGGCGTGCAAACAATCAACCTATGATGAATTATAATAAACAAAACCCGACAGGGTAAAGTTTGGAAACGAACAAAGTTTACTAATGTGATTTCAGCATTAATGGTAACAAAACATAAACTGATGTCACATAAAGTATCTCATCTGGAGATTGCAACTGCTCTTTCTGTAATTGTAAAAAAAAGTCTATTGTGCATGCATTTATTTTTTTAATGTCCCTGTGCAGTTTTGTTTTGGTCTGAAATGTCACAATTTCTAAGTGTTAAAATGAACTGCATCCTAGTCTTAAATTTATCATTTGTTTTACTTCATTCAAATGAATATGATTTTGACGTATTCCACAGAATCCGCACCATATAGGCACAAACCACCAGCCTTCTGTTTTCATTCATACAGGGATGATAGTCCTCCCATCTCTATTCATATTTTATTTTACTTTATTGTTAGTTTTATTTCGGGTTGCTAACTCCCACATGGCTTTACTTCAGGAAACATAAAACACCCTAGCACCCCTAGTGGTAATGAAGAAAACTGCCCAAAAAATTCTTCTCATGTCCGTTACACCTTATGGCTCATGAGATCCACTTTCCTGCAGAGTTTAGCTCCAACTTTGATCAAACTCACCCACCTGTGATGTTCTAATGATCCTGAAGACATTGATTAGCATGCTCAGGTGTGTTTGATTGAGGTTAGAACTAAACTCTGCAGGAAAGCGGCTCTCGTGAGCCAGATTTGAGGATCCCTGGCCAATATGAAACAACAGGTTCTGAAAAGGTCTCTTTTGGGTTGAGCCATTCCAGTTCAATTGAGTGGCTAAAGAATTGCCAGTCAATGTTAGTATTCTCCTAGTTGCACTACAGGGCTGCCTACACCAAACCTGCATGGGCACAAAGGTAGAAAAGTTGCTCTGGGATCATTAGATTAATGTGGGCAGTCCCATAGTGTGGGCTGCTCACAGACAGCCTGTTTAGGTTTGGTGTGGGCTGGCCCTAATCCACTGTGCCCGCAAAAAGCCAGCATGCATATTATAAGACAATGGAAGTGCTTTTTGACCTTGCATGCATGTCAACCTGTTGTTGGGGACTCCCAAAACCAAAATATGAACCTTTCATTACCCATAATAGGGGCACTTTAAGGCAGGTTGATAAACAAGAATTGAAAGGATAGTTCACTCAAAAATGAAAATTCTGTCTTCATGTCATTCCAAAGCAATAAGACTTTCATTCATCTTTGAAACACAAATGAAAAATTTTAATGAAAACAGAAATCTTTGTCCTTCTGTCAAAAGTCCATTCAACCAAAATTTTGATGCTTCAAAAGATAATCCATTTGAATTTAATCTTAGTATTATAATTGGTAAAGTCTTCTGAAAAGAAAAAATCACTTTATATGATAAATGACTTAATTTAGGCTTTTATTCACATTAATCAATGTACATACAGTTAGGTCCATATATATTTGGACACTGACACAATTTTCATAATTCTGGCTCTATATGCCACCAGAATAGAATTAAAATGAAACAATCAAGATAAAATTGATGTGCATACGTTAAGCTTTACTTCAAAGGGTTGAACAAAAATATAACATAAAATGCTTAGGAATTACAACCATTTTTATAAACAGTCTCCCCATTTTCAGGGGCTCAAATGTAATTGGACAAATAAATATAATCATAAATAAATAAAAAAAATAATAATATTTTGTTAAATCCTTTGCAGGCAATGACTGCCTTAAATCTGAAACTAATGGACATCACCAGAGACTGGGTTTCCTCCTTTGTGATGCTTTTCCAGGCCTTTACTGCAGCGGACTTCAGTTGTTGTTTGTTTGTGGGTCCATTTGTGCTATGAAGCTCCGTCCTGTCAACTTTGCTCTATTTGGCTGAATCTGGGCAGAAATAGCGGAAATAGACAAGAGTGTACACTTCAGAATTCATCCGGCTGCTTCTGTCCTCTGTCACATCCTCACTAAACACCAGTAACCCAGTGCCACTGGAAGCCATGCATGCTCATGCCATCACACTGCTCCAGCATGTTTCACAGATGATGCTGTATGCTTTGGATCATGAGCTGTTTCAAGCCTTCTCCATACTTTTTTCTTCCCATCACTCTGGTACAGGTTGATCTTAATTTCAGCCGTCCAAAGAATGCTTTTCCAGAAGTGGTCTGGCTTTATTTTAGATGGTTTTTTGGCAAAGTCTAATTTGGCCTTTTTTGCAACTTGTGGTGAAACCTCTGTATTTGCTCTTGTGAAGTCTTTTCTTGATTGTAGACTTTGACAGTGACAGAGTGTTGAGTCCTGGAGAGTGTGCTCCTCTTAGCTGGATGTTGTGAAAGGGTTTTTCTTTACCATGGAGAGGATCCTCCGATCATCCAACACTGTTGTCCTCTGTGGACATCCAGGCCTTTTTATGTTGCTGAGCTCACCAGTATGTTTTCTTTTTTTCTCAGAATGTACCATTAGTAGTTGATTTGCCACTACTAATGTTTATGCTATCTCTAATGTATTTGTTTGACCACATGATGTGGGTTCACACCAACAGCTTCCAAATGCAAATGGCACACTTAGAATCAACTCCAGACCTTTTAACTGCTTAACTGGTGTAGAAATAATGAAAGAATAGCCCACACCTGTCCATGAAACAGCTTTTTAATCAATCATCCAATCACTTATGCTCCCTTGCACTTTTAAATCCATATTCATTATATAACTGTAACTTAACCCCTTAACTGTCACTCACAGTTTTGAACACAGACATTATAGTGCACTATCCAAACTTAAATTTTTATAATTTATGAAAGAAAACATTTTTTAACATGATTTTGATGTACCATTTCCATGGAAATGCAATGTTTGATTTTAAAATGGGTTTCAAAGGATGAATTTTGAGAATTTAAGTTTTCAACTGATATATAATTTCTTATGATTTCTAAAGCGTGATAGAGAAAAAGGCAACTAAGAAGAATTTCTGTGACAAAGGTCAGAGCTCTTGTTATGATGTAAATTTTTCAGGTCCACTCTTGTCATAAATTAATAGTAGTTAATTAGTATTACTTTTCCTACATAATTTTTCAACAAAAAAAGTGGTAAAATGCCTATTTAGGAGTTTTAGACCTTTCCAACTATATATAGTTTGTCATGATTAGATTAGGATTTAATTGTAAAATAGTAAAGTAAACATAGGCGTCCCACAGGGTGGACGGTGACAGTTAAGAGGTTAAATATGTTTTGGTCAACAGCTAGGCTAATAAAAATTGTGCCTGTGTCAAAATACATATGGACCTAATTCTATATATGAGCTTATCAAATATGGTAAACGGAAGGTCAGCAGTGTTTGTTTGGTGCATGAGACCCAATGAGGAACGACTTGAGGATGAGCAATTGGTGACACAATTTTCATTTTTTTGGGTGAACTATTGCTTGAAGACATATTCCTAAATCAACTGCAATGGAGCTGTCAAGATTTATGGGCCAGTTGTCTTTATGGCCTTCTTGTTCAGGTGAAGATTACTTGGAAGCCCTATTGTACAGGTCTGATGACAGGTGTTTGACAAGGTGCTGTTTAATTGACCCTGACTTGAATATGTGGTGATATTTGATGATCCTGTCCTGCCACCTAATATTTATAGTGAGTCTATAACTGTCAGCCGAAGTCAGATTGATCCTGAGGACTGTTTATATACTCTGGTGCCTTCACTTCAAATGATAAATTAAATGAATGCAACAATTTTCAATTTGCACAAATAAAAAGAGCAACTCTTGGAAATGTTTATTTGAAAGTATTGGTTTGACTTCACTCATTTGAGGTTTGCTGACTAAGAGCTCAGTGATATCAGAAGTTGTGGGCTGTACCTCTCTCTCTCTCTCTATAAATATATATATATACACACACTTGTGCAGTGCAGAAAGAAGTTGCTTTATTTCCTGTGAACACTGACTGAGATACACTGAAGGCAATAACAATGAAGTCTCTGCAAATCATCTTCTTGTTGTTGGTTGTTCTTTGTCTCAGCGACTTTGTTGCAAGTGCAGGTTAGTGCTTTGTGTTTTTAATGTTATACATTTTGGTAATTTGTGTGTTACAAAGCATTGCAGCAGTGTTTACATTAGTTTAGATTTGACCTACTTTCAGTCACTTCACAGCTAGGGTTATATATGTGACCTGGAAATAATCTTTAGACAGTGATACATTCATTTTTGTTTTTTATATTTGGATTTGTGAGTGCATCCAAAATTCCTCATGATGGTTAAAAACTTTACTCACCCTCATGTCATTCCAAACCTCCTTCTGTGAAACATAAAAGAAGATATTATGAGAAATGTGTAAGTGTTATAAGTGAATAATCACCAAAACTGTTTGGTCACCAACATTCAAAATATAATTTATGTTGCACAGAAGAAAGTCAGACGTAATTTTCATTTTTGGTGAACTATCCCTTTAAGGCATAAAAAGATGTAAACTATCAGTGTCAGATGTAGTTACAATGTAGCACTTACCTGATACACAGAAATAAGCAAAATTACTCATAATGCTAAGAAAACACTTGACTTAATGCAGGAATACTGGTCATCTACACTGTCCAGGTGTTGGTTTTGGTGTCTGAACTAGTGCCAGGAATACCTGATTCTTCTATGTTTTCTCTCAAAACCCTTTATATTAAACTTAACATCTTAACTTCTGTTTGTTTGGAGGCTGTGATCTGATCAAGGCTGTTTCTTTAATCATTTTTAGATGAGATCAAATATAAAGGTGACAATTTCACCATTAAGTGTCCTACACATCAGAAGGAAGCGCTCGGTGTATATCTGTACAGCAGACGTGAGATCAGCCGACAAGTCTTCTACTACTTTTTCAATACCAACAAATTATCTGTCCATAAAGACTTTGAGGAACGGGTTAAAGTCGAATATGACGGCAAGAGTCTGACTATAGACATGATTAACCTAAAACTGACCGACACTGGGGCTTACTGGTGCACCTGCAATGTTATCTTTGGGAAATGTACAATGGACGAGTCAGGGGTTTTTCTTTTGGTGCACGGTGAGTGTAAATTAATGTTTTGTTTATTGACATGTAATTTTCAGTATTTAATTACAGACCATTTAGAATTTACCATATACCTGTCCTGTATTGATTTAAGACATACAGTGCATTACCATTCAAAAGTTTGGGTTATTTGTGTATGTATGCATGTATGTATGTTTGTTTGTTTGAAAGAAATTCATGTTTTTATTCAGCAAGGATTCATTAAGTTAATCAAAAGTATTAATAAAGATGTTAACATAGTTACAAAATATACATTTCAAATAAATGCTGTTCTTTTGATCTTTTACATAAATACGTTTGAATAATTATCATGGTTTTCACTAAAATATGAAGCAGCACAACCTTTTTCAAGATTGATAATGATAACAAATGTTTTGTGAACAGCAAATTAGCAAGTGAGAATGATTTCTGAAGGATCATGTAACACTGAAGACTGGAGTAATGATGCTGAAAATTCAGCTTTGCATCGCAGGAATAAATTATATTTTAAAATATATTCAAACATAAAATGGTCTTGATCGAAAACCAATATTAATTTAATTTTAAAAAATCAGTTGTAATAATATTTCAGATTTTACAGTTTTCATTGGTGAGCATTAGACTAATTTCAAACCATTAATTAAAAAAAAACAAAAAAACTTTTCAATGGTATTGTTTCTTTTTATTGTTTCTTTTATTTTTTCTTTCTTGGTCTTAAAGGTGCAGTTAGTGAGAATCTACAGAAATAATAAATAATGCATAGTTTTGAAGCTAGTGATGCTGCTTTGGCTGTACTAAAGTTATTTGTACTTCTCTTTACAGAGCCACTGATCACTGTGGCCCATTCCACAGGTGCTAATTCAAAGTCGGGTGGCATGAGTGACTTACTGATCCCAGTGACGGCTCTCACAGCTGGCAGTGTGCTCTTACTGTTACTCGTTGTGATTGGAGTGTGGCTGGTGCCAAAGGTGAATATCATACACCTAAAACTTATTGCATGTCTGTACATCTGAAGATCATCAGAAACTTTGTAAATGCATTACACATATGCAACCTGGAAAGTGCATATTTCAAATTTGTCTGTTGCCATATTTTTGTTTACCTCCAGCCATATGTTTACACACTTAGTGTCTATGACCAATACGTTTGTATTATACATCAAAGAGGCATTTTCCAGCGAATGTGATTAAAGGTTAATAATCAAGCTGAATTGTTCCTCTCTTTTGTCCCAGATAAAGAAAATGAACAGAAAACACACAGAAGAGGAGAAAAGGTGTAACAATGGAGTGTACGAGGTCATGACTGTTCAACGAAAGACATAGTGTATATGAGACATTCACGTAAATATCCCTTGTACTGGGTCGAATAATTAATTTTACTTTTTTTTTTTTTTTGCCAAGCAACTGAAAAAACCACATAAGTTGGTATGATATATAATGTATATATATATTCTGTCCTATATATAAACAAAAAAGTATACTTTTTATACTGTTTTGCATGTTGCTGTGACTCATTCAGTCCTACGCACACATTTCATTTCAATCTGATTGAGATTGTTTTTCTGTCCTATTTCTGTTTAAATATGGATTCAGAGAAATGAGTTAATCTCTTCTAAATATCTACTTGTTTAAACTGAATTTTCACTCCTCTTCTGTTTTCTGTAAATACATTTTATTTTAGTTCATTTGTGTATTTGTCTCAGCTTTGCATGATTCTTTTAGCATTCCTTTAGCATTAATGAGTGATTCAGTTTTGGCTGTAAATACTATGCTTTGATTCTCTTTTAACTGTGTTGTCTATGCATTTGTGTTTTCAATTTTTAATGAATGAATTTGTGTATGTTCTATATTGTGCAATATAATCCACTGTGGATGTTTCCCTTAAACAGCTGGTGTAATTTTTTTGATAACTTCAATGCATAGCTTCAGTAATATACATTCGTACATACATAATATACAAGTGTTGCTTTACAAGAATAATAGCAAATGTGTGACAACAGAAAACAGGATTTGAAAATGTCACCTTAGTTTCAAGCCATGCTTTTATTTGCCTTGACTAGTCTATATTGGGGGCTTGCACAGTCTGCTTCTCTGAGACGAAGCTGCAGACTTCCTCCTGTGGTGGAACACATTCGTATCAAGACCCCTGTGGAGGAAATTTGCTCCTCTTTCAGAGAATGTCACCTCTATTCTCACTTTAGTCTACCAACATGTGCAGCTTTTTCAGAGGGCTTTAGTCAGATATGAGTGGCGTTTGAAACCTCAGAGTGATAAACATTGCATTTGGGGAAAAACTGTTGCAATACTTTACCAGAAACAGAAGGATGTGTCAGAAAATGCGTGGGTTTTTTAAATGTTTGTCAGATCAATTGCACAGTCAGTCCTAACTACATTTAATGTAGTTTATATCGTACCTGGGAAATGCCATGCTGTTGTCAAAAAGTACTTTCTGGAAAATATAAAAATCAAACATTTGCTGTACTGTTTACGTACAGTAACTGGAAAACTGTGAAAGGTTTTGGTCTTAACAGCATTGGAAACAAGTTCTGGTGTGATGACTATGCAGTTTTTCTCAGTTGTAAAAAAACAAAACAAAACAAAAAAAAACATTAACCAAAATGTCAAACCATAGTGACATTTCACACAAGTTCCAAACCATTTTTCAAAACCTTAAACACAAATTTACAGCTGGTGCTCTTGTTAAGCCCTATAGAAACACCCACAGCGGCATCACAGCTTGACTGGTTCTCACCAGGCGAACACTCGTGAGAACATCAGTAGGTTATGAGAAGTTTCTCAATGCTCCTATGGTCGCCTCATGGGCCTCTCAATGTTTTTAATTCTATATAATTTATTCATATTTGATCTGGAAATATATATATTTGATATTTATATATTAGATTTTTACTGTTTCATAAATTGTTTGTTTACTGGTTTTATAATTTTGCTTTTACTACTTTTTTTTTTTTAACTGTATACTAGGCTATAAAAATTATGTGAAAAACAAACAAATAAAAAAAAACAAAAACAAATGTGGATCTTTAGCTCCTAATGTAAAATATACATTTTCTTTTTGCCCACTTATTTCGCCAAAAATGACTGTTATTTATGTCTGTTATTTGTCTACTACTCTTCCAGTTCGAGCGTCAAACCTTCAGGTGTGTAGTCTTGTCTCTGTCCGTAAGGCGGAGTTATTCACAGGTGTGTGTGGACAGGTAAAGCTGAAGGTGTATGGGAGTTTAGTCCCATACATAGTTGGTTTAGCATAAGGACGATTTAAATACATACATTTTGATCGTGGCACATGTGCTTTGTGGAGAGCCGGAGAGAAATTCTACGAAGCGATCGATCATATTTCAGATGCTGCAATCTCAGATACGGACCTAACAGTCTAAAGTCGACACTCTCAGGATAAAAAGGACAACATGAACATGAAGAAAACATATTCCGGTGAGTACAGGACCACCGAAAGTTTCATGTCAACAACGACGCGAAATTTGCTCTTCTGAAATAGCAGTGAACTTGGATCTTATCATTATGCAAAAGTGAAAGCAAACTTGAAAAGTTCTTTTGCGCTGTGATATCCTAGCTTTTCCTATTTTAAACAGTCAGTTTACACAATATGCATGTCATTTTTTTTTTCTGGGGGGGGGGGGGGGGGAAGCAATCACATATAGACCTGGTAATACATAGGCCTCATTAACCAACTGATGACTTCCCAAAATTTCAAATGACTAAAATGAGAATCTGCTATAGTTTGGCTTGTGTGCTCTGCATTTTCCATAAGGGTGAGTCAGATAGCCTTATACTGACTTCTTCTGTAGATAAACATTCTGACAACCTTAGGGTCTTGCACAATTATTTAACCGATGGATTCTTTTCCGAACTTTTTTGCGCAATTTTTCGTCTCTTGTGAGCCAAATGCCAGTAATCTAATAAAGTTTTTTTTTTTTTGGTCATATGTAAATCTATAATAAGATTAGGCTATGTTTTGTCATGGTTTATCAACACGAACCGCCCAAACTGACCGCAGTGGCGCAAGCATCATGCTGTTGTTATGGTTACTTCCTCTGGCAAACGGTATTCGTTAGCGTCTTTTTTGGTCTGTTTTGGTAATTTAAAATATGCTCACTGACTAAACTTGTAGGCTACCCTAATGTAATCATTTACAGAAACGTTTGACACCCCACCCCTCCCCAATTGAAAAATGAAGACCCCCATCTTGGAGGGTTGCCTGACACCACCAAATCCACCACGTTTCACCTTTTAAAAAAAATGTATTTATATATTAGCATTGTAATAATTATAATATTTTTTGTACTGTAATAATTACTTTTCCTGAACTTGAATATAGCTAATCAGAATGAGAGTGATCTTTAGTATTTTTTTTTTGGAAGTCACCCTAAAGAAAACGTTTGCTGTGATCGTAGCAACTCATTTGTGCATCCATTTTCACTGGACATTATGTAGTATAGAGAACATTCATTTCTTGTCCCCACAACTTTACCCACACTATTTCCTCTTCGTTGTGCAACGGAGCCTGCGGCGCCGTAGAGCCCTTCCATTGAGAACAGCCGCATGTTTCTTCCCTGTAATCTGGACGCGTACGCCGAACTCTCTGTGTACACAATGATTTGGCAGGAATGTAGTGTTTCCTCAGGCCTGCCAAAGTCATTGTCACAGCACACCCAACTCCTAGCACACACATGTTGGATCATGTAATCAGTCCTTTTTCTCTCTCCTTCTCTGGCAGCACACAGCGTATGTGATCTCATTCAGAGAATATCCCTCAAGTACAACCTTGGCCTCCACCGCAAGAACAATGGTGCTTAAAGGGATAGTTCACCCAAAAATGTAAATGCTGTCATCATTTACTCAGCGTCATGTCATTCCATACCTGTATGACTTACGTAGATATTTTTAAACTACTTTTGCCCATAGAAGGAAAGTTAATGACACTGAAACAAAAAAACACAGTGACATAGGCTACTTCAAAATCTTATTATTTGTTTTGCAGAAGAAAGTCATACAGATCCAGAATGATATGATTATGATTTTCATTGAGTGAACTATCTCTTTAAAATCATAAGTTTCCTTGATTTACGTATTTCAGAGAATGCACAACACTTTGAATTATGTGTGCAAGTGTGCTTTGTCGTGTAACACGCCCTGAGCACTTGAGGTAAATCAGTAACTCAAAATGAGAAGCAATCAAACATCAGCACAATAAGACTCTGCTAGACATGTTCATGCATAGACGGCGTAAATCACACAGATCGTTTATTAATCAGACACACTGTCAGCTCTTTCTGCAAGAGTTTAATGCTTGGATGAACTTTTGATTCCTGAACCGTTATGAGTCAGTTTGTGCCTCCATTTTGTTTATTGGGCACCGTTTAGCATTAATTTTATCTGTGAAAACCAAATTTCTACATGTTGGATTGCATGCTGCACTGTCCATGTGGAATTCTGTAAGAATTAATGCTAAAAAAATGTCTCTGGAAGTGAATCATTTTGAGCGGATGAATGAATCTCTTTGTTAATCCTTTATTTTGGATCCTTGCCCAACAGAGCTTACTGAGGCAATAGAGACTCTGCACTATAGCACTTTTTTTTTATCAGTATCTGGCTCCTTTTCCTTCACTGCTTCCCTCCCCTTTCCTGACCTGCCCTGTCATCACAGTCGAGCTGACAGGTGAGTCAGCGGCAACACAAATCTCCTGTGAAATTAACCCAGGCCGAGAGTGCTTTGAAATTCCTCTTTGCTCCAGAGGCATGTCGACTTGGAGGGCTGATCACAGTTATTTTCAGTACCATGTCACACATTTCACATGTGCTAAAATGTCTCCTTTGACAGCACTCGACTTGACACTGAAATTGACAGATGGTTTGGTCTTTTCCTGCCTCCAAGTCTCCCTGCTTTTGTCTTCATCACTCAAGACTGTTAGTTTAGTGATTACCGAATACGGACACAGGAATGTCATGGATTGATAATGGGCACTTCGCCTCACAGGGTGTGTACGGCTAAGAATCAGGCGAGGAGTTAAAGATTATCTACCGGCACTATCACCTCTTGCAAAGCTATGCATTTCTGCTAGCGTCACCACATAGAACTGCAAAAATAATGACTGTATTTATTTTAAACAAACTTCCCAAACACTCCCCTGTCTGTCATTGGTCAGTCAAACATATAGCCCCACCCCAAACTCACACCATTGGTTCAGGGGGTGTTGCTATGTAAGACTGGTCGGAATGTTTTGATAGCGCCACATATTTGGAGTGTTTACATTTTTCAGGGGAATCAACCTACATTTTTTTAACTTGTACAGTAGTTGTTGGTTGGATAACAAAGATAAACTGACACATTTAAACTTTAAAGGGGTCATATGATGCTATTTTAAAGATCATTATTTTGTGTATTTGGTGTAACAGAATATGTTGACATACTTTAATGTTGAAAAAACATTATTTTTCAAATACTGTACATTATTGTAAGTCTTCTATGCCCCGCCTTTCTCAAACGCTTAGTTTTCTACAAAGCTCCTCCTTCCAACAAGCGCAGACTGCTCTGATTGGCCAGCTGACACAGTGCATTAGCCGCTTTTCCACTATCGGGCCGAACGGTTCTAAGAACGGTCAGGTACGGTTCCAGTTGTTTTTCCACGTGAGCCTGGAACGGCGCGGCACGATTACAAACCGTTCTCGGCCCGGAATTCTCGGCACGGTTAGACAACCGTGCTGAACCGTGCTGGTAGAGTGCGTGTGCGTGACGTCGCCACTCAGGATCTGTCACTTGTCTGTTGCCTGGCTGCTAGTTTCTCAGTAGCTTGCTAAGCGCGCTATTTTGAGCAATGTAAACACAAATTAGTAATAAAATCTGAAGAAATTTCTGATCATCCTCCATAACGCAGTGGTTATTTACACCTCATATCATATGTAAACACTCTTGTTACCACGGCAACGACTGACGCATTCCACAGAGATCCGTTATCAGCCCCGCAGTGGAAAACTAAACCGTATCCGTGCTGACTGACCCGGATCGGCACGGAACGGAACGATTAAAGGAACACTCCACTTTTTTTAGAAATAGGCTCATTCTCCAACTCCCCCAGAGTTAATAAGTTGAGTTTTACATTTACATTTACATTTACATTTATGCATTTAGCAGACGCTTTTATCCAAAGCGACTTACATTGCATTCAAGTTACAGTTTTTCAAGTTACAGTTTTTACATTTTATCAGCTCTTTATCAGAGTTTTACCGTTTTTGAATCCATTCAGCCGATCTCCGGGTCTGGCGAGAGCATTTTTAGCATAGCTTAGCATAGATGATTGAATCCAATTAGACCAGTAGCATCGCGTTCAAAAACGATCAAAGAGTTTCGATATTTGTCCTATTTAAAACTTGACTCTTCTGTAGTTATATCGTGTACTAAGATCGGCGGAAAATGAAAAGTTGCGATTTTCTAGGCTGATATGATTAGGAACTACTCTCATTCCGGCGTAGTAATGGCCTGTGGCGCTGCGTAATATCACTGCGCCTGCTGCGTAATATCACTGCGCCTGCTGCGGCCATGTTACGGCAGCAAAGTTCCTTGATTATTACGCCGGAATGAGAGTATAGTTCCTAATCATATCAGCCTAGAAAATCGCAACTTTTCATTTTCCGCCGATCTTAGTACACGATATAACTACAGAAGATTCAAGTTTTAAATAGGACAAATATCGAAACTCTTTGATCGTTTTCTAACGCGATGCTACTGGTCTAATTGGATTCAATGATCTATGCAAAGCTATGCTAAAAGTGCTCTCGCCAGATCCGGAGATCGGCTGAATGGATTCAAAAACGGTAAAACTCAACTTATTAACTCTGGGGGAGTTGGAGAATGAGCCTATTTCCAAAAAAGTGGAGTGTTTCTTTAAGCAAAGAGAACCGTTCGGCCCGATAGTGGAAAAGCGGCTATAGTGATTGGCCGAACACCACAAGCACGCATTGGAAATGTAACGGCCCTTACCATAATCATGAGCTTAAGCTTTCAAAATAAATGTAAAGACAGTTAATAATGTTGTTAGTTTTACCATCAGTTCAAGCCCGAGAGGGCAACAGAGTCGTGTGACAGAAACTGTGATGATGCAGTACTCAAGCCACGGTTAATGCTGCGTTCCAGGCAGGTTTTTGGTAGGCCCGTAAGTCACGACTTCAAACCACGACTCACAACTTTGTATATTATAATATTTGTTATATTGTTCTAAAGTCTATTTTTCACCGTGTACCACTTGCATAAACACCCGCATCCGTAGGGGCTAACATTGTTGTTTCGCGGGCTATGTGACGTCAGAGCACAGAACTGGGAGTACATCGATCTAGTACGAGTTCACGGGTGGGAAGTCACGGGTTTGACTGCCGTTCCTGTGCACTTTCACGGGTAGAAGTTTGGAAAAATACGGGTTACGGGTTAACTGGAACGCAGCATAAGACAGCCGACGTGCTATGATTTCTGACAGGCTGTTCACTCCGCTGTGATGTGACCCTGTTCCCCTCACACACACACACACACGGCGTGTTACTCTACACTGCAAAACTCCGCATTTGAACAGTCAATAGCAAATACTTAAACTAATAACAAAACATACAGTCGCTGATTCAGAAGCGCCAGATTGTCATAGCAAAGTCAGAATTGACCCATTTTTAAAAAAAATAGGCCTAGCCTTTGTTCACAGCCAGCCTTGTACTCTCCTAGGTTCACAAAACTGTCGTCCATAAAATGCGTTGCACAAATTCGAATATTTGGGTTGTGCTGTTCTGTTGTAAACAAATTTTAACAATGATTCCTAATTGCATCTACTTTCGGAAGGCCAAATAAAGTGCTTTTGCTTTCACATAGAAACACACAGAGTCTCCCTGACATGGCTGCATGCATCAGCACTACTGCAGTTACTGAAACCACGCCGCCTTTCTTTGCATGCACATTTGGGCGACATTACGCAAATATTTCCACATTGTGACGTAGACATGTGGGGGCGTGTTTTAATGAAGCGTTTTAGCCCGGTCTGGATCAGCCTTCTCTTTTAGATAGAATAAATTCTTTTGTGGGAGACTTTGAGCTTTGTAACTCTGCAGATCTTATACATGCACAAACAGCTACATTACACACTAAAGAAAAGGAAAACAAGAAATCGCATCATATGACCCCTTTAAAGATAGATTAAACTTAAAGGAACACTCCACTTTTTTTGGAAATAGGCTCATTCTCCAACTCCCTCAGAGTTAATAAGTTGAGTTTTATCGTTTTTGAATCCATTCAGCCGATCTCCGGGTCTGGCGATAGCACTTTTAGCATAGCTTAGCATAGATCATTGAATCCTATTAGACCAGTAGCATCGCGTTCAAAAACGATCAAAGAGTTTCGATAGTTTTCCTATTTAAAACTCAACTCTTCTGTAGTTATATCGTGTACTAAGATCGGCGGAAAATGAAAAGTTGCGATTTTCTAGGCTGATATGATTAGGAACTACTCTCATTCCGGCGCAATAATCAAGGAACTTTGCTGCCGTAACATGCTACCGGGCACTACTTTCAGGCGCTGCGTAATATCACTGCGCCTGCTGCGACCATGTTACGGCAGCAAAGTTCCTTGATTATTACGCCGGAATGAGAGTAGTTCCTAATCATATCAGCCTAGAAAATCGTAACTTTTCATTTTCCGCCGATCTTAGTACACGATATAACTACAGAAGAGTCAAGTTTTAAATAGGACAAATATCGAAACTCTTTGATCTTTTTTGAACGCGATGCTACTGGTCTAATTGGATTCAATGATCTATGCTAAGCTATGCTAAAAGTGCTATCGCCAGATCCGGAGATCGGCTGAATGGATTCAAAAACGGTAAAACTCAACTTATTAACTCTGGGGGAGTTGGAGAATGAGCCTATTTCCAAAAAAAGTGGAGTGTTCCTTTAACTGAAGACATTAAGGCCCGGTTTTTATAAACATAAAACATTACTGGGGTACATCTTGAGACAAAACAAAGGCATTGATAAATTTTAAGATCAGTCAGTGCAAGTTTTTTTCAGTTGAAACAGCTCAAACTTACATTTTAGTCTAGGACTAAAAAATTGTTAACTTAAAAAAAATTGTTAAACAGCACCGACATCACAACATGTTTTTCGGGAGGGTTTCAAGAAAAATTCTCCTCGCTCATCCAAAAACAAACTCCAGCATATTCAGTTATCAGACACGACTGGAACTTCAAATGGGACTGGCTTCTATGGTCAGATGAAACTAAAAAATTAGCTCAAGATGGGTTTGGTGAACACAAGGATAAAAAGTAGCCCATGTGTACAATGAAATATACTGCTGTATTTTTGATGTTGTGGGCCTATATTTCTGCTGGAGGTCCTGGACATCTTGTTTAGACACACGGCATCACTGATTCTATCAAATACCAACAGATAAAAAATCAAAAAGTGACTGACTCTGTTAGAAATCTTATAATGGGTCATGTTTGGATCTTCCAACCGTACAATAATCCAAACACAAACCTTAAAAACAATACAAAATGGGTCACTGAGCACAAAACCAAGCTTCTGCTGGTCATTCCAGTCCTCTGACCTGAACCCTGTAGAAAATGAGTGAACTGAAGAGAAGAAGCACCAACATGGAGCTGTGAATCTAAAGGGTCTGGAGTGATTCTGGATGAAGGAATGGTCTCTGATCTCTCGTCAGGTGTTCTCTAACCTCATCAGGCATTATAGGAGAAAATTTAGAGCTGTTAAACTGGCAAATGGAGGTTTCAGAAAGTATTGAATGAAAGGGTGTCCAATGTATATTAGAGAAAAACATTTATTTCATAATGATATTTCCCCCCATTTTAAATTCTTATTATCCAATGAAAGGTTAGATTTTTGTGATTTTTTTAAATAATAGATCAAAAGGATTAACGATGCAGATTAATTTCCGCAGCCTTCTTTGATCATATTTAATCATATCACATACATATTTTTTTTAACAATAATCCAATTAAAAGAATCTGAATTTGCTTGCTAATGTAGAAAATTGATTTGAAACTGGCAATGATTATATTACAAAATGACAGTTATTGTGAGAACATGAATAACTAAAGACAAGACTAGAAAAAAAACAAAAACAAGTGGTGGGCCACAGTGTATGTAATGCAACCTACATTTGAGCGTGTGCATTTAGCAATGCTGGCCTGTTCAGTCATGTCCCAATGTGCGGAGACCCCTCATATTTACACAGAAAACAACTCAAATGATCTCACCCTTTCTTGTCTAGTGAGTCAATAAAACAGAGGACATTTTCCGGCAGCTCATAACACATAAATCCATTTTGTCAGCTTGTCAGTCACAGTTATGTATGAACTGACCCCGAAGGCAGTTTTTCAATTTAATATATACAGTGTTACATGATATACACTGTATAACTGGTACATTATTTCTGTCACTCAGCCTTTTACCGTCATTGTGTGAATATTTCCTGTAACTTAGCCTGTGGCGTGTTGCATGTCAACACCATTATGCTTTTATCTTTAGACTTGCTGAATTGGGTTTCACAGGGCTTGACATAAAAAAGTTATGTTATGTTATGTTATTTTGGTTCATGAATGTAAGAAAACAATGGATTACTAACTAAATCAGCATGCAGCCTGGGTTTATAATGCAAAATGAACTCAAAGAGGAGATGAAATACTGGAAATTGTTTGGTGTTCTATGGTAAACCAAAGCACTGAATGTTGCTCTGGGCTTGATTTATTTAGTCTGAACTGGCAATGTCGTGCTGGAAACAGAATGAGGGCACTGTTCCTCTTAATTGGCCTAATTTTATCTCATAGATTTGCATTACCATCTTTACGTTTGCATGACTGATTTTGTTATGGTGACGCATTAGATGTTAGTCTTTAACAGACATGTCTGTTGATATTTTATTGGTGCCAAAACATTCAACTACATAACATGTATTCCTCAGCAGAAAGAGTGAACTGACTCAGTGTTTCACCACAGAGTTTCTGGAAAGAGTATCTGGCAGAGATTTTCCAGAAATGATGAATAAACCTGCACATCTGAATGGAAACAAATTAGTGCTTCGTCACCTGTGAATCGCAATAATTGTTATGCTTGTATGGACTAGCGCAGAGCTGGTTCATCATTTCCTATATTAGCAGCACACAGGAAATTCACACATTTAAAGCCTTTGTTTTTTTCAACTTCTTGGTATCAGCAAAATCTCTGACCTGTAAGAACGCGCATTCACACTGACACAGACAGCGGTATACTGATTCTCAGTGATAAATTCAGAGAAAAACAGCAGACAGTTGTGTCAAACTGCTTTAGTTCTGAAAGTATTTTCCAAAAGTATTTTTGGGAGAAATATCTGAAACACTCTTCAGACTAAAATGAGACATATATGAGAATCACAACTAAGTCTCATGAGCTTAGAAAGAGCAACCACTGAGCAATAAAATATTCTTATAATGGAGTCTTGATAGAGATTTCAACAAGACAATAAAGAGATATTCTGTGTTTCTTCCACCACATTCTCAGTTTTGACTCTTGTCATGTATTTGATTCGATATTTCCCATGTCTCTTTCGTGTCTACTTCTATTTGTCCTAAGAAATTTTAGGAGAAACACCTGAAATGCTGTTGATACTAAAAAGAGAGATATTTGAGAATCTCATCTAAGTCTCCTGAGCTTAGGAAGAGCAACCACTGAGCAATACATTTTTCCTATGGGACGCCACTTCACTATTTACAGTGTGTCTGTTTTAAGAATAATTGTTAATCGCAGTACCATGTTTTGTTCTTGCTCTTATCAGAATGAGTAGGCTTAAGAACCCATTTGATCTCTAAATCAAAACAACAAAAAACAAAGGATTAACATTTTTATACATTGTGATATTATTTTCATGGGAATTAAACCAATACCATAATGCATCTGGACCTTTCACTTTATTTCATAAATCTGTATAAATTCATTCAGGATCATTTAAAGGCATTACAACAAGTGGTAGGATTATAATTACAATTGACGATTATAGTTTTTGAGAAATAGGAGATAAAATGTACTTAATTATCATTAAAACAGAATAAAAAAAATCATACATTTTAATTTGGAATTTTTATAATTTTATGAAAAATCATCTAAACATACTCTTTTGTGAGTTGAGCCCATCTATGGAAAGGCATGCAGCTTGTTTGATCTTTGTTCTTTATGTGAACACATTTACCAGTAGCATCTACCAAGACATACAGCATGACCTACATTGCAGTCCAAACCTGTGCAAACAGGGGTCTTCAGTTTGCTCTTTATAGTTTGACCTTTAGAGTCATCGCTGTATCTTACTGTCGTGAGATTTAAACACTGTCGCTTTGCAATTTTCCTGTAAGCTGTCTGATACTTAAACACCCTCTTGGTGATCTCAAGGGTTTTAGTGGCAGCACATATTTCAAAAGAAGCAGCGTTTGATCTGTCTCCGTGTTTGTGACCCATCTGACTTGATTTTACAAACACATGCGGCACATAATTGAGTGGGCCGAGCTTCATTGCTCTGATGTCTGTTCCCAACACATCTGCTTTCCTCTGCTCCATTTCTTCTGGACACTGTGTCCTATACATCTTGCTCTATATCCTTCCTCCTATAATCAGATCATTCTGAAAAGTGTTTCTGTTATGTCTTCTGTGTTGACAGGCATTGTGAGGTCCACCAGCGGCAGGCTGAGGAGGCCGGAGAGAGGAGAGGCAACAAGTCCTACTGGTACTGGTTCTGGTAAGTGTTCACATTCACAAGCAGGTTTGCGGTTGTTCATTTTTGCGATACACAGATCAGTGGTTGTCCAAAAAGCTGTGCGTCCAATCAAACTGTACAGTATTTTGGTAGAAGCCAAATTCTGCCGAATTCAGTTTTGCAGCCAAATTAGATAGATGCCGTCCTGGACAAGTTATGTGACATGAAACCATGGACAACCATGGACAAAAGATCCAGACTACATTAGATACAGCAAGGATTAACACGATTTATGCTGTAAACAGTTTGTTTTGTGTGATGATTTATTGCCAGATGAAAATTTGTTTAATGTAAAAATAATGTAAAAGACATTTGAGAGCTATATTGTTCATGTTATAATTAGTCATTTATAATAGTAAATATTTAAAATATTATTAACATTAATAATACTACCACTGTTATTATTATTATTATTATTAATAGCAACAACAACAACACCAATAATAATAATAATAATAATAATAATAATAATAATAATAATTTGTATTTAGTTTTATTTCTATTAGGGCACATAAAACATAAGTAGGCTATGCATCGCTAAAAGCATTCACTGCATCAGACATTGGGCTCTGAATTATGATTGACATTGCTTGTAAACACAGCTGTTTATGGAGTGGTTGAAGATACACATACAGTTAATGGAAAAGGGCATTTAGTTTCACATTCATAATCCCGTTTCTTGCTTAAATATAAAATATAAATTAAATTAAATTAATAAATACTTTCAATTTTAGTTTAGTGGTAGCTTGAGAAGCCTTGAGTAGCAACTCCGCAGACACACATTAACACACAGACAAAACAGATCTATAGATCTTAATTAATCTTTGTACATATTTTATCTTAAAAAGTGACTCCTGAAAAGTTCTTGCATCGTCACTGTAAAAAGTGATAAGTTGACTTAACTTAAAAAAATTGAGGAAACCCTTTGCCTTAAAATTATTAAGTAAACGTTAATAAAAAAAATAAGTTAAGTGAATTGTCAAGTTCACTTAACTTTTTTTTTTTTTTTTAATTATTATTTACTTAATAATTTTAATAATTTAATAATTACAACAACTGTACGATAAACAATTTTGGTATATACGGACATATGGAACCAGTAGAGAACATGTCATACTGGTCAATGATAAATGGATCCAAATGTGCGTTTTTGGAAAGAGTTTTTAAATGTGTGTGCATGTGTCTTGGGGGACAATGGTTACAGCAGCTGTCTATTCAGGTTGTTTTCTGTGTAAGAAGGCTAAATATATCTGAGAGAGAGAAAAACCACAAAGAGCTGCACAGTTGTTGTGCATCTGTTGGTGCATATTTGGAAGCGTTCTGTCTCGCAGTGGACAAAGCAAATGACTTCTAATGTTTACATTTATGGAAGTCTGTCTTTGCACATATGTGGTTGCGTGAGCATTCACACCTTGCGCGCGTGTGTGTGTTTGTGTGTGTGGTGATATCTCACCACTGAAGCATCCTCTCGCAGCGGGAAGCACATTCTGCTTTTGCACTGTCAGCATGTCTGCATATGGGGGCTGGTTGAAGATCCAGAGATCTGCTTGACAAACTTCACAGACAAAGCATACACATAAACACATGTTCACAAATGACGCACACAGGAGAAAGAATGCTAATTAAAGCGAATGTTTGTTTGTGTGCTGTCTAGGCGGTCTCACATTTAAAACCCTAGTTTTACTCTTACATAAAACAGAAAACTGATTTCCTCACACTGTGTGTGTGTGTGTGTTTGTGTGGTTACAGGCATGTGCATGAGCCTGTGCATGTGCATGTATTTCTTTGGTGTGTTCATGTGTCAGCCATCAGACAACATAAAAAAGAACCTTTTAGAGAAGAGGCATAAACATAACTGCAATACTACTTTAAAAAAATATTTAATTAAATTTTTTTGTCTTGCATGTAAAACTAATTACAAATGTGAGATATAGTACGTTTTTTTCCCCCTCAATATATGTTCTATTGCATAAAATATTGAAATTCACAATATGTACTGTATACTATAGATATAAACGAGTTACATGTATTAGTATATGTGACCCTGGACCACAAAACCAGTCAGAAATCGCACAGGTATACTTGCAGCAATAGTCCAAAATACATTGTATGGGTCCAAATTATCGATTTTTCTTTTATGCCAAAAAAAAAAGATCATTAGGATAAAGATCATGTTCCGTGAAGGTATTTTGTAAATATATCAAAACCTAAATTTTGATTAGTAATATGCATTGCTAAGAACTTCATTTGGACAACTTTAAAGATGATTTTCTCAATATTTAGATTTTTTTTTGCACCCTCAGATTCCAGATTTTCAAGTAGTTGTATCTCAACCAAATATTGTCCGATCCTAACAAACCATGCATCAGTGGAAAACTAATTTATTCATATAATAAAATTGACCCTTAAGACTGGTTTTGTGGTCCAGGGTCACATATAATATTTATTATATATTATATGAATATTGTATATAAAATATATTACATGTTTATTAGAACTTATAAAGCACATATTCTGCATGACCATGTTCTACCCAATACCTAAACGTAACAACTACCTAAATAACTACTAATAAGCAGCAAATTAGGAATTTATTGAGGCAAAAGTCATAGTTTATGGCTTGTTATTAGTGAGAACTGGACCTTAAAGTGTGACCATGATAATATATATACAGTCCATTAGAAAAAGTTTCTCTGACAAGCTGTTAACTCTTAAATGGCCTCAGGCATGTGGCTCCATTTATGGTTTTAAGAATATGTATCGTTTGTACTGACTTTTGGTCACTGACTTGCTGTAGAAAATGTCAACACGTTCTATCTTTATGTTATGCACTAAACAAATATGACATGTTGTTGGTTAGAAAGTACATCCTGGCGTCTGTTAGTCAAAATAGAGTCTGAATGACTGCTTAAAACAAAAGATATTCAGCTAATGTGTGTGTGTGTGTGTAAGATGCCAGAAGTCCTTGAAGCTTTTTTTATTATTATTTAAAGCACACCGTGCTAAATATCTTGACTGCTCCAGTGTTATGCTAAGAGCTACACTCTGTGACCATCCATCCATCCATCCATCCATCCATCTATCATATATTAGTATATTATTTTGTACCATAGAGGGTTTTTTTGCAGAAAAAATGCAAAGACCTCACAAGAGCAGTTTTATTCAGCATATGGAATCTTCCGGTGGCATCCATATATATCATTTAATTATTGCCTTTGTGATTTAATAAATCACACCACCTGCCGTTTCATATACTAGTCAGTGCTGAATTTTACTCACATTTGGGGTTGGCAAGTGTCCATTTTGGAATTGTTCAAGGCCATTTCACAATTCATGTGGGTTGCTCTTCTCAGAATGAAAAATACAGAAAACTCCATAAAAATATTAAATAATTTTCATCATTGATTTTGTGCATGCACTTTACCCATATTTTAAATTCTGCATTAAATTGTAGTGTTTTAGGATTGAAGGAAATGTCTGTAAATTTAACGGAAAATTTACAGATCATTTTCTGCCAGGGGATTATTTTTTTCCTACAAATTCTTCCCATCCCTGATTATTTTTTAACTATTACTTTCAATTATTTACTGATCAAGCCTATAATCACTAAAGACCACATTTCTGAGGATTTTATACAGCATTGTTGATCTGTAAGCCCTTCTGAATGAATATGCCGCCAACAAAGCCTGTAGCTACAGTAAGACTGTGACTCAACCTCCCTTCGAGGTCTATGAAATGTCATGTGTTTGGGAATTTAAGGCTGTGAGTCTGGCAGTGAGTGTAGATCTATGAACTCACTCATAGAGGCAGTATTGTTCCTGTGTTAAGAGGCCTAAGGAGAGAATGCTTTACAAATCACTACTAGCACAAGATATCTGTATATTGGCATTTATTGATCAATTTTATTGAACTTGCTTTATTTTCTGTATTATATACATCAATATGGATATTATTGATAAATAGCTCATTTAATTAGAGCTTAATATGTATAATTTTTTCTATACATTTCTGAGTCTGGAGTGCCTGATCTGGGCCAGAGTACTTCTTCACACGTATTTAGGCTCGTCTCCCAGCTGTCTGCTCGCCAGACGACCCTGCAACCCCCCAGAAGAAAAAGCCAAAGGTCAGTCCCACTTCATGAACAAAGATCATCCTAAATCCAAATGCTTTCAGGCAGGGGTCTGCATTTGCTCTCGTTGAGCAACACAAAGGAAAACTCAGGAATCTGTGTTGTGTGTCTTGGCCATACTTGAAATTAGGAGCGGCGAGCGGTGTATGAAAATGTTTGTCTACGGTCTGAGTCAGTGTTCAGATGTTTGTTTTCAATCACAGGGGTGTGGTGTCGGTCACGTCTATCTCCTCGGCCCTTTGTCTCGTGACTCACCAGAGCCCTGAAGAAAATCAGAGGGCAGTCCAGGATTCCTCAAGCTGCCGAGAGGAGATATTTTGGGAAGAAACGTTCATATCACATGGCCTTGGGTTTCCATCTCGCACACAATGCTGCCTCAGTGTCAGAGGACGGAGAGAGAGAAACTTCGAGACAGACGGACACAAAAGAGAGGACAATAAAAGCAAGAGAGCATGAAGGCTCCATATGATCAGCACATGGGCATGCCGTAATTCTGCATCCGCTCATTATTGCGGCACACGGAAGACATTAAATCAAGAAGATTGGGGTAGAGTTAAAGAGAGAGGAGGAGAGAGAGAGGGAGGGAAAAGCCAAAGGAGAGCGAGGGAAAGCAAACAAGGAGGAGAAAGTGTTGGTGCACTGGGAGAGAAAGAGGAAGTCCAACAAAAAAGGTTGGAAGAGAGACAGGCTACATGTGGCAGAGGAGGGTGTGCGCTTAGCCATGGAGGGGGACAAAATCGCAGGTAAGAGACCGGCACACCACCATCGGGACGCTTCTCCCATGCTGGAGTCTATTTTCTACTCTTTTAACTTGCTCTGTAAGATTTCAGTGGCAGTGTTTTTTGCTTTAGCTGGGATCTGTGACTTGTGTCGGATGCAAAAACTTGCGTCTTCACACGTTTTGTGGTTTACATTAAATTCATTTAGCTTCTTTTATGACTTTTCCACCAGACAGAGCATTTACGCTGTACTACTTTTGTCCCTGGTGGCGTTGGTGCTGCAGAGCAGCGTGCGTTTGTAAGATTTTCCGTTGACAGGGCTGGATTTTCCATAGGCTTTGACTGGAAGAGGGAACCCGCTCATCAGGCTGTGACAACAGCCAATAAATAGAGCTGTGTGTGTGGAAGAAATGCTCTGTATCGGTGCTGTGGTGTGCTCTGCACTGTCAGCACACAGGCTTTTTGTAAATGTGTCAGGGACTCTGAGAGCTTCTAGAGGCCAGAAAATAACAGTGCTGTGCTTCAGCTGTACAGAAAAAAAAGTTAATACAGTATATAATACGAGCCTTTATCCTTTATCTGAGTTGATACACCTGGTGCCCTGACAGAGAGCCAGTTCCAGGATAAATACATGAGGAATGACCCTTATGATCTCCATGATCTCACAGCACAAGGTCCCAGATCACTTCTGAGATAGTTAGCCATCAGTCCAGGTGGGTCTATAATGGATTTTGCAGGAACTGGGGAAGAGAAAAGCAACAAATCGGCATGATCTAATTAGAAATCAGGTATTTGAATGCTAAATGTGGTTCTAGCACACAAACATAATATATTGTATGTTTGAAGATAATGTATAATGTATGAAATGCATCAAAATTAAACTCTAAATTTATGCATTTTAGCAGACAATTTTATCAAAAGTAACTCACAATACAGGAACTAGACCAATATTACAGAGCCAACAATGTTCATAGTGCATAATGCCAGGTTTATTAAGAAAAACACTAGAGGAGAGGTGAAATGCAAAGATGAGAATTGTGTGTGTGTGTGTGTGTGTGTGTGTATAAGTGCCTTTGTTTAAGGTTGTGGAGTGGTTAAGTGCCTGCAGAAGAGGCGTGTCTTCTGACGCTTTTTGAAAGTTGTTAGGCCGATCATTTGACCAGACAGGAGCAGAGAGGGTGAAGGTTTTGGAAAGTGACTGAGTGACTTGCTGTCAAGGAACTTTAGAGACATGCAAATTTTACAAACATATATGAATCCTTTTAGGTTTATGGACGTTGAGATAATGGATTGAATAGGTTGATTTTGTATTTGAGCAATGAAATTAAAAGGCATTCAAAAGACATCATTTTTTGCTAACGAATGTGCCTAATTTTGAAGGATTCGATCACTTTACTCAAGCCAAAGATGTTAATCACTCAAATGAATTGTTATAACTGAATCAGAACTTAATCATTTCGGGGGGTTTTTTGCTTGTTTGACGGCATTCAGAAACAATGCTTAAGTATTGTAAATCTATATAATATTGTGAGAAATTACTGCGACTATACATTTATCTGCATATTAGATTTTTTATATTGTCAGGATATGGTTAGGTTTAGGGGTAGGGCTCAAAAATATCTATAAAATTGTAAAATATGATAGTACAGTATATCAGGGATTTTTGGAGATTTTTTACATTTCTAAATCGGTGTATAGATAAATACTTTAATGTTTTATATTATGTCATTAAGTCCATATTGTGCATTGTAGTGTATACTAATTATTACAATACATTAATGTATACTAATGAGATCAGGCTGGACAAAGAATAGTCCTTACAAAAAAATGGACACACCATTGTACGGTTTTGATAATGCCATTGTATTTTTTTGTTAGTGGAAATCTAGTGAGTAGTGTAAGAGCAGAGCTGAATGAACAAATTCATTTAGAACATTGAATTAGGGCTGTGTAGACGGACAGACTGAAAGAGAGAGAGACAGAGAGAAAGAGGAATGGAAAACAGGAAGTGGTGGATAAGAGAAACGATGTAAGAAAGCACCTTATGCTTTTTAATTGAACAAAGGTATGAAAAAGTACAGTTTAATGGTTCACACAGTCTTAGCGTCTTATCAAATTTTCACAACCCAGAGTTTTGTCCACTGCAATTTTCGGGGATAACATGGATGAAAGAAATAATCAGGACTATATACAGCCGACCAAGTAACCATAATGCATTGGTCACGGGCATTTAACAGCGAATGATTCCTTGAAAACATGCACACACTTGTGCCACTTCCTCAAAAAGCAACAGCATTCTTTTACAACTTTACTTGTTTGTGCATCACTTAACACAAAGCAACAGTCTGCATGTCACAGTTGACCTTTATGGCTTCCTTTCTTTTGTATTTTGATCAAGAAAGATAATAGAAAACAAGAGCACTGAACACCATAAAGAATGACAGGGTTCACAGCCATTTATTAGTCAAACAATGAAATATGACGAGGTGACTGATCTTTTTGAGGGATGGTGTCAGGTCTAGTCTTGTCTAGAAATTGTACTCTCTGAACATGTTCTGTGTTGATCAACGCTGTTCTTTTACCTTCTTCCCCTTTTTAATAATTTTTCTACTACTCACTGATGACTCAAATGTTTCAAGTGAATTATATTTTTAAATCAGTTAATCAGAAAGAACCACCCAAACAGAAAACCGTCTGTGTTTAATGATTGCACTTACACAACAATCAGTGTCTGGCACATACAAAATTAAGACTGAACCTCTAATTCTAATTACCCTCAAGAAGATCTTTCTTCTCAGTTTGCACTAAGAGACATGTTTGAAGAGACAGTTTTTTTAAGAGACATAATTTGCAAGTGTTTTTTACACTAATTCCAAGTCTAATTTTTATTTAATTCTATTTTTAACGTTCTAGTTTGGATATGCAAGCACATGCAAAAACGTCTCTTACTTGTGAATTAACTCTGATTTTCAAAATTAAAGGACCATTAGAAGATCTAAAATGTCAGTGCATGAAAACGTAAGCTAATGAAAATAAATAAATAAATTGGAGCATGATGACATCATATCCTGTTGACCGTATTCGTTGGTTTTGTGTGTGACGTTACTGCACCTCTAGGGTAAACACCTCTCACGCAGTACAGTCAGGTGCTGACCCTGCATTTCAGTAGTGTATAGCATATGCTCATACTCTGAGGATATATAGCTATGTCAATATAAATTATCTTTTAATCCTATTATTTATTCTCTGATGAAATTATAAATATACCAAGGGTGTTAAAACCTCATGGACTAACGATCTCGCTTTTCTGTCAACAGCCAAAAGAGCAGGCGTTGTCAGCAGAGCCTCACATGTATAAAACATCATGTACTATATAAAATCCAGGTCAAATCAAAAGGTCAAAACAGGAAGTAAATTGAAGTAACAAGAACCTTCAGCAAGACCCCTTCTGTGCGTGCATGTTTAAAATAGGAAAAAAAATAGAGACGGCCTTCCTGTTTACATGCAGATATTATCTGCTAAAGGTAGCACACATGCATTTGGAAAGCTTTCATCGGGGTGTGAAGTGAACTTATAAATACTTGGCCACTTTGTAGCATATGTGTGTGTGTGTGTGTGTGTGTGTGTGTAGACACAAATGTCTATAATAACATGGGTACTTCAACGTAAACATGGTTTATGAAGACACTTCCTGTGCCTAAAACAAAAGGCTTAAAAAAAAACAAAAAAAACATACAAAACGGTGTTTTATGAAATTCAAAAATTGCCAGTAGTTTCCTGTAAGGGGTAGGTTTAGGTGTAGGGCAATAGCACATACAGTTTGTGCAGTATAAATGTATATGTGCGTGTGTGTGTACTAAATAAATAAATATGTATTTCTATACATGTAAATAACTCAGTGGATGTTGAATGGATCATCTATAAATTTATTAACTTATTTTAATTTTTTTGTTTAAGTTCCTCTCAATACACTTTTCATCCCCATCCACTTGGCACGTCTGAATGATGATTTTAGCCAGATTTATGTGCCTTTCGAGAACAAAGGTTACAGGTCTGTGCACATTTTACTGCTCGTCTACATCTCTCACCTCACAGGCAAAGAAACACACAGAGAGTAAATCTGAGTGGACTCCCTTGGTGTTCTTCTCCAGATGTTGTGCTGCTGGAGAGTGTAATGGGGTCCTGGGAGACACCAGTGCAGATAGCCTGACTGGTGATCTGAGGCAGTGTGTAAACATGCAGAGGCTCAGGGAGGAGGAGAAGGACACTGCAGCTATGCAGTTAAATTCACAGTTCTACAGACAATTCATACACATCTGGAGAACTAGCAACACAAATGTAATGTAAATCACATGCTACTTACAGGTCCCACCAAAATGGAAGCTAATATTCAAGTAATTGTTTATGTTTTCCAGTGTCAGGGATCTCTCTCTCTCTCTCTCTCTCTCTCTCTCTGTGGTATGTCAGTGTGGAATGAGTTATGGCTTCCCTGACAGCATTTGTTTACAGAAGCCTCTTTCAGCCTGGTACAGCTCTCCATAACGCAGCATGTGAGATCTCACCCTCTGAAGAAGGAATTATGCCAGTGTTAATTATTTCATATCAGTTTTTACATGCAAGAGTTGGTGCTAGAAATGTGACTGCCATTCTTACACGAGTGTCAAATTCCACAACCGTTTGCGTATATCGTGTGTGTTACAGCGACATCTAGTGGTTATATTGCTCTATTTAATTTTATGAATGAGCCATTTCTGGGAATTTTTGTATGGTGTGTATGGTGGTGTGTGAATGTTGTCCAGAATTGTGTATGTCACAGATGACTAAAAAACAAAACAAAAAGTAGTTAGCTATATGCTACAAGCTAAGTATAAGATGCCTCTTATAGGTTACTTATTAACTTATCATACTTACTGCATTTAATTGATCAGAAATAAGGACATTGTAAATAATATTGTGAAATATTTCAATTTAAAATAGCTGTTTTCTATTTGACTATATTTTCAAATGTAATTGATTCCTGTGACAGCACAGCTGAATTTTCAGCATCATTACTGCAACATGATCCTTCAGAAATCACTCCCAATATGCTGATGAAGAATAAATGGTTTATAACATTATAAATGTCTTTACTGCTGCTTTTGATCAATTTAATGCACAATAATGCTGAATAAAAGTATTAATTGATTTTTTTTTAAATCCTACTGTTATCACAAACATTTAGACGACCTATACAGTAGAATATTGTTGTCAAACCAGGAATATAAAATGAATTATGCTCCCTTCTGAGTAATCTTTCTGAATAATAAGCAAATTATTTAGGATGTCTGGGTGCACATTACTTCATTAAATCAATATTCATGAGTCAGTCCGACAAGGTTAATCCATAGATCCTTTCTGAAACTTTTCTGATCGTTCCTATTCCTCTAACAGACTCTCTTCATCTCCTCCCTTACCGGATTTGTGTGGTGTGTGTGTGTTTGTAAGTCTGTATACAGAAGGCCTGGTGTTTGCATTAGACATGCCTGAAGAGCTGTGAAATCTGCTGTATGATTAGTCGCATACAGCTTGACTTTCCTGTTTTTGTAGGCTCTGGCCCATGACACTTAAGACCTCAGTGCAACAAGTACCCTCCATCTCATAGCGTTTCCCAACAGTCATATTGTTACAAACAGAGAGGTTTCCAGGGAAAACCCAACAAACCAGTCACACAGCAGCACCATATCTGCAGTTAGCAGATCAAATCTGTAAACAAAACCAGCTCTTCAACTGGAGCCAGAGCTGATAATGTCTGAATGAAACGAAAACGTGTTTAGCAGAAGGTGTGGGGAGAAAAGCAGCTCTGATGGAGTCCGAGCTGTAGATGAGGTCACTGATTTATGACACCCCATGGCCTCAGCCCGTCCTCCCCTCTGCTACGAGGAGCGCTGGTGGCCTCAGGCTCAAATTCAGTAAACTACTGGGGAAGCCGCAAGCGCAGACGTGCTCTCCTCAGGGATTGTGATGAAATATGTACTGCCGCTGCCCTCCACTTCTCGCATGGACCGAACTCTTCTGAACTTCTCCGCCCACGTCACCCAATCCGAATGAGCTTAATCTAGAAATACTCACGTTATCTCTTCTACGATTGCAAAAGAGCCTTTTTTTGGTACATTCGGGGGCGGGTTGGAAAGTAAAATTTGAGCACTGACTCAAATAACTCAAGTTAGAAGCCAAGCGACTCGGTCAGAGAGAGAGAGAGAGAGAGAGGGAGGGAGGGAGGAGAGAGGGAAGGAGTGAGAGAGTGGGGGTGGGGGGTTGTCATCGGTTTCTCATTCTGAGGTCTGCTGCGTTCAGAGAGCTGGAGGAAGTGGGAAAAACTCAGTTGGTCCTTTAAGAAAGTCGTGGGCTTGGATCTGGGGACCGCTCCGAACGCCTTCTCTTTTTTCCTCCCCCTGTTACCTCCTAATTTGGGATTTGTTTGGGAGCTGGAGAGCACAAAGTCTGTGAGAGTTTCGCCTTGCTGGGAAAGGTTGCTTTGATCCCGCAGAGTCAGCTTCAAAATGTCTGATTCCAATGTCAATGCGCATTTGGAGGGAATTATCTCAGACTTTGAAGGTTTGTTTTTATTTCTCTTTATACGATTCTTTGCATTCTATAAAGAAAAAGTTGGTTTTTAAAGTTCAAAACATTCCTCAGAATCATCTGAAATGGTTCTATAACTTTTAAATGTTCTCTTAAAATGCAAACAGTCAACATAAAGCTGAGTTATTGTCAGTATCTTTATATTAGTGTGTGTCTGGAGTCTCTGTTTCTATAGCTGAGTGTGCTGTGGTTGTGTCACGCAGGTCATGTGGCCGTCTAGTGATCTCTGTGTGTGTGTGTGTGTGTGTGTGTATTTGTCGTACACAGTACGTGCTATTCACTCTTTTCTGTAGGCTGTACACACAAACAGTCATGCATGACAGGAAACGTCCTCACTGTGTTAACACAAAAGCAACTTTAACCATCAGCACACTGACCATCAACCTGGCTGCCGCCTGTTCCTCCTGCTCACCTCCTCAAGTGTCACGTCTCTGTTCCTGTCTTTCATTTTTTCATCGGTGTGCTCCTGGCATTGATTTGCTCTGTCATCCCCCTTCCCCCTTTCCTCTCTCAACACCTCTCATCCAGCTGTGAGAGACCCTGACAAACGCACACGCCTCTCATACACAAGACGCATTCCCACTTGTCTGGCTTTTTCAATGTCATCACTCCTCGGAATGCGTTTTGTGCCAAAAATCAGGAGGTTAGAGGACAAGGAACGGCATGCGGGTCAGGGCAGGGTGGTCTTCATATGTCAGCTGATGACCTGGCTCACCCAGATGAGAGGCTTTAGCTGTGCACCTGGCCGCTTCATGGATACACACTTTGTCTCAGAGAGAAAGAGATACTTGAATGGATGAGAGAGGGACAGACAGAAAAAAGCCAGACAGTTTGCTCTGGCTTTGAGCTAAAACTTACAGTCGAATGAAGGAGGAAATTCCACAGAATGTGCAGAATTCTGTGGGTGCCGAAAATGTCAGGTTTGCCAGACGTGGAGTTTCATCTCAATTTAGGAGTGTCTTTACGGACCTGATTGGAGCTGTACTTTTCTGACAAAGCCAAACATTTGACTAAACGGCAAAAGGTCTGGTCCACATTGCAGCGTATTGTAGCTAAGAACGGTTTACTTAGACAGGAAAAATTCCGGGCAAAATTGATAAGCGAATAATTATTTTCATGATATGGGCGATAATAATAGATGGCTGATATCAAAATTCAATACCATTTCATCTATATAAATGAAAAATAAAGCATTAAAACTAAAATCAGTTGTTTTAAACTCTACAGGTGAATTTAGGCATCATTATAATGTAAAGTAGGAAATATTACATTTAGCAACATTGTTAATACATTTTTGGTGCTTTTAAAGAATAACTTGAGTTAAAAATAATGGAAATGAGCATAAACAATTAAATATACAATTTCGAAGGATAAGATCACTTACAAATGTTTAATTTCGGCAAATAACAATATGGTACCAATATATTGTGAACCCCTAATAATATCTAAATGAACAAACCACAGTTTATTTTGTTTTTATGTGCAATTTAGCGGTGGAGTTATCCGAAATAGTAAAAAATAACTTAAATAAAGGTGCAGAAGTCCTGCTTTTTTATTTTACAGAGAAGAAAAAACAACACTGAAAAAGCACCTTTATATATACGCAGTTCTGCTTGTGGATATATGTACACTTACTACTAAGCCAGCAAATCCAGTGAAAGCTTGCCAAATCAAGAGAGTTTTTTATTATGCAGCAAGCTGTCAGTGAACCATCTGTGGGCGGTCTCAGGCTAAGACTAAACCAATACAGACACATGCAGTGTCATTTATAAGTAAACACTGAAGTGAGAGTACTTAGAAGACTGGGACAGATAGAAACACATTTGTTTATGTGTTTGTTTTCAGACTACAACAATTCTAGACCAGCTAAGTATTTGTGTGTCTCTAAATGGGTCCTGTTGGAGTGCTCTGGATGACCTAAATTGGCACCTTTCGGTCATTTCATGAACACATGTCAACTATTTCAGACTTGGACTCATTACATTGCTAACAAATCAGACATCAGGAGGGGAAAAGCACTCTCATTACACTGCGACCAAACCACTTTCATGTTGTTGCATGTAAAGCTAAATGTTGTCTCTAAAGTCATCATCAAGCGTGGCTATTTGCAGAGCTTATAGGCAGGACTGACCACACTATAAAGAGAAGAATGCACTTTATAGTGTGGTTCTGTGCAACGTTACCTCAGGGAGGGAAAAGCGTCTCACAGCTGTATATTCACGAAGTCCATTAGCTTTGGTTAATGGCTAGTAAATAAACAAGCAAATTCTAGGCTAACTTTCACATGGATATATGGTAATCCTTTAATTATTGCTTAAAAAAAAAAAACAGTTTAGACAGTATGAATTTACCAGCAGGTCTAACTGAAGAACTAGCATAATTTCAAAACCTTGCTGGTGATGTTTATCAACCAGCATGTTCTTTTTAATAAAGCGAGATGACTAGAGCAATGTCTTGCTAGTTAAGAATTCTAGTGGGAAACCAGTGCACAACATATGCTATGTTAGCAATGCTAGTTTTCGCATTAGGTTAACGGCTCCCAAAGAAAACCAATGAGATGCTAGCACGGTCCTGCCAATGACTGAACACATCACTTACAGCCTAATGCTGTTTTTACACTTTCAGAGAAGGCTTGTGGTTGGGAACGGAGCAATAAATGACTTAAATTGAAATGGGCTTAATATTTGAAGCTCGTATAACTTCATGTAACTTCTGAAAATCATAACTGTACTTTTGAAGTGCTTTTTTTCTGTGGAACCTAAAAGAAGATATTTTGAGAAATGTTGATAACCAAACCGTTCTAATGTCCATTTACTTCCATTGTATGGACAGTAAAAACACAAACATTTATCAAAACACATTTCTATGTTTCACAGAACATATAGAACAGGTTTACAACAACGCAAGGGTGAGTAATTAATGTCAGGATTTTCATATTTGGGTTAAGATGGTATGACCAGCTGGTAGCTGATTTGTTGCTGCTATCATCAGTTTAGACCAGGGGTGTCAAACTTAGTTCCTGGAGGGCCGGAGCCCTGCAGAGTTTAGTTCCAACTCTGCTCCAACACACATAATATGTAGTTTTCAATTAAGCCTGAAGGACTTGATTAGCTGAATCAGGTGTGTTTAATTAGGGTTGCATCTAAACTCTGCAGGGCTCCGGCCCACCAGGATTTGAGTTTGACACCCCTGGTTTAGACCATCTACCATATTCCAACATACAGCTGCTAGCCTAGGGTGCGTTCCCCAAAAGCAACTGGTCGCAAGTTCCGTCATTACAAATAGAGTTCAATGGAACTTGTGACCATAGCTAACGATGCTTTTGGGAAACAAGCCCCTAAACTGTATTTTCTAACTCTGTAATCAACTAGTTGCACTTCAATTGCACCTCAAATACTGTATTACTCATAACCTGAAATTACACACAAGTCAAAACAAAGTGAACCCAGACAGAGCATCGTGTTATAAGCAAACTGCCCTGAAGCTAATCAGCCGTTACCTTGAGGCTAACCGAAACTGTAAGTGAGTGGGACATGACTGTTTTGGACCGTGATGAAATTGACAGTAGAGATACACACACATTTGTTTCTCACCTGCATTGCCTCTCCTAACACTGCATTGGACTTGCCTCCACTGCGTACTGAGGTAAACCTCTATTTGTAGTTTAGTTCTGGACGCTAATTGATGAGAAGTCTTGCATATTACGTACAACCAAACACACGCTCCTTGCTTCCATAGATGTGCATGTGCTGTGTGTGTGTGTGCATGCAGGGTTGTGTGAGAGCAAATGCATCTGTGTGAGTTTGTATGTACGTGTTTACTCAAAGCTGCAGCTGTGTGTACTGTGGGAGAGAGAGAGAGAGAGAGGGCTCTTATGTGTTTTCGTGCGGGCCATTTCCCACCACAGCCTGAGGCTGTGTCACACAGCTCCCAAACTCTCGCAGATCAGCAAGGCCAAACATATCATTACAGCAGAATCATACTCTCTGTTTGTATCCTGTTGTTTTTGCCGGTACATACCTCAAACACCTCTGATTCTTCTGGCTGGGCAGATGTGTGATAATTACGACAGATTGCTCTTGTCTGAGATTATAGTTGAACTGTTATGATCATTTCTGGACCAAATAGCTATCAAACTACCCACTTTTGTTTTAGTTAGTGGAGCTTGGTCAGGGAAGCATCACTATCACAATTGCTCATACTTTGGTGTGCAACTCAAGCATGCAATTTCATATGCAGTGTCTTCCTATCAACTGCATAGCAATGAGGTAAACATCACTTAGAACACACAAGTTTAGTCACAAATGACGTACTATACGTAAAGTATGTACTATACTCTCAAGTGTAGGATTTTTAGGTTATTTTGTACAGTCTGACAGCCCATCCCCTTCAGTCATGTTTTTTATTTTTATTTTATTTTTTATTTTTTTGATGAATGCGTCAATCGCTGTATTTGTGAAGTGCACTTCTTGTTTTTTCAGGGTGAACACATCACTCACACTATTCATACTACAAAATGGCACAGAATGGTGCACAAGTACACAATGCTACTTAAAGGGTTAGTTCACCCAAAAATGAAAATTCTGTCATTAATTACTCACCCTCATGTTGTTCCCGTAAACCCTTCGTTAATCTTCAGAACACAAATTAAGACATTTTTGATGAAATCCGAGAGCTTTCTGACCATTTATAGACAGCAATGCAACCACCAAGTTCAAGTTCGTGTGCAAAGAAAACAAACAATGACTTTATTCATAAATTTTCCCTTCTATGTCAGTCAAATGTATAGTTCACTTATATAGGCCTTTTCTTAATTTCATTTCAGTGCATTTTGTGATCTAGATCTTTTAGATGCTCTATATAGTTTTTGAAACCACAGACAGCCAGAGGTTTGAAGTCAGACACCATTGAAGCTCTCATCAAATGTGTCTAGCCAGCTTACCCTGTCATAAATACATATGCACCATTCTGAGATGAAGATTCTCATGTAAGAGGTCATGTGCTTGTTTTGGCTGTAGTGCACTGTATGGTTTTTATACTGTACTTTATAGAGTCCAAAAGCACAGAGTGATTGGACTACACAGTAAAATCTGTCTGTAATCATTGACTTCCTGTCTGTGAATGAAAAGGTTGTTTGAGGACAAATGCTGAGAGAGATTAATCGTGTTGTATATCAAACTATTATGATTCATCTGTATATGTCTCTATACAGTGCCAAGTATATTATTGCCTGGACTAAAGGAACAAGACAGACAATGTCTCTTCCTGTTTAACACATATTCACAATCATTTTCCGTTGAGCCATAATCCTGCCCAAGGGACTTTGTGTGTGTGTGTGTGTGTGTGTGTGGACTGCTACTAAAGTTTTGTTGATTATGTCTGGTATAATCACAGAATGCATAATGCACAGTTATTCAGTGCATGCAGGATTCCATTTTAATCCAGCCACGCTTTGAAATGACAGGAAATGAGATCATCAGGGTGCAGCTTAAAAGAAAGCTCCCTGTGAAGATGACTCATGAGAAAAATGATGATTCTCTCCTCTGGCTCATGAGAAAAAGCAAAACAGTTCAAAATAAATGTATGTTCTGAGCCTGAACTGAGAGTATCACATATCCAATCATAACATCAGTGATGTAAGGAGAAAAAAAAATAAAAAATTCACTCAACCACTCAAAAATAAAACAAATGCCTTGCAGGCCTCTTTTCCTTATCCAAATGCAAGGATACTGTAAAACAGGACCATCGGCTTCCATCCTTTCCTAATGGACGGAGGTCAGTTTTCCTGTGTGTTGGAAGAAAATGGATCCATGTGTGCTGTGTAACGATAAGCATGTCACTGAATAGCATGACGTAAAACACAGCGGTACATAATGGACACCTAGCCTATATGAGACAGTGGACGTCCTGAGAAACATGGTCCTGCCCTACTGAAAGATCTGAATTCATACCTGCTCTTAAATGAATAGTTCACCTATATAAACAGATATTTTGAAGCCTCTGTCAATTAATGAAAGTCAGCAGGGTCCAAAACAATATTGGTCCCCCTGTCATTGTACAGAATAATAATAATAATTCTTCCAAACACAGAGATGTTTTTCAAACTATCTTTTTTGTGTGTGTGTTATATTTTTGGGTGAACTAGCCATTTTTTAAAGTTGTCCCCTATTTTAGTGTTTTTTTTTTACATACTGTTATAGTATTTATTCATATTGTCAGTTTTCATTTTAATTATAGCTAACGTTTTAGTATTTTTTTTAAATATTTCTATTTAGTATTCATTTATTTTATTTTAGTATTTTTAGTAATTCAGTTAATTGTCAAGGCAACATTTATAATTTACATTTACCTTTTTCAAGCTTAATTTTAAGTATTTAATTTATATATTGTTTTATTTCAGATTTAATTCAATACATGAAAAGATTTCATGAGCTTAAGAATAGAAATAGCCACCTAGGATCTACAGGGATAGACTCTTAATTTTCCCATTTTGTCCTACAGCTGGATGCATATCTGATCGCAGAAATCATTTATTTCTCATGAATAAGGCTGCCAATAGAACTTCAAACACTGATCCTCTCCCACACTGAACGAAGATCCAGCAGTGATTTGGATGCCTTGAATTTTGTATGACAAAAAGGCAAGATTTGCAAAGGCCCTTTGCATCCATCCAGCATTTATTGGCTCCACAGAAAGAAAATTTGCTAAAATATGATTTCAGTGTAGTTTCAGAGAGATGCCAACAAAAGGTTCCAGTAAGTAGATTATACTGTTTGTTTTGCTAATGTGCCATGGGCACCTATGCCAAATTTTACTAGGCTAAACTGCTGTTTTAGTCATGAAATAGTCGCTGAGCTTCAAACCCATGTGCTAAAATAAGCCACTTGGAAAATACTTAACTTACACATGTCCAATATTTTGCCAGCATCAACTTAAAAAATGATGGGATAACAAACAGCAGTGCCAAGGGGCCATGCTGTTCTACAAGAGAGAGAGAGAGAGGTATATGTGGTTTAATGTTTGGACAGACAAACTGGATGGAATAGCAACCACCTGCTCAGAACTTAAAGGCATAGCACTGCTGTTGGCCATTAATATGACTGCTGTGTCCGTGCATGACTCAAGTGTCTAGAAATTTCCCGGGGATTAGTACAGACAAATGTCCTGAGAGACCAAGCATGCCATTGCGTGTCTCTTTCGGTCAAGCACCACACTGCAGATAGGCCTAATTGAAAAATTGAATATTAAGGCTGTCCAGCTCCAGTTTCAGAACCTCATAAATGTTTGCACTCTTAGCTGTGGGTGAAAACTGTTTTTTTTTTTTTTCTGTCTCGATGCAATGCCAGCAATATATCTCTCACTGTACTAGGGTCAGAAATGAACCAGGGCTCAGGACAAAAATGCTAACAGTTACAAAATGCCCTTATGCATCATATGTAGTGAGTTCCGGTTTAATGACTCGGACCGATTCAATAAGGAGCTTGATTGACAGGCGATCTGACCAATCAGAACGAGGATATTATGCTGCTGCTATCCGCCATCTTGCCCGACATCTACGGCAGGTCTCCATAGAAATACATTTTAAAACGGGGTAAAAAAGATCGACTGAATCGAAACTTTATATCTTTTGAAAAATATAACTCAATATAAAAATGTGCAGAGTGTTAAGCTGTGCTGTTGTTGGCTGCCACGGTAACTGCAATTAGCTATGGTATTCCTTTAAATACTTGTGTACCAGAAAATCTGTCATGTCCGGTGCTTAAGTTAAAATACGGAGTGTTAAATAATAAAACAATATGTTAAAACGTGCGCTCTTATCATTCTGTGGACAAAATCCCGTGAACTTCGCCCCGATGGGGAGCTGCTCATCTGTTTTCAGTGCAGCAAACCTGCTTCATGTCATCTTCCCACTCATTAAACTATGACAGGTCCTTTACTGCGACACTGTAAAGTGATAAAACTATGGCGCTATGTGCTTTTTTAACCATTTTCATAGGTTTCACGTGATATTGTCGGCTCGGAAAATATGTAAATGTTTGTCGGGCATAGCAACAGTAAGTAAGGGTGGGCGGGTTTTGCGAACCGATTCATTAAAAAGATTCGACTCAAATGAACGAACCGGACACGTCTAAAACCCATTGCGCTCGAGTCAGACTCAGGTGATAGATACCGGTGTTCATTCAGGCGTGCAGCTATGTTCACGAAACACTTGAAGCGCGTGAAATCAGGTATTTAAAAAAATATAAAACCAAAAATTGTTCTTATTTCAAACAGACAACTGCTCTTTATGTTTACTTTATATCCCCACAGGCGCAAAAGACACTAGTAGCGTCTTTACGTTACGTTACGGAGCGACCACGCGAACGGTGTTAACCATTTTAACCCGGTAGTCTTCACACTTTCTGTACCAATGCATTCAGAGAAACGAATTCCGTTAATCTTTTGTTTATTCTATCAGTCTGCCTTATTTTATATGTATAAAGGCTTATATTTGTTTAATTATTTAACTCCTATTGTGCTTGCTTAGGTAGCCTAATTTTAGAAATAATTTTCTGTTACAAATCATTTATCTGTTATCAGATTGGTTTGTTTTAGGTTTAGTTAGCAAATTCTAACTAAACTAATTCTTTGTTGTAATGTTTAAGTACTAATTAATTTATGCATTTATCCATTTTTAGAAGTTTGTCTGTTTAAAGCTTTGAAAGTTGCCTGATTTTTATTTATATTTGTTTACAGCACTTAAGAGGTCATTTGAAGTGGAGGAGGATACATCCACAAACCCATCCCCTCTTTCCCGTAGAACAACCAATCCTTTGCGCTCCTCCACCTCTTCTGCGAGCAGCCGTTTCCACGACATGCGATCGCTCAACTCCGAGTCCACCTCCAGGCACGCTTCAGATTCCTCGTCCAACCAGCGCTCTCCAAAGTCCAGCCTGAGGCGCGTGGAGTTATCAGGGGGCCGCGTCCCAGAGACTGTGTCGCGCAGGACAGAGATCTCCATCGACATCTCCTCCAAGCAAGTGGACAGCTCACCCAGTCCTGGTATCGCCCGCTTCGGCTTAAAGAGACCTGAGGTCTCGCTCCAGAGTAAAGCCACAGACGGGCCTCTTCATAGAAGGGCTGAGGGTAACCACAGCAGACCCCAGGAACCTCCAACACCCCCTAGGAGAGCCGACCCACCAGTATCTGCGTCCCGCATCCCTGAGCTGTCCCAGAGGCGAGCAGAGCCTCCCAGCCCTCTTGAGAGCTCAGCTCCAACTAGACGGGCTGAGATGCTCATTAACAGACAGCTGGACACACCGTCTCCTGCAAGGGAGTCAGAGAACAGCTTCACCTCCGCAGCCAGCATCACTCCTACCTTCAATGAATACAAAACCCCTCCGTCAGTACATGAAGCCCCCCTAAGGCCTCTAGAGAGTAAGTCACATGTGCTTTTTCATTGCTAAATTGCCGTCTGGCTAGATGCCTGCATGATCTGGATCTGATATTTGCACTGTGATATGTGCTTGGAGTGTCTGCTGATGTTTTATATTCAATAGGGTTTATAAACCTGAGAAAAAGTGTGACCACTTTTTCTAGTTAAATACAGTTTTTCATTATAAATTATGTTATCAGCATAGCACTTTGAGTAAAAAAAGTGAATTTTCAGCACTACTTTCTATAGATCATCTGTCTGTACATTTAAAACATAGGAGTTCACATGATTTTACTCTTTAAGCAGAATTTTAACTGTTTCTTATTAATTTTGCATCCAAAATGTTAATTTTGACAATTTTCAAAAATCATAAAACCACTTTATTTCCAGATAGGGGTGTGGGATATTGACAAAAAATTGATATCTTTGACATTTTTGGGGGTATTTTATCGACAACGATAATTAGACAGCATTTCGCCAGCTGTGTTTTTACCCAGGTGAAAAACAAGTGCACTTCCATAATGTACTTAAAGTGCTCCATTTTCGCACACTACTTTTGTACTTAATATACTAAAAAATATCCTTTAGCACTTGTTAAGGTCAACTTAAGATCATCTAAGTGTACTCAACTGTGCTATTTTGAGACGCCATGAATATGAACTAAAACGCACTTTTAACATCCTATCTTTGTATTTAAAAATGTATTTAGTTACCACTTGTAGTACACTTGAACCCATCTTTCATACACTAGTATACTCAAGTGTACTACAAATGGTAGCTAAATACATTTTTAAATACAAAGATAGGATGTTAAAAGTGTATTTTAGTTCATATTCATGGCGTCTCAAAATAGCACAGTTGAGTACACTTAGATGATCTTAAGTTGACCTTAACAAGTGCTAAAGGATAATTTTTTAGTATATTAAGTACAAAAGTAGTGTGCGAAAATAGAGCACTTTAAGTACATTATGGAAGTGCACTTGTTTTTCACCTGGGCTTGTATCCTGGCTGGTGTAGGCCTCGACAGCTTTCCATATTCTTCTGTGTTCAGTTCAAAGTTGTGACAGAAATTAATATTTTTCAAAAACCCTTTATTTCTAAAGCTTGTTTTATTAGATTGTGCTGGTTTTTGTTTTTTGAGAACTCTTTTGTAGAGATTTTTAACAGAGTTAGGCCAGATACAGTTTTAGAGTTTTTTTTTTAGAAAATAAATGTTAAAAACCTTATATAATTCTGTTATAAAAATTTTCTCGCCATGAAAATAGCCACAGAAGCTGGCATGGCATAAAACACAAACAAACAAATTAATGTTTTCATTGAGGGGTCATATTTTCCCCCTTAGGTTGATTTGACTTTAATAGGGGCATTAACTTTTTATATAAGCTAGTAATTTTTTTCTAACCTTATAAAATAACCTTAACACAGACTATTTGATAAAGCTCAGTTTTTTTTTTCATGTTATTTTTAAAGTACAAAAAAAAACTTTTTGAATTCTGAAATATGAATATATATATATATATATATATATATATATATATATATATATATATATATATATATATATATATATATATATATGATTATTTTGAAATAAACTTGGTGGCGGCAAGTCCCTGTCTTATCGAGTCAGCCATTGAATCATTTACTAATCATTTAAAATCTTTTTTGTCGTTGTTTGTTTTAATTTCGCTTGGAGATGCATAATGGTTCTGCTCTGGCTTTGTTTGTAATTATTTTTGGTGGCATTCTAATATGCTAAATCAGACAGTGAAAGCATAAACTAAAAGCGTTTCATAAATGAGTGACCTAATGTCACCTCGCACGTCATTAAAACAACAATTATGATATTATTGTAGACAATACATATTGTACATCCCTATTTACAGGTTCAAGCTAGATTTAAAATGACAGACCTTTGAAGCCCACTTTCTACACATTCATTTCTTTTGAAATCGAGGTTCGCTGAAGCTTTATGTTTTCAGAAGCAGGGGCCCATGAGAACGTCGTCTTCCTAAGCACACTTCAGGTTGAGTAGTCATCAGATCACACAGAATCCAGCATATGGTAATGAGAAAAACAGAACCTCCTCATAGGAAAGAATGTTGGAGCTGTATCATTGAGTGAGGTCAACAGATCTGATGCATTGTTTTAGCACTGGATCAACACTGAGATTATCAGGATTCCTCTTAGGCAGTAATAAAAATATGAAAAGTTTCCATATAACCCCATCTACTGTCTCTGCACTCAGATAGACAGGGTGTCAGGCTGTTTATGTCATAAAAATTTGAAGTGGCTGTTTTAAGGTTGAATGTAGACCAAGCAATGGCTATTCTTGCACTCGTACAGAAAAGGCCTGTTTTTTTGGGACATTATTAGTTCTGAGTGTAACACTGGCTCAGAAAGCGTATTCCAAAGTCATGACTAAAAACTGTGCATTGAGCCAATCTGAGAAGAACAGTGAAGCTTTAAAGCACCAAATAAAGAAACATTTATGTAAATCTTGGACACAATAGTTTTTCTCAACCTTCTGCTCTCTTGCTCGCTCTCATTGGCTTTCTACATTACTCTCAAGATTATAAGGAAAGTCATCTTTTACTCACCTTCATGTCATTCCAAACTCATGAGACTTTTGTTCATCTTTGAAACAGTTGCTTAATCCAAATCTTCTCCTAATCATTTTACATAATGGGTATATTTAATTTAGACTTATTTATTCACATATAAACATTTATCATTTGGAAGCTCGTCCTCAAAACTCACTGGTTCATCAGTATTTTGGTTGCATGGCCTTTAAATGAAGGAACAAATCTCTCAGTTGTGTTTCGAAGACAAACTTGCTATTTCTGGTGCTTATGTTTTCTATGTGTGATCAAGTGCTTCCATTACTAAGCATCTGTTTCTTATTGGTGTTATTGGTCCAAGGTGTCCCCCATCAGATTCAACATTTGCATATGAAAGATAAATAATTCTCTGATGATTTTCTCTCCCCTCTGGCACAAGTGTTACGAGTGAGATTGTGAGAACACGGCCTTACAGCCTAGCTAAGGAGCTTGTTGGTTTGTGACACATGCGTTCAGCTGGTGGGTGTGTCTGTCCAGATCTGGAGTTCATAAAATGTGCTGCTTAAAAATAGACACCGTTTGTATTTCAGCTTTTACACTGTATACAGAAGACAGCGTGGCAAACAGTATTGAGAACATGATTGGTTTATCTGGTTCATCTGTCATCTGGTGTGTTTGCCTAGAAATGCTTAATTCACTGCATTGAAGAGCAAGTGCATGCTTTAGACACAACGTTTTTCTCTATTTTCTGTTTTTGTGAGTGCTGTTGTCCTCCTTTGGCCCTAAAGGATTTTTACTTTTCTTGACTATGAAATAAGACAGAAACTCTAAAAGAGATGGAAAACTTTTTCAGAATGTGATCCAGGAAGCCTGCGGCACATTTGGGTTTAATTACGGTTCCTGCACAAGCCCCAGTGTGGATGCAGCGAGCAGAGCCCTGCTAACAAAGCCCAGATAAGGAGAAACAGAGAGAGATAAAGCACTGCCAGGCAGAACAAAGTCTCTGTATAGAGTCTAGATGAGGGGAAAAAAGTTCTGAGTAGGGCTTTTTTACTTTAAACTAGAAAAAAAAAATACTCCAGTACTAATTATTTAGAGCGTGTGATGTGAATTGTATAACATATTGCATTGATGCATGAAATTTAAAAAACAAAATCACAGAATTTGACATTTATAACTTCTGTAATTTACCATATTATCAAATATGCACAAAAGGCACAGAAAAGATGCTGATAACTTAAAAGACTTTTATTTCAAATAAATAATTTCATTTCATTCCATCAGTTGTCTATGGCTGTGTGTTGTCTTGATTTAGTAGGTTATACACTAATACATCTGATATTACAATTGTTAGTCCAGGGCACACTCTTCATGAGTTTGGAAAAAAGGCTTTACTGTTTCTTTTGATATGTGACCTTTAACAGATGATGAAGAGTGCTTACTCACTAGTTTGTGGTTTATGTCTGTATTACTCATGAAGAGCATTTATTGGTTTAATGGTGATTGCTGGATGACTTGGTTGTGACCCGTAGGCATGAGAGGGAGTTGAGCTTTCGCAATGAACCGAACAGAATGACACATTTACCAGGTGACCGTTCGTCTGTTTCTGCCATCCTGCTGTATGAATTCCCCCTGTGAATGTTTGTGGGAAAATTCCTTCAGATTCAGATCACCCCAAAAGGAAAGAGTTCTAACACAAAAGCATTTTTGTCATTGAAAGTTTCATCGTTAGCCATTTTGATTGCGTGTGCAATGATTAATTTTCCCCAAAACTTTCCCATCTTAAAGTGGATCATCTTTCTTAAAAGTGTGTCTAATAGAAACAGTTTGATCTGTAGTGAATACTCTGCCATGGGAATAGTGCACCGTGAGCTCAGTTTATTCTGTAACCTAAAGTGAGGTTATTGGACGCATCTTGTTTTAGCATGTTTTTTATAGCATGTTTTTTTTTTTCAGCGAGTTTTCTTGTATTAGTCAGAGATAGCATGCCTTTTTGACTTGTCATTGAGAATTTGGTTGGAAGACCTTCACTGAAATCATTGTGTGTGAATTTTTCCTTCTCCCTCAACCCTGAGGCTAATGGAAAGTTATATCCCCACAGGGACTGACTCTTGTCATGCCAGTTTTCTCTTAAATGAGGTGTGACCTCTGATTAGACCCCAGCCAGCCGGACAGACCTCTTGCATTTGTTCTGCTGATACAGGACCATCAGCAAGCATTTCCAAATTGGATTTGCATATTGCGGGAGATGTTGCGGCATTACAATTATTGTTCATGGTGTAGATTTAGGCTGTGTGGATCTTGCACTTTTATTACCTTGAGAATCACTGAGCATTTTAATGTTTGTTAATTTCATATGTGTGTGTTTTTGTAACTATCTGCATCTTTTAGCACTGTGGATTTTGACTTTTTTTCACACATTTTTCTAAAGTGACATTAACTTCTCCAACAAATTACATAATAAAATTATGTATTGCGCATGTTGTGGAAATGGAATTAAAAAAAAAATAAAAGTAAAATAAAAGTTGTTAGCTAAATAATAAAATAAAATAAATTAAACCTGCTTAAAAATACACACTTTTCAGATAATGTGACGACAATTACATCTACATTGAAAATGATGCGAATACAAAAATATCCCCCAAAAATACTAATATTAACATTGATTTTTGCCCCCAAAAATTCTCTTATGTTTAAGATTACATATCTTATCAAACATGGTCTTCATTGACAGTCTTATCTACTTGGTAAACAAGTAATCTTTTTTTAGTTTTAACAAAAATAAACATTTTGGACATAAACGTGCCTGTAGTTGAAGAAACACCCATATTTCCTGCAGGAAACATTACAGAAAAGCTCTTTTGCTTTGTTGGCTCCATCAGGAAGTGATCTAAAGTGGAGTTCATATTCTTATACAAACACACACTCATGTGCACATTCACACAAGCTTCCTTCCTTGAGCCATCAGCTGTGACTGGTTGACCTTGCTCTATTTCCTTTGGACTCAGCATGGTAAACAGTGCAGAACTGCTCCTGGCATTTGAAGGAGGCTTTTAAGTTTGCTCACAGGCGTGTTGAAACTATGGCGATTGTTTCCAGGAAGGTGTCACAGTTAGGTCATCACTGTCATGCTGCTCTTTGGCGCAGAGGCTGAGATGAATTGAGAGAGCTGTTAAAGTGACGCAAAAGACCTTTCTGCTTCTTAAGAGGTGCTTTAATGATTCAGACATTGTTCAGACACATTTACCTCCTTTTTTACTTAAGAGTGACCTCCACCCTGACTTCAGGAAGTAGTCTGGGCATATCCATGCGTTTTATAAGACCAAGGCACTTTAAATGGCATGCTAATAGTGTGAAGGGTTTTAAAGATATTAACTATTAAAGGATTGTTCGCCCAAAATCTAGGATTCTGTCATCATTTATTCATCCACATGTCATTCCAAATCTGTATGACTTTCTTTCTTCTGTGGAACTGACCTCTATCCATGAATCTGCTGACACATCTAAGTAGTAGAGACCTGCTTACTGTGGCAGAAACCTCTGACTGTGAACCTTTAAAGTATTTTAATGTGATTTTAATCCAAAGACAAGACCATAATTTGAGGCTGAGTAAGATCCTAATTGAGTTTTGTGGTCCTTTTCTTTGGCACTTGACACATTTTAAATGTTTATCTTAAATGTTTTTTTTTTTTTTTGCCTTGGACAGAAACTTGTTTACTTATAGGAAGTACATACCTCACAAATGATAATGAAGTATGTACTAAGCCAGTACACGGCTGTCAGGAAATATAGTACCATAAAATTTTGTCTTGATGCCGCATCAAAGAGCCGTCACAAGCTAAAACTCTTGCATAGCGCTGAGAAGTGTTGTCACGGTACCAAAATTTCTGTATTTGGTACCAGTGAAATATCAGTGGCTGATGTCCACGGTTCTCGGTACCAATTTCACACAAAAACATGCTAATTAAAAAAACACATTATTTTTTATTAAAGCTAAACAAAAATAAATTGTACAAAAATCAATGCCATTCTTTGTTTTTTGTTTTTTTAATATAGTTTCAAATTTTTCCACAAGTAATAAAAGTAATTAAAAATAAAAAAAAGTAAACCAGTTCCACCCAAAAGTTTTTGTCATATTTCTGCTGCTGCTGAAAAACAACTGTAAACTGTCTGTTTTAGGGTTTGCTGGTGTTTCATGATCTTTTGACAACACTAGAAAATGACAGATTTTTTTTCTTTTATGCCAAAAATCATTAGGATATTAAGTAAAGATCATGTTCCATGATGATATTTTGTAAATTTCCTACCATAAAACTCAATTAATAAAAGCTTATTTTGTGTGGTTTGTTGCACAATACTATGTTATAACCTTAAAGGGCCCCTGTTATGGATTTTTGAAAATTCCCTTTCATGCAGTGTGTAACACAGCTCTAAGTGAATGAAAACATTCTGCAAAGTTTTTTAAATCTGAAAGTGCACAGTGTATAAAGTTATTGGCCACGTACACACTGCAAGTTTCAGGAGTAACAACTGCATTTAAATGCGGGAGTGAGCCCCATAAATTATCGTTCCATGTGTGTACGGAACAGCAGTCACTGTCGCATTTGTAACCATAGCAACATTTTGCCGTCTAGCAGGAGTGAATAAGAATTTCGCAGTTGGTATCTGCCATTGTTTGGCATTGTTTTGTTTATGCTTGAGAGGCTGCTATAGAGAGCGCTGTCTTGCAGTATTGCCACATCCTCATATTTACAAGCGTTTTTATGGAGTTCATAAAGTGGTCTGTTGCGGAAATGAGAGAGATGATGTTCGGGGGTTCTAAAACATAAAGCATTTGGGTGTTTTAGTGCTTTTTGTGCCTGTCCTTGTTTTTTTTCTATGAAGATCTGGCAACACTGAGACTACCGCAGCGCTCATAAGTGCAACTAGCCCCATGTCAAAAGTTAAGACTTCGTTCACTGTTATTTTCTTTCATCTCACATACAGATAAAGACCCGTTTCTGTTGCGCATTTAAATATTAACTAGTTGTTCAGTTCTGTGCACTGCGTAGAATTTCTGTAAATGCGGTTGTCACTACCTGTATTTTACATTATGTGTGTACAGAACACACAGCGATTTAAGGAGTAAAAGGTGAACTGACAACAGAATTTAGCTGCAATGTGTATGTGGCCATTGTCTCTCAAAAGAAAGAGTCGACTCTGACTCATTTAAACGAGTTGTTTTTTAAAACTAACCCCAAGCCGTTTCATGTTGACATCAACATGAAACATTAGCATATTGCCCGCCCACTTGTTGCGTGCGCAGACCTGGGAAAATTTGATTTTCACGTTGGTCTGAATGAAAATGCAGATTCATTCTTTGCCACTTGGTGTCACTTTTAGAGCGTTTCTTCTTTCAGACGAATCCAATCGGAGTTATGTTAAAAATTGTCCTGGCTATTCCAAGCGTTGTCATTGCAGTGGGTGGGTGTTTTTGTTCAATAGTCCAAAAGTAGTCAAATAAAGCGCCCGCATCCATGATAAAACATGCCTCACTCGGCTCCGGGGGGGTGAATAAAGGCCCCCTGTATTAATCCATGCTTTTTTGTAAGAAAAATATCCATATTTCAAATGTAATACACTTTTGCTTACTGACGTGGAGTCCGTTCCAGTGGATGACGTAGGACGTCGGCGTCGCGTGATTAGTGACGAGCACGGAGAGAGAACAAAACAAAACACCGGTCATGAATTAGAAGTACAAACTGAGGATTTGTAAAGAAAAATGTCGGAGGATTTCGATGTAAGCCAAGAGGAGATTGGTTTTCCTTTGCTAAAGTAAGGAAACTTTGCTTCCTTTGCTCCTGTAAACAAACCTAAATAAACTGTGAAAAGATTTTCTAAAACATCATGGACGGAATGGTCCTGAGAGCGCTGCACGAGCTCGCGACGCCATCTACAGGACAGTTAAAAACGTTCAAATGATTCAATGCACCAAACACAAGTAGAATCAGCGCTGAGACGTGTTACTCGACCAGGTGACTTTTTATGAATGGCGGAGAGAATTTGAGATTGCTAGTGCTGTCATAAAATTCGCAACGGTTGTGATGTAATTGTATAATAGGCCGTAGTCTGTCACGCTACATGTCTGCTGTTACAGTAATGCAACATTCGTCATTAGAAACGTTTATAAATCTGTTGTTGTTTACAAAGAGAAGTTTGTGTCACATAATCCTTCAGAAATCATTCTTATTTGCTGCTCAAGAAACATTTCTCATTATTATCCATGTTAAAAACAGTTTTTCTGCTTCATATTTTTGTGTAAACAATACCACTCAAATATTTGTATAAGATTAAAAAAAAGAGAAATTAATTTTATTCATCATGCATGAAAGTGATAAGTGAGTGCTGACATTTAAAATTTAATATTTAATAAATGCATTAACAAATTTAATGAATATATTTGATAAATGCAAATAAATGCTGTTCATTAAACTTTATATTTGTCAAAAAATCCTGAAAAATAAAGGTTATCACCGTTTCCACACAAAATATGAAGCAGCAAAATTGTTTTCAACATTGATAATAATCAGAAATGTTTCTTCAGTCAAATAAATTGTAATGATTTCTAAAAGATCATGTGACACGTAGAAGAAAATTCTGCTTTGCATCACAGGAATAACATTATATTTTATTATATATTCAAATTGAAATGGAAAAGATGTTAATCTGTTTCAGAAGGGTCAAATTATTGGCATGCGTCAAGCAAAGAAAACATCTAAGGAGATTTCTGAAACTACTAAAATTGGGTTAAGAACTGTCCAACGCATTATTAAAAACTGGAAGGATAGTGGGGAAGAAATGTGGTCAAAAAAATCCTGAATGGTCGTGATCGGCGATCACTTAAACATTTGGTGAAATCAAATTGTAAAAAAACAACAGTAGAACTCATGGCTGTGTTTAATAGTGAAAGTAAGAGCATTACCACATGCACAATACGAAGGGAACTCAAGGGATTGGGACTAAACAGCTGTGTAACCTTAAGAAAACCACTTATTAGTGAGGCTAATCAGAAAAAAGGTTTCAATTTGCTAGGGCGCATAAAGATTGGACTCTGGAGCAATGGAAGAAGGTTATGTTGTCTGATGAGTCCAGATTTACCCTGTTCCGGAGTGATGGGCACATCAGGGTAAGAAGAGAGGCGGGTGAAGTGCCTAGCGCCTACCGTACAAGCCTGTGGGGACAGTGCCATTATCTGGGGTTGCTGCAGTTGGTCAGGTCTAGGTTCAGCAATGTAATGTGCCCAAAGAATGAGGTCAGCGGGCTACCTGAATATACTGAATGATCAGGTTATTCCATCAATGGATTTTTTCTTCCCTGATGGCACGGGCATATTCCAGAATGACAATGCCACGATTCATCGGGCTCAAACTGTGAAAGAGTGGTTCAGGGAGCATGAGACATCATTTTCACACATGGATTGGCCACCATAGAGTCCAGACTTTAACCCCATTGAGAATCTTTGGGATGTGCTGGCCAACTCTCCCATCATCAATACAAGATCTTGGCGAAAAATTATTGCAACTCTGGACGGGAATAAATGTTGTGACATTGCAGAAGCTTATCGAAATGATGCCACGGCGAATGCGTGCTGCAATCAAAGCTAAAGACGGTCCAACGAAATATTAGAGTGTGTGACTTTTATTTTTTGGGATGGGCAGTGTATAATATATTATATATTGTTATCGTGAAAGTCGTATACACCTAGGATGCCTCGAGGGTGAGTAAATCACAGGCTAATTTAAATTTTTGGATGAACTCACCCTTTAAGTACACTAGATGACCATGCAACTTTTCTAGAGGGGCTGAAGGAGTGAGTTCCTGAGAGGAGTGGAATGCTAGGAGCGTTTAATTTTAGTGTGTTTGGCACATGTGTTCTCCTCAGAGAGCCCTGCGAATGTCAGCGATGGGATGATCTAGAAGTTTCCAGCCTTTTTTGTTTCTTTTTTCTTGTGTGAGAAGTTACCGAGGAGACTGAGAAACAAAAGAGAGCAAAAAAGGGTGATCTGGAGGTTAGCGCTGCTCATTGATGCAGCGGTTAATGTCATGGTTTGTCAAGCGATCACAGTATCTGACCACATCTGTGCTTTCAGGCCTCTGTGTGTTACATTTTTAGCTGCTTCTCTTCTGCTATTTAGCCAGAGACGAGTAGATTGAAAATTAAAAGTTACTTATGTTAGGATTCTTGAAACATTCGTATTGATCTCATTTTGAGGCTTCACCACATCAGCAATCTTTCCACTAGTCTCACACACACACATTCACACACACTCACACTCACTCCACTCACTCACTCACTCACTCACTCACACACTCACACTCACACTCACACTCTCTCTCTCCTCTCTCACACACACACACACACGCAGTGTTGGATGTCTGAGTTGGATTTGCTCGATAGTTATCACTCAGTCCAGAACTATTCCTGTGAATATTCCCCTTTTGTGATAACTTTTTGCGTCTCTCTAAAAAAAAAGTGCTGGCAATATTTTCCAGCAACATCCACATCAAGTTCATTTAGACCAACAATATCCAGATATTAAAGAATAAGTGAAAGAAAGAGTGGAGATTGAGAACCACTTGGCTGTGAGAGTAAGTAATAAATGCAGGATGTGGTTTTGATGGCTATTGTGTGCGGTTACATTTCTGCTCATAAGTCATTTCAGGTTGAATTCCTATTAGAGTTGTGAGCTGTGTTATCAAAGGACCTCTCACTTGCTCGCTTTCTCTTTTCTTTCTCTCTCTCTCTCTCTCTCTCTCTCTCTCTCTCTCTCTGCAGCTGCTTTGAGGACCAGTAGGAGTCACTGTTCTACACGAGTCTTACCTTTTTCCATCAGGTGAAGATATTACAGTTTGACAAACCTGTTTTTGAGATCAGATCTCTGTAATATGATTCACTGGTCTATGGCCACACTGAACTACTTAAATGCAAGTAGCTTTTTCATTTTACTTCTATTACAGTATTAATGTACATTATGATGCTGTGCAATCATTCAGCCTCATTCTTCTTTATTCAAACGCGTCTGCTTATGTTGTAGCATTGGTTATTGACACTGCCGGGCAGTGGATATTTGCGTAGGCCCCCTGGTGAGGACCACTGAAGACAGGCTTGTGACAATTCAATAAACAATAAATATGTCTTTGTTCAGGACTGAAAATGTTTCCAGAACTCTGTTTCATGTTGTTTTAAGGAAAGTAAGAATAGGTGCATTTGGTACAGAGGAAGTCTCTGAGGTCTGTGGTCTTTGTTAAGCCCTATTCAGACGGGGTTAGTTTTACATGTGGAGGTGGGGTAAAGTAATTCTTACCAGAGCTTCTCGGTGATTTTAGTCCCATCCGAATGTGCCATCTGACTATGTCAGTAAAGATTACGGTGACACACACACACACACACACACACACACACACCGCCCCATGAGGCGCCTGCGCGCTTCATTTGAAATGAAGTTTACTGTGGCGGCTTTGAAATGCTAATAGCTAGAGTTTATTTTTCTTTGGTCGCCTTTCCCTCATTTCACACAAACAGTAGGAGTTTACATAGTTTTGATGCATGCTGAATCTCTGCGTATGTGTATCTGTGGATGTTTTCTCTTCAGTCAGCAGTTCTATATTAACTCTTTGATTTTTAAGCTTCACTTTGTTTTTTTTCTCCCACAGAAAGGGTTGATGCTGAGGTCACTTAGTCAGTAGTTTTTACCTTGGCTTAGATCAGTGGTTTTAAACTGGTTTTGCTTCAGGAGCTAGATTTAACAGTGGGAGTTAAGTGATGACCCAACACGGTAACAAAATTATTAATCATGAACGTTTATCATTGAATCATTGAAATGTTTTTTATTTTATTTTATAACCCATACAGAACCAACCTGCCATTTCTTGTCACAACGTATCAGTTGAGAACCAATGGCCTAAAATAGATCTCCGGTCCTGTCCGAGAGAGACGGTTTGAAATGAAAAGCAGTCTAGATGGAGCAGTTTTTCTACTGAATCATCTTCGAGTCCTTGTTCTCACGTGTCCTCCTCAGGCTCTTGGTGCTGGAGAGAACAAAAGAGCTGCTGTGTGGTGCGGAAGCGAGTGGTGGTTTCTCATCTGCATGAAGCATGCTGCAGTGCTGGACGCATGGTGACAAACAAGCCTTTGACTGCGTCTGACTCTGTTTTCTCTAACGGCCTCCTCACCATGACTCTACATTCCCAACAGCTCTGGAAAACAGGGCGGAAGCCGCCCACTGAGGTTTGCTGCTTAATCAGTGTTTCCCATGTAAAAGGTTAAAAAAAAAGATTGCCTGGATTTTTTTTTGTGCTCTTTTAATGCTATTTAGCATGTTGGTATGTCAGTTTTTAGGTGGTTTATGTAACATTTGGCAGACTGTCATGAAGCTTATCACAATATATCAGATTCAGTTTCTTTAGGATTTTCTTTGACTTTGTGTTGGCTATCATGCATGACTCTGCATGACTCTGTAGTCAGGTCGTGGTGTATTTTATTTTTTATATAAAACAAGTATCAGGAACAAATATTGATGTACGATATGTTAGAAATTTGCAGTAATTACTGCATTTTACAAATATAATTTAACTCTTGAGCATTTTATATTTACAAATTATATAACAATAAATGATGACATGGTATGCAGTTTTTTTATGCCATTTTAGTTGATGCTTCTGTCACATTATTCTCAATTTGTGTATTTCATGAGCAGTGGCAGAAGGGTAGAGTTTGCAAACAAGGGATCAAACAGACTCGCAAGCTCAGTATGAGTCTGTGGACTCTGTCAGTGTCTCTGGCTGTTGGCCCTGACTCTGCGGGGCCGTAGTGTGAAGGCAGCCCTCCACAACTGTGAGTGTGTGATTCTGTGCAGCTCTTATCCTTTTACAAACCCCAGGTTTCCTCTTTCTCGACTTGGGCCTTGTGGTTTTGACTGGGGATGAGCATGTACAGCTGGCTCCCCTGCTCTTGTGTCGGGGTCAGAGACCCTCTGTGTCAGCTGTACCCCCCACACCCAGGGCCAGACGGACACGCTGGCATGGCTTGTGACAGCCGCTTGTGGCCATATTGTGTGTCTCTTGGCATCCAGCAGGAATAATGATATCTGCTCTTATCTGTCTGTCTACGTGTTCTTCAAGGGATAAACTCAATCCCAGCAGTGCGAGCCAAGCTGTTGATCGGACAAATTAGCACTGGATCCAAGGATGGGGGTCACTGTGCAGTCAGAGGGCTGAGGAGACAGGCGGTTGTAAAGTAATACTGCTGTTGTTTTGTTGTGAAGCATGTTGCGTGATCAGTTATCTGATATAGTTTTTTCTGCATATGTCATGATAATGGGCATTCTCTCAGTGACCTGCTGGGACGTGTCAGAATGCAGATGAATTTCTTTTTCTTCTGTTCTGAAATCAAGAGTTGTGACTACTGACTAGGGATGCACCTATATTACAGTTCTGGCTAATTCGATAATGATTATTTACATTTTGCAAATGATAACTTATAAAAGTCCAATACTAAAATTCTATACTGTTTGTCAAAATAAATGAAATTGAACAACCACAAAAACAAAACATTTTAAATGCTAGAAGTAGATGTAGACATCACAACCACTGGTGTTAACATTAACTAAAACTATCAAAAACAATTTTTGGTCATTGAAATAAAGCTAAAATAGAATAAAATATAAAAATTGGGTGAAAAACCTATACTGTAAATGTATACATTTTCTGCCCCCATGTCTTGAATTTGTGATCATTCTAAATGTATTTTAATATAGTGAATCATGCAGTGAAAGAACTCTAAATGCGCACACGCACTAGTCTAGACTTCACGTAATGTATGCATGCGCTCTGTAGGTGTGTTTTGAATGGTTTTTGCAAAATACTCTGTAATTTCAAATCACACATTGTTAAAACAACAAATACGATATCGCAGACGATATATATCTCACACCCCTAGACAACACAGTAATAAACTGTTGTGAAAAATGTTTCTTTGTTAATTGCTATACACAAAATAAATTGGTAGACGTGTTTACACAGAATTTCTGTCTAAGACTAATACATGCTGGCTGTTTTGGCATACAAAACCTGAAGCAAAATGGAAGCAGAATACACACTTCTGTTTTTATGATATCTACTTGCTACTAAGAGACAAGCACTAAATATCTTTTAAAGATTTCAGTAACCTGGCAAAGTTTTTGCTAAAAATCCTAAAGTGAATTTATCCTCATCCTGTAGCAGCCCTTTACCTTGCGTACAGTAATGCATATGACCTGCTTTCTCAGCACAGCTCCCAGCCGACCCAGTTATCAAATGCAGAGTGGTTTATGGTTATCTGAGACTGTTTGACTTTATATAAAGTAATAGCACTCACTCTGTTTACTCTTGTGGTTTAAGTAGGAAGAACTCTAAATTAACCAGTGGGACCCTGATGTGAGTGAGTAATCCGTGCCAAATCATGAGCTAATAATGATCTGATTCCAAGCTCTTGTTTGTTTCATGTGGACTGGGGTTTCCCACTGCTACAAAGATGCAAATAAATAACAATTATTTGAGCAGATGATTTAGTTCACTTAAGATGGTTAATAATGTTCCAATGAAGGAAACTAGCAGTAAGCATGATTTTGATCTAGAAGTTAATAATTCCTGATTGGAATTTGTTTACTAGCTAGAATTCAGGTGACTTTGTATTGAAAGTTGTGCTCTGTGAGGTGTTTTGGTCATAACCCAATCTCAGATGGGCTCATGTATTACATACTCTCACAGCCATGTAAACTGTGCACTTGTGACCACTGTAAAAGTGAAGCCTTAAGACAAATGGTTTGCATTAGTCTAGGAGAAGAATAAATCAGCACTGGGGAACAAAGATGGCGCAGCTCCATTGTTTATCTGCTGTAAGACCTCCAAGGGAACAAATGTCTCGCTCTCCCCTCCAGCTTCTTTCTCTCCATCTGACATCTGCATGCAGGGCTTTCCAGAAACTGAAAAGGGAACATGGTTGGAGAAAGTCAGTAGATGCTGTATGGCTGACAAAAACACTGGAGAAGGGTGCAGGATGGCTGCATGTTCACAAGATCTTCTGCTTTCTTATGTTGGAGGAGAGGAGCAGATCTCGCTGGGTAACTACAAGTAGCATCTGGGAAAACTTTGGCAAATGAGAAGGTTTCTTTTTTTATTTGGGGGGGAAATGCTCAAACAATTAAGCAAATGCCTGTGCCGTTCTAACCACAGGTTTGAGCGGTTTATCTTGTATGCGGTCTTCTTTTAAACACAGAGTTTGTTGCTTTCACAAGCACTTCAGAAGAAAAGCAGAAAGGAGGCTTGCTGAAAAAGTGCAGAGATGCAGAGAGCAAAGGATTTGCCCTCAGAGAACGGGAACGCTGGCTCTTGGAATTGTTGTAAGCCCAGCCAAACATCGGAAGGGTTTATTTTCGCTCCGCGTTAATAAAAACTTATGTTGAAACTTGAGCCCCCCCTCTGGTGGGTGAAAGAAGGGAAGTGGCTTATTGTCGAGCAATTTATGATGCTCTACATCAGGAGTTGCCATGAATGCTGCCTGTTCAGTTTCATGGTACACGTTTGGAGTGACCACAATAATCTGGCACATCTGATTCGATGAAGTAAACAAGGTTATTATTAGTCTTGCCTCATTTTTCCTCCAACATACAACTTGCAGCATGAGACTAGACATGAAATAGAAATGCACAGTAATTTTCCATACATGGGTCATTGAAAAGCGGACAGATGGACACTTAAGAGTGTAATCTAAGCCTCCCTGTACTGTCGATAGATTCTGTAAAAGTTAAGGTGTGGTTTTCCTTCTAAACTCAGTGAGGAATGATGTGAGATCTGCTTTTGATTTAGGGACACTAATCGAAAAGCATGTGTTTTTTGGCGGGGTTTGAACTAAAGACTAAACAAAAAATAAAAAGATACAGTGGGGTGACAAAATGTATTTATTTATTACAAATTATATTATTAGTGTTGGGATCTTGTGCAGGAATTTGGAAGCAAGAAATTTGATTAGTGGCCTCAAATAGTGCACAATTTTTAAATCAGTTTAGTAATGCATTGCTGGAAATACTTTAGGATTTTATGAAATTCACAAAATAACTAATAAAATCAGTTCTACAACTAAAGTGTTTTTCATTTCTGATTTATATCAATTTTGTTTTAGTAAATAATGTGAATATGTATGACATGCGCGCGCGCTCACTAAATTGAGCTTATTAATCAGCTTATAAAAAAGCTTGTAAATCCATACAGAATGAGTTTTTTTTTTTTTTTTGAGAATGTAAAAATGCAGAGAGTTTTCCATACGATAGAATGTATGGTTTGTAAGTATAAAAACCATTACGCCTATGGAGAGTCCCCACAAGGATAGTAAACCAGACGTGTGTATAAATAATATATCTCTCTCAAAATTTCTCTCTGAATAATTGAGATCTCACAAATTCTTGGAAGAATTTGAAGAACAAAAGCTCGGCTCAGGTAATTCAGAACTCATAAATCATTGGTGCTGGACAGTCTAAACTCTTGTTCTGTTTTCTCTCAATTCAGGACTGGGGAGGGATAGACAGGCAGCCGTTTAGCTTTGTGTGTGTGTCCATGTGTGTGTGTGCTTTGTCAGGCAGATAGGCCTCCTGCTTTCTTTCTCTCTCTCTTTCCTCTGGCCATCTCTTTTCACTGAGTTCTCTGGAGTTACAGAGGGGTGTGGTGAGCTAGTGTCACATGACACTGTGTAGGTGGAGTCAGAGAGAAGCCCAGAGACTCCAGCTGAGGCTCACACTGGAGGTTTAAGGCTGAGCAGGGACGAGCAGAGGGTAGGTCAACACACTTTCACTCTCTCTTCCTCTCTTTTTCCTTTTCTTTCACTCGATTTCTCCCATTCTGTTTGTGTATTGCTGCCTCTTGCTTCTTTACAAGCATTTACTAACATTGCAGAAAAGTTAACTTAAAAACAAGCTGGACTTTTGTGTGTGTATATGTTGGTGTGTCTGTAAATACATGTCTGTATAAGTATGATTTTTCCATGTTCACGCCTGAGACTCGGCCTGTTTTCCATGTTAGAGCTTCACGGATGTTTAAACTGGAAAGTTCTGAACAGGGAAGATTTATTAGGTCTCTTTAAGCATCTGTGAGTTTGCAGAGGGGGTGTGTTTGCCTGTTCTGCTCTCCTTTTTCATCCTTTACTCCCTGTCTGCACCTTCTGTCTTGGCCTTGTAATTAAACGTGTGCAGGTTACAGGGCTGCATGAGACCCAGACACACTAGCCCTGTGTAATTTCACCTCCTCAAAGCCAAATTTTTCCTATAATTTTTCTGTAGGTTGGAGGGTTTTATTTCACCCCAGAATAAAAAAAAGTGCACATATCCTAAAAACAGGCTTCGTTTTCTTAAAAATATAGTATACTGTTTATACTCATTTATATGCCTGCCCACATCCTGCAGGGGACAAGGAAGACATCCACACACTCTCTTCCTCTCATCCTGGTCATGTCTGTTATTATCTGTTTGTTTGTGTGTGAAAAACACCCAGGTGTTTTTCTCATCCATTTACTTCAGCCCATTTCTGTTGCTACCAATAACACTTTCACAGACTTGTCACCATTTGTTGAGGTGTTAAAAATATGGGAAGAGCTGTCTAGAATAACAGCAAAGTCAGCATTTGATTCTGTTATCAACAGGTTTGACATGCAGCCATAGCTTGATATGAAATAAAGTCACTAACGCTAAAAATAAATAGTTTAGGCCAAGAATCATTAGCACACTCTGTATGTCTCATTGTAGGTGGCCATTTGGAGCATGTCAGAGACTGTTAGATGTATTGAAAGCCAGAGGTGTTCACTGCTAACAAAGTGAAACCACTTCTACTGTCTTTCCTACAGCACATTTCGTTCCTCGCTTGGGAGAATTTCCTCATTTTGATGAGTCATCTCAAACTCCTCACTGCCCTTTCTCTATTTATACAGTCGACATACTCATACTCTCCCAAACCCAGAGCAGCAGACCTCTGAGGGTTTCAGCCCACTTCCACTGAAAACTCCACAGGACTTCTAGAAGGATTCTTGCGGGATGCAAATGTTTTCCATAATTGGCTTTGTTGGGCATATTCATGGTGTGTTTGTGGTTCTGCTTTCCTGTATATGTCTGCTAGCATTAAACCCTTTGGTCTTTGGCAGTAATGAAGCATGGTCACCCTGTACCTTCTGTGGTGAGAAGTGTCATAAACACCTACCCGGCACATGAGGTCATCACAAACATGCTTTCATAGGCACTGCTAGTGTCTGTCATCACACCTGTAAAGCCAGTACTGATTTGCAATGCAAAGTATTGGGGAATGTCTAGATTTAACGCATGGTAAGAAATGAAATTCATGCCTCCAACTGTAATTAATTCTTTCAGTGGACTCTTTCAATGGTCATTCTTGTTCCTGTGAACAACTGAATCCTGTTTACCATCATTATGAGTAGGGCTGGGTATCGTTCAAAAATTTTCGATTCTGGTTCCTGAACAGTACTTTTTTCGATACCAATTTTATGAAATCAATTTTAACAAGATTACATTATCACAAAAGAACAAAATGTAACCAACACAATAAATCAGTGCAAATAGTTTTAATTAAGCTCAAAAACTTTTAAGTTTACACATCTGTTAGGCTACATTTACACTAGTGCGTGTTTGTTTTAAAACTCATACCTCAAACAGAATCATTATTTCTATTCATTTTCCACTGATTTACTGATGAGCTTTAGCAGCTTCCAGCGCTGTCTGCCTGTGCTCTCTCTTCCATGATCGCTGTTCTGAATCAGAGGTAATAACATATTTCAGCAACATTACATGGCCAAAACACACATTAGACACAATCGGAAGTTATTACAAGCACTCGATGGTGGTTTAAAGTGAATTTTGAGTAAAAGCGGAATATAAATCTGATTTATTGTCTTATGTATCATGATGCTACAGTGTGCATGAATGGTCACACAACACGCTTTCGGTCTTGTAGTATGGACAGACTTCTTCATATGATCGGAACTCCACGCAGCTCCCGCCTCTGCACTACTCTCTATTGGAAATCAATGACTTCCGCTCTGTCGCTTGTCGGAGATAGTGGAAAGCTGGCTTGAAACGCAGTGGAAGCGCCAGTATGATGAGGATCGTTTTCATTTTAAAACAAAAACGCACCAGTGTAAATGTAGCCTTATATCTAAGGGGGCTGGGACGCATTCACACTAGCCTCACGTGCGAGCCACATCTCTGAGTGTAACCTGTGTAAACTAGTAGGTGACGGATCGGTGTATTACAGTACCATGAGAGCTATAGGGAGCAGACTGCTCTGTACGCATTCAAATCGCTCTCACGGATGTCAAACACTGTTCGATCTGCGCCGTGCCACTTCTAGTCCAACACACCTAGTGCTGCAGGCTTATTGGCTCACTGAGGCTGATGAGATTAACCCCTTAGGTATTGAAATTTGGTACCGAACGACGAGATGTTTTTCGATACTCAGTGGTATCGAGGCAATTCAGTTGGTGCCTGAAAAGTATTGAAATCGATACCCAGCCCAAATTATGAGTGTGAATTATTAAAGTAGCTTTCAAGATAAACAATAAGTCACCTTAGGCTATTTAAGCATAAGTAAACATTCATTTTTTCATAAACAGTAGCTTGCTTTTCTGGTCTGTTCACATTTGAAGTATTGTCTGGCGGTTTTACCGTATTTGATCACATTGGTCATGAGACCTGTTTCATGGATTAACAACTCAAGATGGTTTTTGAGCATATTTGGACAATCATATGACTGAGCTATGTGAATGTGTTCATTTATCTCAATACAGATAGCGTGCAGGAATCTCCATTTGAGCCTGTTTCTGAAGAACTGAATTTAAAAGGCACTTTTGCAACAGGAATGCTGAGGAATCACTCGCGTTCCTTCTCTCACGTGATCTTCACTGATCTTCCACATTGCAGAAGTGATGACACTGTGCTGTATTAGCTTTGCCTCGATTCCCAGATGTTGCATTTCTTCTGGGTGTCGTCAAAGACGGCACTTTCACCTTGAGGTCAGATCCATGATCCATCTTTCAAAGGTCATTCCGGTCATTCCACAGATACACTTTAACCCCTCAAGACTACCATTGGATCATGTGTTAAGAATGCCAGGGACAGATTTCCAGAGGCCCTATCACTCCAGCTATGGTGTACAGGTGGCTCATATCTGTTTAGCCAGAGGAACAGATTGCGGATGACTTCATTTCAACTAAAAGCTAATTGGCAGAACATTTCCTCTTTGCGTATTAAATATTTTGGCAGTCAGGAACATTAGTACACATACTATAACAACATTAGGAGTTGGTGAGCTTGTTAGCCAAGTCACATTTATTTTCATTTCAAACGTAAAAGTGGATGAGCTTACCATTTCGGAATGTTTCCTGTTCCATATTGTTTTTCACATCGTCCTTATCGCTCACTCACACTTCTGCTGTCCTTTGCCAGTTTGGGAGTATGATATCCCTCACTTCCAGACGTTTTTCCATTGTGTGCATGACACCATCTGCTTTTACAACCCCGAGCATCAGAGGTCATCCTCACCGGCCCAGCACTCTGTGTTTGTGTAGAGTTAACATCAATTTCCCTTCTGCATTGAACTGCTCTCTGTGGGAGGCCACAATTTGCTTATTCCCTCTCTCCTTTTGTCTCTTTCTCTCTCTCGCTCCCTCTTTCTCGAGTTGTTGATCTTCCCACTCTGACCTTGCTTAAATCGTTCCGTAAGTCTCTAACTGGCTGGATCTTGCCTCTGTGTTTCTTTGGTAGTTTTCCGGAGCTTAATCATAATCTTTCAGATAATTGTATGCATCTCATTGTATATTACATATCCTGGGGCATATTCCAGGCAGTACTTAGTGTTTTTTTTTTTTTTTTTTTTTTCCTGGAATCATTTACTTCTGAGAAGTAAAGGTTTTAGCAAAGTGATGGCTCCCCTGAGGAATGGCGTTCTCCCCCCTCCCCGCAATCTTCGAAATGGTAATGGTACCATATTTGACAAAAATATAGTGTAGAAGACAAGATATATGAATCATCTTGCCATTTTATTTTTTTATTTTTTTTTTCTTGGAATCTTGTTGGGGAATGTGTAAGGAGAAGAACAGACATATTGAACGAGTTTGTGACCATTTTTCCAGAGCTCACAGGAAATGTCTTATCAGCTGAAGTTAAGTTATATCTTTTACATACAGCATATGTGTTTGTTATACAGCTCATGTCTGTCTAGTCATCTGGGGTTCCTCTCCAGCAATGGAGTGATGGCTGCTTGATTCTGACAAATCATACAGGTGCTTCACTTAGGGCTGGAGATGCACCGCATATTTGTACTATATTGGTTATTAACATATATTAGATATTGTAAATTAATCTGTATGACTGTATTGGATACACACTACTGTTTAAAAGTTTAGGGTCAGTACATGATTGATTTTTTTTTTTTTTTTGGGGGGGGAGTCTCTTATGCTCAAGAGACTCCCCCCCCTTATATTTATAGTCTCTTATATTTAGTAAAATCAATAATTAGGGGTGTCGAAATTAATCGTTGCATTGATGCATCACGATGCGGACGTTGACGATTCTGCATCGATGCAGTAATAGACCATAATTGATTATAGCCTAAGACGTCATTCGCATAAGTACTTGTCACACGAGTATTAAAAATGCACTCTCTATTTTAAAATCTGAGCTTGGCTTTTTCCGGCCTGTGTGTGCGCTAGAGACAAACGCGGCGGACTTCATTGCACAGAATATGTGCTGTGAGACACGTACACATTGCTAGTGCTTCCACTCCCTGTTATTTTAGCCTTTTACTTGAGATAAGCTTTCGTTTCTGCCGTTTGGAATGCAGTAGGTACAGTGTTTCCCATGCATTGATTTATTTGTGGCGCCCACCACAATATCAAAACTGGCCGTTAGCATTAAACCCTTTGGTCTTTGGCAGTAATGAAGCGTGGTCACCCTGTACTTTTTGTGATGAGGAGTGTCATAAACCAGCACTGCACTTTCAAAATCGAAACACGGTGCGGGTGTTTTTATATCACTGTATTTCTGAAGGAAACCGACTGTCTTCAGAAACTTTTGGATGTCATTTTCATTTCATATTGCACATAATGTCTGATAAAGCAGCGTTTGTGAGCAGAGCATTGCTTTGTGTACAGCGTTACCGCGGAAACCGCTATTTCTCAGCGCTCTAAAAGCGCCTCCCGCTGGCAGACAATGGCTGCGTCCGAAATCGCATACTTCCCTACTATATAGTATGCGAAAAACAGTATGCGAGGCGAGTAGTACGTCCGAATTCATAGTATTCGAAAAATAGTAGGCGAGAAGTACCCGGATGACCTACTACTTTCTTCCGAATTCTGTAGTAGGCATACGATGGACACTTTACTATCCCATGAGGCCGCGGTAGAGGCCGCGTCATATTCGAAAAATGGCAGAAAGCCACGACGCGGCTGTCTTCAAGTGTAAAGCACCTCAGGGAAAAGCATTGTTGATGTTCATTGTGGTTAACTAGTGCTTGTTTAACATCATCCAAGTAAACGACTGACTTGTTGAGGGTTTAACAAACAGATGAAACGATTGTGTGAATTGGGTGTAAAAAGATCTCTAATCATTACCGATCAGATGGTATTACGTTAACCTCAATGTAGTACATCAGCTTGTTAACGCTGCTTTCTTTAAATAGATGGTTCGTTAAGAATTTAAATCATTAACGATGTTCGCGCAGTGAAGTGGGCTCTTTAAATTTTCTCCCTGTTGTGAAGACACATGACACGTGACAACATCAACATGGCGGATGTAGTACGTCCGAATTCCATTCATACTACACTTATTCATACTATATAGAACGTATTTTTTTAACGGTCGAGTAGTACGTTCGAATTCAAATGTAGTACCTACACAAGTAGTATGCGATTTCGGACGCAGCCAATGAATTTGCATATATGCTGCCACAAATAGAGTCCAAGTCTGTGGGAAACACTGAGGTAATGTTGATGCACGAAACTCACGTACTCACAGACTTTTGCGTGTGCTTTGTGTTTGTTTGTCCTGAAGCTCGCGGCTCTGGTTAAATGCACTTGCATCTACTTGTATGATACGAAATTTATGTAAACAGTCAGTTATGTTTTCAGAACAGGACAAAGCATCTGATATAAATGTGTGCATTATTGTGAATGCAGTCTATTAAAGCTGCCAGTGTCTATGAGCTCATCGGTAAAATCAAATGGCAACAGTGCTGAGGAAAAAAGAAAAAAACAGAACTGTGATTATCTGTAAACTTTCAATACTTAAAGCACTCCCAGATACTGAAAGTGCTTTTTGTTTATCACTTGTAATTGTCTTTTCCCCCCTTTATTACTTTATATTTGCTTGTATGTTTTAAAGCTGTATTTACTTTTAATTCTTAACAATAATTAGTTAATTAATATATTAATTAACAATTATTTTAAAAGTAGCCTGCTTACATAATTATAAAAAAATGCACAAAGTAAATTTGATCTAATCGATATCGAATTGAATCGAATCGTTGACACCCCTATCAATAATACTGTGAAATAATATTAAAATTTAAAATACCTCATTAAATTGAAACGAAATCTTTTGTAACATTTATAAATGTCACTTTTGAACAATTTAATGCGTTTTTAAATCGAGGATAAAAGTGTATCTTTTTATTTATTTTGACAAGTAGTATAAATAGTGTATAGTTTTAGATCAGCAGTTAACATGAAAATAATTATCATCTTATCAGTACTGAGCAGAATTTTCCCTACTAACAGACTGTCTTGATCCTCTTTGGCTAAATATAATCGGTTAGTCTTGATAGTTAGAAGACCACTCATACTTGTAAAGATGCCTTTCTTTACAGATGGCCCAAACAGGAAGTTGCTGCTAATTCATGAAATATGGTCTCACAGCTTGATCTGAGCTCTGTGGACTCCGCTTAGTCTGGGATGAGACCGTTTCTTTCTCTGTATGCTGTTGCAAATCCTCTGGGGCCGCTTTACAAGTGTCCCACCACGGACACAGTCCGTGATTTGCAACCTTTACCTCAGGCTGGGAGGAATAAATCAGTCGTTCAGTTTGACTTCCTCTCTTCGTACTCTTTTTGCTGGCATCTATTTACAAAGCTATTGAATGCTTGGAGACTTGACAGCGTTAGAAGAAAGATGTTTTTTGCCTGTAATTGAAAACAGAGAGCGACTAACACCGTCCAACTCTTGAGTTTCTGATGGAAAGTTTTGTTTTTGTCCGTTGAGATCTTGGGGTCTTGTTGGATTGTTTCTAACAAATCAGTGTGTTATGCAAAAGGCTAATTTAAAAAATAACATGTAATGTAAACCGTAGTTGGATTTTCACTGTTGTTGATAATAGCTGCTTGTGTTGTTTGTAATGGCAGGAAGTGTGATTTGGTTCTCATTACGTCAAAAATGTAAAATGCTGTTCTGATGATGGCTTGGAAACAGATTTGTTATTTGTAGGGATGCCATGTTGGTTAAAAACAAGTCTCGGGGTTCCAACATTCTCCAATCCAGGAAACGGCTATCAGCCACAGGACTGTGTGTTCACCTCTCCTCTCACCCTTACGTTGTTTTTCTCTGCGGGAGTTTCAGTGTTCAGTTGGCCTGTCTAACTGTTATCTCCTCAGGCATGGAGTCTGTTAGCGGTGGAGGCCCCCAAACCTGTCAGTCGACACCGTGTCTGCCATAGCAGTTCACTTAGTGATGACTCACAGGAATGAGAGTGGATTGCATACATTTTCATTATGGCCTTTGATGTTGAGTTATTAAAGTGCCTTTTTAAAATTTTAATGTGTTAATCTGAAAATAAGAAACATCATTATTTATTCACTCTCAGTTTGGTCGTTGGTTCTTTAAAAAACTAAATAAATTGTGTATGTTTGTTTGCATTTATATATCTGTGTGTGTGTGTGTGTGTGTGTGTGTGTGTGTGTGTGTGTGTGTGTGTGTGTGTGTGTGTGTGTGTGTGTGTGCCGTTTTTTTTATCACAGATTTTTATATAAATGAATATCAGCCAGTTCCTCAGACTGAGCTTTATTTGGCTTCAGATGACCTTTACAAAATACACAAGCAAATTAGAATGATTTCTGAAGGATCATGTGACACTGAAGACTGGAGTAATGTTATGTAATATTTAACTGGAGTAAATAATTTGTGTTTGCCATCACATAATTTAATTATAGTTTAAAATGTATTAAAATAGAACATTAATTATATTTTGAATTATTTATCCCATTATTATTTTACTTTGTAATTTCACAATATTACTGTCTTTATGGTAACACTTTACAGTAGGTAACACACAGCCTATTCACTATTAACTAAGAGGTTTACCTCAGTAAACTCCTAGTTTGCTGCTTATTAATAGTTAGTTAGGTAGTTGTTAAGTTTAGGTATTTGGTAGGTTTAAGGGATCTAAAATATGGACATGCAGAATAAAGCATTAATATGTGCCTTATAATTACTAATAAACAGCCAATATGCTTGCTAATAAGCGACTAGTTAATCGTGAGAATAGGTCCTGTAGGTCCTACAATCTTTAACATTAGATTTTTAAATAAATATCAGCCAGTTCCTCAGACTGAGAGTTATATGTCTATATCGATGACTTTTATGTGATTCACACAAAAGTCTTGTGCACTTTTTACTTTATGGTGCTTTTGTGTCTTTTATGATGCTTGAAAATTCACATGGTCATTTATTAGAATTGCTTGTCATATGCAAGACAAATCAGTTCTGATTTACATGAAGGTGTGTGAATGGTGACAAGATGTATATTTTTGAGTAAAATGTTCCTTTAAATTACTGCAGCTGTTTGCACAGAGCCTATAAGTTGAGAATACCCATAATACTATAATTAAGAATTTAGTAGAGAATTGGGACTTTAGGGGTTTGTTGCAAGGTTAGTTTGTCTAATACATTTCTGTTGGGACATAATCTACACAAGCAGGCTCTAATATTCCGTCTTAGCCTTAATTTAGTGGGGTTTTTTGCTTTCTTATAATGGGATTTTAATGTCTTCCAGCTGTTTTGCTAATTTGGCAAGTTTGTAATGCTCAGGCTAATGGCACTGGGGATTTATGGGGTCACTCTGATTGTGTGCAAGCACCTGTGTTCACAGCTCCTTTTACAGGCATGGATTTCCATTCTGTATGACAGGCCGTGGGGTCAGTTTACTTTTCTGAGTTTCACAGTATCACTCAGGAAAGACATCGCACGTGGTCCTGGATGAAGGGAAATCCTAGATTCATTGGTCAGCTTTTTTCCTCTGTTGTGACTCTGTCTGTTCTCAGGGAGTTTATACGCTTTCAATACGTTTCATAGTGATGGCTGATGGGTTTATTCCATTAGATGCTGAAGCTGATCCAAGAACAAATGGGTACAAAAATCTGTCACAGGCAAACATTTCTGCAAAACAGTTCTGAAGAACTTCTTGTACATTGCCAAGAAATCTTTGATAAACTGGCATGGTAAGTTCTTCTCTGTATAGGGAAAAAAGTAAGTGAAAAAAGGTTTTAAATCGCTTGACTTAAGTGTGTTCAGTGAGGCAAAAACAACCCAATGTTTGTGTTTGATCAGGCTTTGTGCTGTTTGTAGATTCCTTCATCAATACTGGTGGGCTTTCTAGAGACATCCAGCTATTGTAAAGCACTCTCCTTGATTGAGGGTATTAAGATGCCGGACATTACTGTGAGCCAGAGAGGATCTCCTGCAAATCACCCTTAGGGCAGCAAGTAAAGAAGATCCCATTTGTAGATACTAGCTGCACTCTGAACCAAATAAAATAAGAGACAGTAAAGATTTCCATTTGAATTAAATGCTGTTCTTTTAAGCTTTCCATTTATCAAAGAATCCTGAAATAAAATGTATCTCAATCTTCACAAAAATAGTGAGCTTTCCCTCAATAAACTCCTAGTTTGCTGCTTATTAATAGTTAGTAATGTAGTTAAGTTTATGTATTTGGTAGATTTATGGGGTCTAAAATGTGGCCATGCAGAATATGGCATTGATATGTGCTTTATAATTACTAATAAACAGCCAATATGCTGGTGCTTGCTAATAAGCAAATAGTTAATATTGAGAATAGGTCCTTAGTACTGTTATTGTCATTACTACATTTTTGGTCAAATAAATGCAACCTTGGTCGACATAAGAGCCTTTTTTTTTTTTTTTTTTTTTTTCATCTTACCAGCCCACCCCAAACCTTTGAACAGTTGTTTTTTTGTTATTGTTGTTTTTTTTTTTTTAAATGAAATTTATTCAGTACTAACATTTGAAATGTGCACATATATACATAATTTACATATATAGTAGTCAACATTTGAAGTGGATCAACACCTTTCATCAGAGTTTTGAACTTTTTTGATCCATTTCAGATGTTGACTACTGTATGTATACCATATTTACACACATGCCATATATTTAAAATGACAGATGTAAGGACAGGATGTGTGTATTTATTTTTGTAATGTTTGTGGTTTCTGGTTTGAAGTTATAGGAGCCAATGTGGAGCCGATTTCTCTGGCCCAGAACTTTTCTGTGGTGGAAATGTGTGAGAAGGCTTTAGATTGGGCTCCGGCACACTGCCTGTATCTGCCAGGAACTGCTTTCTTTTTTCTTAAAGGCATGTTGTAGTGTATATTAGATCAATTCCTTTGAGTCAGGAGTAGGCCTAAATACTGTTCTGGTACTGGAACTGTTTGTTGTTGGTTCCCATTGAGGGAGGTTTTTGTATTGGATATTTATGCTTACTGACAATACAGTGGCTTTGGCCAAAGTCAGCATGGGCCATTTTGATGCTGCTTTACCTCAGTTTAATCTCTGTTGACAATGGTATAATGAGGCTAGAGATGACCTTTTCATTGTAAAGTCCACCACCAAAGTGCTCTTTCACTCTCTGCATTCATCACTTTGTATTTACCCAGGAGGTGGATGTCGGGGCGGATGCCAAGAAGTGAAATGTAAAGGGGAAGGTGACTTCTGCCTTGGCCTGACTGAATGTAGAGTAGGAGGGGATGCGAACGGATCTAAATGAACTGAGGAAGTGGTCTGTTGGTCATTAGAGGTAGAAGCTAGGTGTGTCTCCTCACCGGCTGCAGTGTAACTGCAGTATAAACAGTGTAAGGGAAATATGACTCTTTATTCATACAGCCTTCTTCATAGGAAAAGTGTTGTTGCCACATGCCTGCCATCTGTTCTCAGAATACTTAATCAGAGCAGAAAGAGCTAGATCAGCTGTCTGATCACAGGAGGATTCACTCCTCATTCAGGTAAGAGTAAGAGTGTTGTTAGGAGCCTTTTTCCACGCTGGAATGGGTTTTAGTTGTTCCTCCTGGCTTTACGGGTTTGTGTTTCCAGGCTATGCTAACAAAAGAAAGCTCAGTGTAATCCTGTCAGCATATTTGTACATGGAGATATTTGACTAAAGACACTGAATAGAACAATTTAGTGAGTGGCACCATATCAGTTATCTCAGAATATTAGAGTGTTTTTATTTTTATTTTTTTCTCCAGGTATCTTTTATTTAATTGTACTTGCTTATCTATAATGTTATCTTTTAATGTTTTGAATGCTCCAATTATCTTGTAGAACTTAAAGCCTTTGATTTTATTTTTAGTGTTTTATTTTAATAATACTTTATTGTATTTAGACATTTATTTATATAGACAAAATAGTACACAATATTGGAAGCTGATACTGGACAGAATTTATATTGTGTATGTCATGCTTTATTGTATAATTATTTTGTTTATTTGTTTTGGCTACATATTTAGACAGTAGCCTATTTATTTATTTAGACAATAGTTTGCCATTTTAATATCTGACATTTATAGGTTATTGGACAAAATTTGTGTTTTTTATAATATTATAATATTGCGTATTTTAGTTTGTTTTATTTAGACTTTTAATTGGGTGTTTGGACATTATATATGTAGACAAAATAGTGTATGATTTTAATATCTGGCATTTATTGGTTATTAGTGAGAATTTTAATATCTGTGAGTCACTATCTTAGTTTTTAGTATTTTATTTAAAAAATATTTATATCAATATTTTAGTTTTTAGTGTTTATATCTATTTATATTTATTTGTTTTATTTTATACATTATTTTAGACCTTATTTGTAGAGGGGAAAAAAGCTATGAAATTCTTCTATCTGACATTTATTGGTTATTGAACACATTTTTAATATCTGTGCATCAATGTTATCATCAAATGACTGTGCTATTATTGCACATACTTTTCCAAATAACTTGAATAGTTGCTTATCTGTTCAATGTGTCATAAAAGACAGATGTCCTCGTCTCTCTCATCACAGTCAAGGTGAGACGTAAACATCTCTTTCTACTCACTGGTTCAGTCTCGTCACCCTGTCAACTGTGAACATGCATTCTAAACGTATCAATTACTATTCAGAACAAGTTTCTGTGCTGACGGTTGCCCTGCCGTACCTGTAATGTAATGTAATGTAACATTGGAGAGTCTCTGGGGACGAGCGGGTCTTTTGTGAAGCTAGGAATCCAGTGGCTGTGGGTTTGTTGGCTTGACGCCCTGTCAGGGAGGAGAGAAGCCGATAGGCTTTCTGAATAACTGTACCGAGCCCTGAGAGCTGCCAGTGGATCAGGTTACTGACTTGAAGAATTTTTAACTGCTTTGTCTGCTGGAAGGACCCACTGATCTATGGGGCTCACTATGGGGCCGCAGGCTTTGAGATGGGGCTCTTTTTACTTTTGTTTGCAACTCCTGCCTAAAACAAGAAAGTTGTACAAACTTCGTGTTGTTTGCCTGAATGTTCTCTGCTACCACAGTGTTATCATCTCTACATGAGTGTCTTTTCACTGATTATGGGTGTTTCACACACAAAGGAAGTGCTTCCTGTCTTTTTTTTTTTTTTTTTTATCATGAAGGAGGCTGGTGGAAGTTTCTGTTTTAAATGTCAGATATTTCTTATCTAGATCTTGTGAAGTCACATGTAACACAATCTTGTATAGAAGAAAAAATGCTTTTTGAATTGTAAAAAAAAAAAAATTATTTTATAAGAAATGAGATTCCAAGTCATTTCTCGCATTTCTCGGTCTGTCAGGGTGACGTGATTTATTTATCAGTGCAACCTTGTTATATATATTACTTTCATAGCAGAACGACAATGCATATGCATTTACATCCTCATTTAAATGTGGTCAAAATCTGTTCCATATGGTTTCAGCGATCCGATCATATTCCAGACACAATGCGCCTTGGCTTTCAGCGTACTGTAATGTAGTGTGATCCCAACCTGATTTTCGAGGGGTCATGAGATTGTTGTATTCTAATGTCAGTAAATGATTTTGAGAGGGGCTCTTTCACATGATGGATGCATTTGAAAAGAGATGAGAACATTTTTGGCCCAATAATACGCCTCAAATAAATGGATATTTATTTAAATCGAGAAGTAAAAATGTGCTAGCTGGAGAAGAGTCCCCTGTTTATTATGTCTATTCTCCAGCTGTGTAGAAGCACATTCTCTCCAAGAGTTTCTAAAACAGCTTATAAAATACCCTGCGGTGTAATGCTGTTGAGTGCATATGAGCATTAAAACAAAATACCCCATGATATATCTTCTCCTCTTCATGTCTGCAGGGTCAGAGGTCATTTCCAGCTACAGCAGCAGTAGCATCATGGCAGAGTCTGTTATACCAGAGATGCCCCCAGCCATGTGCCTGGAGAAGCCCAGCGTCGACTTCAGCTATGTGGGCATCGATGCCATCCTGGAGCAGATGAGGAGGAAGGCCATGAAACAGGGCTTTGAGCTCAACATCATGGTAGTGGGTGAGTCAACATTTCAAGCATTGATCTCCTAAGAAATCTATTAAATGCTTGCACTATTATGTGGTACTGGATCAGTAGATGGTTCTTTTTTATTATTTAACCAGTAGCTTTATTTCAGACATTTTCTAAAAAGTCTAAAATTGTATTTTAATCAGATTTTGTGTCATTTCCCTCCCACATTGGTAATTTCAGTAAAAGCCTTGCTATAAAAATACTCTGTAATTTAGGAATTATAATTGTAGAAGAAGCATTTAATTACTTCAACCTTTAATAAAACAATCTTATGGTAATCAAAGCTTCAATTTTCCATAACACTTCCAACCACACACCTACGCGAAGCAATTACACGCAGGCTTTCATAGCAGTGCTCAATTAAATGCCACCAGTCAGGCTGTGTTATTCCATGTTCGTTCTTACATGTTAGTGTATCCTGTGTGCGCTTGTTCATGTTTTATCTTTAGGCTCATGAGGTTGCATATCTGATGCATTCGTCTGTTGATGAGTTTAATTACATTCACATCTTCAGAAGACGAAGAATAAAACCTGCTGTAGTTAAACTGGCATTCATGAACTGACATATTCAATGATTACATAATCGTTCTAGTGCACTGAATGTGTTATTTGGTGTTAGCATACAGTACATTCTCAGAAATGGTAATAGTCAGCAATACTTGACATGCCACATACAGTACTTTAAGAGACTGAAATATTTGTACTTTGAGATGATGGTTTGATGTGGTGCATGGATTAATAGTGGTATGACTCTTGTGTTGTTTTTGCAAATCATGCTCGCAGCCAATTTCATTGGTCTACTCACTCAAATAGTCACCTGTCAAGAAAAGTTCAGACTTCAAGAGTTTCAGAGTGACACACAGTAATGCTGTCAGTCAGGATGGGCTAACAATTCTATACTAACTAGGTCAGGGTTTATTATTTGTTTCAGCACTGTGATTGACACAACCAATGAAATCTTTAGAATCGGCTGCAGCTTCCATGTAAATAGTTTGGGGAAAAATATCATGCATATGTGTCCCAAGCTGGCAAAATGAGTCGGAAAGCGCACAGGCTAATTTTGAGCTCATCTCTAGTGATCCCAGTGCTCCAAATAGTAATTAAACCTCTAAAAGTATCTTTATTAGTATGTTTTCTGAGAGGAGTACCTCTCAGTTTTCTCTGCTCTCCTCTCGCACTGCTTCTCATCTGAAGCACACGCATAAAGACGTCAGACACCGTCGGCGCTCTGTCCCGATACACACATACACAGATTTACAGTAGGCTAAATATATTTAAGTATTCACGCAAACATAATCTGCTATATCTTAAGGGAGTGTTTGGGGAACAACATTGGATGTGTAACTTTATATTAGATCTGTGCATTACACTAAGGCCCATGTCGGTCTCATTAATGTTAATCAAACAATAAAAAAGGCAACCACTCGCTGCTCTTGATTGAACTGCTTTTGTAGTTTTAATAATCAATTTATTTTTATTGAACACACAAGTGATTTTTACATTTGACTGTTTTTCTTACTTGAATGCTTATGTTTAGATGTAAAATGAAAAAGTAGGTAATGCACTTGTTTCTTTATGTTTGTTTATTTTTTTGCATCGGTTCTTATGACAACAAAGATAAAATAAAAATAGCTATATTTGTGCTTATTAGTCTAGTAAAGATTATTAAGAAAAGAAGTGGGGGGAAAAGTTGCTGGGTGATTTTGCTTTGGAACCTTCAGAAAACTTTAAATCAGTTTTGCTCTACGTTTACTTTGCCGATTCCATCGACTTCGAACAGGTGTAGCTCAGTCATTTTTGTCAGATTCCAACAAATCATACATCATTTTGAAGAATGATTTGAATGTAAGAATACAAATCATTTTTGAAAATTTGTTCATTGTGACTCATTTTGCCAGCACAGGTCACACATGATTCGTCAAAAGTTATTTTATGGGCTTTTATGCCTTTTTATTAGTATAGGACAGTAGAGAGGTGACAGGAAAGCATTGGGTGGAGAGAGGGGAGCGGGATTGGCAAAGGACCTTAAGACGGGATTTGAACTCGGGTCGCCATGAGCGCAGTTGCACTGTATGTCGACGCACTAACCACGAGGCTATCGGCACCAACCCATGACATATTTGAAAAGTAGATTTTCACATTTTCTCAACAATATATGAGCACCACTGTGGTAATTGTTGCCAGGGCGTTGCTATGTTTATATCACATGTGTTTTAGCACATTGCTACAATGTTGCTAAGTTGTTCTGGGTCATTGCCATAGTGTTTCTATTGGAGTTAAAACAGCCCACCACCAAGTGTCTATGGCTATACTGCTGTGTGCTATTTCTTATTGTTCTTTTGTACATAGGAGTCAGTTCAGGATCGTGATCAGTTTACACTCGAATCTGATGTTGGCCAAATTAAAAAAAAAAAAATGTGAACAGGCAAACATCCAGTTTGATTTGACAGAATTCTGTTGTTTAGCTTTTGAAATCAAGTTGCTGAGGTCTTACAGTTCGCTTGTGAAAATGGGTTAATAACTTGACCCACTTAAGTTTGGAATGAGGAAATAAGAATGTAAATTAAGGAACAATGTGTGTTTTGAGTAATGTGATAGGGCAAAATGTTTAGGGCATCACCTGCTGGTATTTTTCCATTTCAGCATTAGCATCCCAGAGGACGCAGTCCCTGTATTAAACCTTGAATGATTTATGTAGTGTTTACAAGAGGAAATAATTACGAGCTCCGTTGAAGACAGCAAAATGAACCTGTACTTGTGCCAGGCTGCAGCTGGTTTCTCACATGTGGCTCTCTGGGTCAGTGTGGCCAAACCTGCTGTTGACTTAACCCAGTCAGAGCTGAGAGAACCAACCCTCGACCGTTCCCAGCTGCAGCCCGTTTGTTCTGACTCCTGTCTCTCATTCCATTTGCATTTTCCTGATGCAAGTGTCAGAAAGTTGAAAAGTGCTGCCTTTTGTAGGCAGTATACAGGGAAAGGAAGGCAGCAAGGCACATCTGTATCCAATGTCAGCGGTGGGATTGGATGACAGGGTGTTTAGAGAGAGAGAATTAGCAGCCCTGCTCCATGCAGAAAAGAGCAGGCCCTCATTACTACAGTGTGATGAGACCAAGGCTGACGGATGTGAGCTAGCGAGGTTGAAAACCACAGCTAAACACAAGCTCCTGTTAGCAAGAGCCAATGAACTGATAGTTTCATTCAAACCTCAGGACAGCTCGAGTGGAAGCGTTGCTCGTGATCTGTGAATGAAGAAGGGCATATAAACAGTATTCAACATCCTTTGGAGGTTTTCATGTTTTGTTGATTTACACTGATTTATTTACTCTTTTTGGCAGTGATCAAATAAACAGTGCAACTATATATCTGAAAATAAAATAAAAATGTCCTCTCTTTCCTGCGTTTTACATTTGCTCTAGCTTGTATACTAATATAGATTCTAATTTAAACTTGGCATTTTTACTAATAAATATTATTGACTCAATTGGTCTTGTTGTATAAAACCATCTTCTGTGTAAATGTGAAAAAATCTACAAATTTGTTAAAATTGATTGCATTTATTAAAAACACAAAATATGCATAAGTATTCACACCCTTTTAGTCAATATAGACGTCCAACCATAAATTCTCACTTGGATTGAGATCTAGACTCTGACGTGGCTCATTTATGTTGTTTGTAAGCCATTATTGTGTACTGTAGCTTTGTGTTAATGTGCAGGCATCTTCTTTCAGCCCCACAGAATGATGTTGCCACCACCGCGCTTCACAGTGGGGACGGTGTGTTTGTGATGATGGACAGCGTTTGCTTGCTCCAAACGGGGGGTTTAGTCTGACAGCCAAAAAATGGCTCAATTTTGGTCTCATGAAACCATAGAAGCTTCTTCCAGCTGGCTGCAGAGTCTCCCACATGCCTTCTGGCACTCTTTAGCCGAGATGCCATGTGACATTTTTGAACAGTGGCTTTCTCTTTGCCACTCTCCCATAAAGCTGTAAAGCTGTCTCAGCGTCTGAAGCTGAACTCTTTTCAGAGTCTCATTAGTCTCAGTTTTTGGAGAAGATTTGCAGCTCTGCCTGCCATGCTCTTTCTGTTTCTTAATGATTGATATACTGATATACTCAAAGGGATATTTAATTGAGTTTGTCAAATGTAATTATTTTAGATATTTTTGTATAGATATGTTTTCACTTTGATTCGTCAAATGCTAGTGCCGTTTTGAAACCCCTGAAGTGAATATTCTTTTATCTGTTTCTCACAGTCTGTGCTCTCATGCATCCATCTTAGGGTGGGAATAGTACACTACATGACTTTTAAAATCTGAACAGATTTTAAAACACTGGCCATCATACACTTTCCTACTGTAACAAAAAAACTGAGTATCATACACTAAACGATCAAGAATCGCAGACCACCAGACTTTCAAGTTGTTCTTAACACATCAAACTTGAGCAGAAATGCACCTTGTTGCTGAGACAAATTAACAAATGAAAACAGTGTGTTATAAAATTGGCTAAAAAATAGCAAATGTTTGTTTTCCTTCAACTGAATCAAATAGTCTGAAGTAAAAAAAAAAATAAAAAAAAAGTCTGTTCCCATCATACATTGTGATTTCTGTGAAATCTGTCCATTCTGACTGACAAAAATCTGTAGATTGGGTCTGACTTTTCAGCAACTAGCATTGACTCATCTAGATCTGGGCAGAATTACTGTAGTGTATTCCAACCTGATGTTGATATGATTGTTGTACTTGTGTACAGGTCAGAGTGGTTTGGGCAAGTCCACACTGATGAACACACTCTTCAAATCTAAGGTGAGCCGTAAGTCTTTCCTGGGCACGGCTGAGGAAAAGATTCCCAAAACCATCGAGATCAAATCCATCAGTCATGGTAAAGCTGCACAGCTAGATCCATTTTCTGTCATTTTTAATTAATGTGTCATTTATACATTCATGCATGGCCATCACCCATACTGATCTTGAGTTCAAAGAGACTGAAATTCACTAGAATTCAATAAAATCTTAATTTCATCAAGCTTAAGTGGACGTGCTTTATTTTGTGTGTGTGTGTTAGTTATTTGATTTAATATTGTCTGCCAACCTTTACACAGACATCGAGGAGAAAGGAGTTCGGATGAAGCTGACGGTCATAGACACACCAGGGTTTGGTGACCAGATCAACAACGAGAATTGGTAAAGTAGCCTCCAGTTTTGATATGGAGTAAAATGTGCTTAGTTCTGTCAGGTCCTATTCTGTGAAATATAAATGACAATCTAAAGCAGTTCTGTGAGTGTTGGCTGGTATAGTTGTTCTGGGCACGCTCTGCGTCCGTCTGTGAAGCAGTGCTTGGAGAACAGCAATCAAACTCTCCAAAATAAACCCGCATGCCAACATCCCCAACCATCAAAGTGATCCTGATCAACACTTCATTGATTGGAAAATCCTGAGAGATTAATATAGTGTTAAACACTGTCTAAAGATATTTTGAGGATCATATTTCTCTCATTCTGTCTCCTCTCAACAGTTGGCAGCCCATAATGAAGTTCATCAATGACCAGTATGAGCAGTACTTGCAGGAAGAGATCAATATTGACAGGAAGAAGAGGATCCCAGACTCACGAGTGCACTGTTGCATATATTTCATACCACCCACAGGACACTGGTTAGTAAATGTACTTTAGAAGTGACTTGAAACAGATCCGTATTTACCTAAACACTCATGTGAACAGAAGTACACTTTGGATCACTCTAAAGGGCTTGTGCTGTATATACCTCATGTCTAGAAACTAATATCAGCTCTGTTAGCATGAATAAGTGTTGTACATTACCTGCCTAATGATTATGTACAATAAAGGGGGGGAACTAGGAATGTCAGGGCCTCCAGAGGGCAGTATAGTTCCTCCTGCAGAATGAGGTGATGTTCAGTGTATAGAAAATCAAGGCAAGCTGTCTTGATATCTCATTTTTTCACATTCAGTTAACACTTGAACACACTAACTGTGACCAGATATAAATACCTCCTAAGACTTGTTCTCATGACCTTTTTTAGAAAAAGGAACTGTCCTGCTTGTAAAATTGGTGTTGAGTAGAGTCGCCACACTTATTTTAACAAGGCTGTGTATAACACATTACTGCTTGACCTTTGGCTGGAAGGGCAGGCTTTTAACGATGCAACTCTTACAGAAACATTTAGCAAGCCAAAAAGCATTTTTTCCTTCTTAATTTCAGTATATAGTTATTTGGGATTTTAAAACATTTTATAGATTGAAATGCGCTTTGCCCTCCTGAGCAGCTGCTGTTTACATCAGGGATTTGTATTCACCGTTTACCATTAGCACATTTCCTTGTTACATCTAATAATATCTTAGTGCCAGATTAGGTGGGTGGTCTGCTGTTGTTTCTCTCTATGCTTGTGTTTTTATAGCTGCTTTTGGCCAGCATGAGTTTCCAGGCTTTCTGCATTCATATATGCACAACATGTACACATGCTCAGTTATTCTGACAGAGGCACGACACACATTAGCTGAGATGCTTTGTGTCTGTCTAACATCTGGTAGCGCAGAGTAAATATTAAGAGACTTCTGGACTAAGAAGTGTAAAGCAGACCATCTAAATAGAGTTTATACCACAGTATTGGTCTTCTCCGGGCTTAATTTGTGTCAACATCATTACTCCAGTCTTCAGGGTCACATGATCCTTCAGAAATCATTCTAATATGCTGATTTGCTGCTCAAGAAACATCTGATGAATCTTAAAACAGTTGTTATGCTTAATATTTGTATGGACACTTTGATACATTGTTTTAGGATTTTTATTTTTATTATTATTATTTTATTTTTGATGAACAGAAATTTCAACATTATTTATTTGAAATAGAAATATTTTGAGATTCTGTAACATTATGAATACCTGATCAATTTGAGACATCAATGTATGAGACATTAGACCATCCATCTCTCCTCCAACCTATTTTGAAAAAGATCTAAGGACCCTGAGCACACATGCCAACCACACAACCATGGATTCGGTGTCTTGCCTTTCTGTGGGCCGCTGTGAATGACTGGTTGTTTCATGTCCATCCAGCTCTTCATATGTCACTGCTCAGCAGCTGCATTCTGACTTTGGACAGCTCTGCTAATTAGTCAAACAGTCGGCCACAGAGACTACAGACCGGGTCTGCTGCAGTCACGCTGGCAGGACGTTTGTTCAGTTCTAAAAAAATCTGTGCCTTTTCTCTTTGACTTTTTTCCGTTTCACTTTCAGAGGTCTCCTTACACCTCTGTAAAAGCATTGCGTGAATCTTCTTTCCATGCCCAAGCATCTTCAGAGTGTGTGTGTCACATCTCAGGGCATGTGTATTTTTGGTGGTTTTCGCCCTCTGGTGGTAGTAACAGGTTTCACTACAATGCTTTTAAGAAGTGCACTCCATCACATCTCTTTCTCCTTTGTAATTTTCGTCAGTCTTAGGCCTTTGGATGTGGAGTTCATGAGACGTCTTAGTAAGGTGGTGAACATCGTTCCTGTCATCGCTAAGGCTGACACCCTGACTCTGGAGGAGAGGGACTTCTTCAAAAAGAAGGTGAGCTAAAGTTTGACTTACAAATGAACAGTTGTTGTTGCTTTCTTCTTTACAGAGTTCAAGTTCATGTGCTGCTATACCTATTTATTTAATTTTTTTATTTAGACAAAATATTGTAGATACTGTAGAATAAATAGTAAATTTCACTGACTGCCATGTTGACGAAATTTATGCCGCATCTTCGTTAGCAAGATGAGACGGGACTAGAATGTTATTTGAGGACTACCGGATGTTCAAAATACATCCTATAGGCTAAGTTAACTGTCTTGTCTTTCAAAACGTGCGTCCCTGTCATTGGATTACAATCAGATGAGGGGCGTTTGCATATCTAGTCTGAATAACCTTTTAAAAATATATGTGGCAAGTTTTTAGAAATGCACACCGAAACTAGACTACAACTATGAAAGACTCAAATAACTAAAATGTGACTCTTTATCTTGAGACGAAAATGCTTAATAGACTAAGACTAAATCAAAAATACCTGCCAAAATTAACACTGGTGCAGAGTATATGTAAATAACATTTTTATGATAAGACAAGGTTAGTTCAGGTTAAAATCACATAGTGTGGCCAACATACCAACTTAATATGAAATTGTAGGTTATGAAATCGTGACATTTTTCTATATTGAATATAGGGAAAAGAAATAAAATAATTTGCATATATTTTATTAATACTTTGTTGAAAATAATGAAATTAGGATTGTACACTCACATGTTTTCAAGATGTAAGGAGAATATGTTAATAGATATCATTAAACTTACATTTTCTTGAAAATGGCATTAATGTTTTTCAAAACTCTGTTTCGGTGTGCATTTCTAAAAACTTGCCACATATATTTTTAAAAGGTTATTCATTTCCTTTATTGTGGACAATCATATTTTATTTTTGTGCCAGGCATGTTGCATGAGATAGACTCAGACAAAATACAATGTGGATCTTTGTGCGGAAAGCCCCAGTGGAATAATGTGAATACCACAAACCGGTGCATTGATGTGTGGAAGAACTAGTACATGCTGTCATGCTGTTATTCTAGTTGTAGCTGGCAAACTGAGTCTCTTTCTTCCCTAAGAGATTTCCAAGACTACAGATGGTGGTGTCTCTACAGCTTCTACAGAAACACTACTGCCCTGTCTAAGCACGAATGCAGTTTTATTTACGATATGATGGTGTATTACTTAAGATGTTACTTGAGGGCATGTCTTGAAAGTTTCAAACTTATTCTTTTGATTATTCTGAAACAAAGGCGCAGTGGACTTGTTTATGCCGTTGTAGAGCACTGGTATGAGTCTTAAGACACATGGCATGATGAAGTGTAGGTAAGCAACATCTGTTCTGGGGTTGTTAGTTGCGTTTCACATAGCAGTAAGGAAGCACTCGCCAACCTCAACGGCTCCTTGTGCTTGTGCTGGCGTGCCCCTTACAGGACGAACACATGCTGTTTGGAGCACAGAAATAGATCTTTCTCAGTTTTGGAAAAAGCTCCTGACAGATTCCAAAAGAATTTCTTCTCGAGCTAGTTAGGGACAAAAAGCCACACTTATTTTTCAGGAAAAGTATTACATTGTCACTTCCAGTATTGCACAGAATTGATGCATTCAAAAGAAATTTGTTTCTGTTGCTATTTGAAATGTTATTGATGACTGGTTCAAATGAAGTGTTTCTAAAGATAACATGATTTTTAATTATTTATCCATTAAAAAAAAAAATATATATATATATATATATATATATATTATATAAAATGGTTAGTTCTATTCCTCAATTCTGATTGGTCAGCAGCTGTGTTTTATTCATGATACAGACCGCTTCACCCAACGGTTCCGTGTATCACTGAGCAACTTAAACAATCAATAATATAGTGTTAAAGTTGTTCCTTTTATTATGTATTTCGGCAATATTAGCTGTTTGTTATTTATTTAATGAAGTATGAATGACCCCTGCTGGCGTTATGTTGCATCTTTCATCTAATTTTTGTTACTGTAATCTAATTGCTTTTCCTGGTAACGCAGTAAAGTAATGAGTTACATTTTAAATTTATGCAATTTGATTACAGTTACTTATGTCAATAAAATTACGTTACTTAAGTTACAAATGCAGTGTTAAAAAAATTAAGTAAAGCACATCAGTATGCCCTTTAATAAATCACCGGAGAATGCGAGCTAAAATAAGAGTCCTACAACATTTAGATGCAATGAAAGGTTGCCTATCATATTTCAAAATGTTGCACTCGACATATTTTAGTCTGGCGTTATAGTTTGGGAAAAGTTCAACAAGTGAATGTGTACAAGGTTGTCACAGTAACACTAATAAAGTAAAAAATAAATGACAACCGCGTCGGCATCACAATTCAAGGCTTATTCCTCACAGCGAAATTCTTCCAAAAATGAAAAGTAGCCGAGATGAACTTGAACCTTTCATGTCAGAGGTGACATGAGCGTTTACATGTACGTGCGTCTCAAGCTCGCACGGATGATTATCTTATAGCGTGCGACGTGCGCTGGCATGATCACATTATAGGTGAGCTCAGACGGGAAAGTCTGGACCTCGTGTTGGTTTCATACGGATTATTTTAACAGAGAATATTTGTTTTCGACATGACTGACTTCATTTAATAATAGACACTTCAAGCTTTCTTTAGATAAACTGTATTTCTCATGTCATTTTCGTACATTCTAGCGACTCGTTTCAGGAAGATATTCACGGAGACTGAAAATGCAGAAAGCGCACCCTATTTGTTTTGTTTATTTTACAAAACCAAAAAAAAGAGAGGTTTTGTTGATAATAGGAGTGAATCAGGGTATACAAATAACAGGCCTACTTATGTTTTTTTTTTTTTTTCAGTCAATATGAAATTAATGAAATAACTGAGTTTCTCTTTGTAGTGTATTTTTTAGGTTTGATAACTTGAAAAGTAAAGTTAACTTGAAAGTAATATGATTACTTTTTAAATGCAGTCATCAGTAATGTAATCAAATTACAATTTTAAAGAAATAATTAGAAATATTTTATTTTATTTTTTTTTTAGTAACTTACCCAACACTGCTTACATTATATACGTTACTTTGCTCCTGAAGGACTGTGTCATTTTTTTATAGATCAGGGAAGAGCTTCGAGCCAATGGGATTGACGTCTATCCACAGAAAGAGTTCGATGAGGATGCAGAGGACAGAACAATCAATGAGAAAATAAGAGTGAGTTTGCAGTACATTCAGAAAAACATCCGTAGTCCATTAAAGAACATGCTGATATTATCTGTTTCTTTCCTCTGTCCATCAGGAGATGATTCCTTTCGCAGTAGTAGGAAGTGACCAGGAGTACCAGGTCAATGGGAGAAGACTATTGGGAAGGAAAACAAAATGGGGAACCATTGAAGGTATTGTGACTCTTTGGTCTCTAAACCTCTTTAGTGAAGAGAGAGAGAAAGTGATCAGCGGACTATGCAGACAGCAACATTCCAGAAGCACATCAAGGGAGCTCATTAACCGCAGATGCACGGCTATGAGTCAAACATCAAGAAAGCCTTATCCTCGGTAAATGAGGACCCACTCAGTAGACCATTATGAGTGCGTCATTTTGCCTGTGAGTCAGCGTGCTGCTGGACAGTTAAATGCCTTTATTACCGAGCCTCATTGACAGGGCCTTCACCATTTCCCCACTTCCTCAAGTAATTTAATTACATATAATAATATTATTCCTTGTTACCTCAGGATTCTTTGAATAGAAAGCATTTATTTGGAATAGAAATCTTTTGTAACATTATAAATATCGTGTTGAATTTTAGATTATAGTATTGTAAAATGATGTATTATGTTATATCATTTACACAGACTAAAGTCTTAGTTATTGTCTGTTATAATCAACATTATGCCACTGAGCTGTCAGAAGCTTGCTACTTGTTGACTTGCCATTGTAGAGTAATATACAACCTTGTTTGAATAGTAACTACTATCTGGGCGGTTGATGTACTTAGCAGCTCACATAGTAAAAACTTTAATTTTTGGTGAGATGTTTTGAGAGTCAAATGACTGTAATTATCCTGTGCTCTTTCTGAAGAGCTTGACTCCTCTTATTAAAGTCTCTCTTTGAAAACCTTTCATTTCCTGCTCTGGATGTCTACTCCGTGGTGGCTTTCTTGTTCTCTTTCATGGAGTTTGACGTAATCTATAATTCATAAACATTTTTTCACATCCCCGCAGCTGTGGATTTGTCACAGCGAATTTGTCAGGCTTTCAGGGTTATCTTTCTGGAAGGCTTCGGTTTAAATTGAATTACTAGAGATTGAGGTGATAATAATGTGTCATCTCTGTCCACCTCCCCATGAGTATACCTGCAACAGCTCCACCTAGTGAACAAGGGGTTATTGCTTTATGCTGCTCTGAATGGCTAGAGAGGAAGAACTGAATTGATCTGTATATTGCTCTTTGCCTTCTGTTTGTAACTCATGTTTCTGCTGTGTTTTGGTGTCTATAGTTGAGAATATTGCCCACTGTGAGTTTGCCTACCTGCGGGACCTCCTCATAAGGTCAGTCTGTGCCCGTGGTTAACAAACAGTATTACAAGTATATCCTTGTTGTTTGGGGGGGGGGGGGGGGGGGTGGGGGGGGGGGGTGGTGTTAATTGTCAAATGTGAAATGTAATTTGTAACATACTTTAGATCTTAAAAGTATACATACACACACACACACACACACACACACACACACATACATATATATATATATATATATATATATACACACTTGATTTATAACTTTAACTGAAGTGTGTTATTTGACATTTAAATTTAGTATATTTTTGATGTACTAAATTGCAACTTCATTATAAATGTAGTATTACAAATATATTTAAATATGTGACGTACGGGTTTCAATAATAATTACATTAAATTATATTTGAGTTTACCATAAGTCCTTATCAGGATATTCAACGGTACACTTTAACCATATTTCAAAAACATTAGAAATAATTATGAATTTGCATATACTGTAAAAGTTATTTTGTCCAAATTAAGTCCTAGTTAAGAAAAAAGGGCACTCTAAAGTTCAGCTAAATGCATTTACCATAAATTTAAACTATAATACATTTTCATGTAATTGAAATTAACATGGATTTAAGTGTCAGAAAACACTCTTTTACAGCTATGTGTACAGCTATGTCAGTAAATTCTGGATAGTTTATCCAGAAATTTTATTCTATCATTTTTCTTATCACCCTCGTTTTATCCATACAGTGAAAGTCAAAGTCAAAATCTTGTTCAAACATTTTGGAGTCATTGTATGCAACAACAAAAAAAATTTTTTTGTTCCACAAACTCTAGAGTAGGTTAAAAATGGGTGTAGACCTTTTTAAGGGTCAGTAAATGATGACACGATTGTCATTTTTGGGGCGAACTGTCACTTTAATTCTAAGTGAACGTGTTAGTGTTGTCTGCATTATTCATTACCCATCATGCTGAGTTTGTTTTTGACATTCTAACGTGTGATTGGCTCATGTCCTGCAGAACCCACATGCAGAACATTAAAGACATCACCAGCAGCATCCACTACGAGATGTACCGTGTCCGTCGGCTCAACGAGAACAACACCCATGCCAACGGCCTCGGCGAGCACCACCTGGCCTGCCACGAAATCTAGCTCCCCATCCGAACGACCCCTCCACCCCCATTCCTCACTCCTTTCCAGTCCCCAACCCTCCATTCACCTCGCGCTCTGTCCCGCCCCCTTCCATCAGCCATGGACTGAGGTGAAGAGGTCCTTCTAGAGAAGCACATAATGACTTTACCTCCCAGAAACTCCAGCACAGTGCCCTTAAACCCTCACACCCACTGCATGGGCACTGGAGGGCCGAAGAGGTCAGAAATACAACTGCTAAAGAGCTCCTCCATATACTGCATGCGTTTGACTCGCTCTGCTGATGCTCCAGGTCTATGTCTGTGTGCAGAGGTTGATTATGAGGCAGGTTCTGATTGGTCAAGCGGTGCGAAAAGCTCTTCACATGCTTCACTCTTCCTTTTGATTTTTACAGGAGATTGCTCAGAAGGCTCCTTTTTATGTGATTTGTTGAATGCTCTCTTAATATTTATGCTTAATTTTGAGAGAGACAGATAAGAAACAAGGATGAGTCATCTTCTGAAACCAGAGCTGATGTGGCAGCACCATTATAAATCTACAGGTTATCTGATGTCTGTCCCTCCAAAATGAATACTGGTTGCCTACGGCATTGTGGAGAACCTGGTGTGCCATTGTTCCTGCTATTTGTTTTATCACATCTGTGCAAATAATTACAGGAAAACTGACTCATTGGATCCCTGGTACCATATAAAAACGGTAATGTTTGAAATTACAGTTTTGGGATTTGTGTTGGAAAGATTATCCAAACTGAATAGTATTTATGTCGATTAAATGGGATCGTTATGTACTTTATACAAACGATCTTATTTATTGCAGAATGTGACCTGAACTGGAAAGAGAATCGCAGTGGGTTCAATAGGCTTTTAATGAATCATTTAATTTTGTGTATAAACCCGGTACACCGTTTTTATCAGGCAGTATTCAGTCCCGTTTATCTTAAATCTTCCAGACCGCCTCGTTCTCTTCCAGTCATGCCAAATATGTGGAAATCTGCACCATCTTTTGTCAGTTTAAGTGTCTTGTTTTGTCTTAGCCTCAAGGAAAGGGCCTACAGGAGAGGGAACTTAAAGTGCCTTAAAGCTGCCTGCCACATCTGATGAGGAGCCACTTTTAAGAACGGTGCAGTTCCTCAGGCTTTGTTCTTGTCTGCAAGCCCCTTTATAAATGCTCGTCATTGGGAAAATATCTTTTTGTCCTGTGCTGTATATTCATAGTGATTTAAATTTTTGTATTGGTATTCAGAGTAACACAAATAACTTTGATATCCTGTTATTTTAAAGAAATAAAGATTTAAATGGTAAATAATTATTTTGACTTTTTCATATAAATGATTAATTGACTCCTAAATGTGTCTAGACTTTGTAATTGCACATATTTTGTGGTAATGGGAAACATTTAATAATGAGTCCTGTTTTCCACTCCACAATTCACGATTCATGCAGCTTTTTCCATCTAGGTGCTAAATGAAATTGTCATTCAGGTTAAATGAACTGCTTTTTAAAGGCATTTCATTTTGACAATCATTTGACATTTGCTCTTTTAGAACTATGTGAAAATTCATCAGAGATACTAATTTGGCTTACAGCAAATTTTATTTGTATCTATATGAGTACTGATCATATATATCGCAATGCTCTTTACCACGATGATGATATTTAAACAGCCACTTCATATATACATTTATATTTATATATATATATAGATTTACACAACCTCAGACACTTTTATCTTCTGAGACGAACAATACACACACAGTGCATTAACATACAGACATCTGTTTCCACATCCCACTGAGAGAAAATGTGGAGAAGCGCCTCTCGCACATATGCATCAGTTCCCTCCCCTCAGCCATCCTCCCTCCACTTGGTTCACTCAGAATGGTCAATAGTAGAATGGTCTACATGAATGCAAGTAATATTTACAGTCATGTTTGGTTTCTTTTGAAAAGTCTCAGGGCGAGTGGTACAATGGTCTCAATCTTATAAAAGTAGACTATAAGATAACACTTATCTTAAAAGTTAAGGGATAATTTGATTACTGTAGAGGGTGTATCATTCCATGCAATTACCATCTGTCCCAAAAGTTGTTAATTCAGCTTGATCAATACAAATTCAAATTGTTAGTTCCTGTCTCCATTTCGGGGCATGTTTTGTCTTGGGCTGAGTACTTAAGGAAATCTTGCAGGAAGATCAGGGCGATTCTGCAGCCAGAATGAGTCTATAGTATGAAGTGTGTCCACATACTTTATACTATGTATTTTTCTAAAAGTCAGGTATGCATCTTACTCTTAGATTCATCTTTGAGAATTTGATGTCTTGTATTGATTTAATATCTTTGAATTGGCTATGTGATTGGCATAGCCTAATACGTATATTTACCTGACTGATAATAAATTGTTACATTTGATTTTATTCTGAGATTATTGACTCTAATTTCTTATGTTAAGTCTACAACACCGCGAATCTGCGCTCAGGTTAGTAACGGACTAAAATGATGCTTTAGAGCTCCGGCTAACACATTGGCATTAGTTGTCTACTTAGACTAGAGGCTATTGAGTTTTTCCTTTTAGAGCAACAGTGTGTTGTTGACCAACCTAAATGCGGGTCAGCCTCAAACTCTTTTTATTGTAATATTATTCTAACTAAGTGTACGTGAGAAATCACGGCATGATTATATAAAGTTACATTAGAGGAAGTTAAGTCGGTCAACTTGGTTCTTCAGTAGGCTATGGTTATGGCCTCTGGTTAGATATAGTCTTACTTTTAATTAAGTGTGTTTGTATCTATGGGGACTTATATAAAAGTATTCTGGAATGAGCAAAGTATTGCACGAGCCGTCTAGAACTTCACCTCCGTCTAATGACCAAGACTGAAGAGTTTGTGAATATGAGATCCGTTTACCGGCCAGTATGAGACTCAAGTGTTATAAGATTAATGAGATTCAATACGAATAACAACGAACATGAACAAACAACCAATTGGCATTTCAACCTGAATTCGAGGTCATAATAAAATGGAGTCAGATTAGATAATAAAATAGAATCAGATTTGAATTTAACCTAAAAACCTAAATAACTTTGCGCATCGAAAAGATTGAACACGCAAAAAATCTTCATCCACCATTGGATACCTTCTTTGGGCCGGTATCCAACCGCGTCGACTTTACAATATCTATTTTGGTGTAACATTCTCTAATTTCCTCTAGGCTATTCTGCTCTTTTTAGCCTAGAGAAGAGCTTAAATCTGACACTCTTTTGACTTCACATGTATTGGAAGCCTTCAACAAAATATGAGTACATCTTCAGCGTCTTTTCATATCTGGGTAAACTAATCCTTTAGTAGCTCCCCTGAATGAGGTTTCTTACAGTAGAGAACAATCCCACCTGAATCACCCGTTACTATCACAGTTACAAAGTTCTTGATTGTCCTGAAATATGATGTAATGTGCATGTTTTGGCTGTTTTGTTTGATAAAGCACACAGGCTTTTCTAGCAAATATTTTGTACACTGAGGCTGATGATAGACAGGGCAACTTTTTGAACAATGTTGTTACCACCAGGTGAGAGACAGGTCCCATGACCGATCTAAATTATCCAGATAGAAATTTGTTACACATTTTCAGTGGGTAAGTGCCCAAGAAACATTGCTCAACAAAAGTTGCCCCGTGTATCATCAGCCTATCTTTCCCTGGAGGGCCAATCTGCTGCAGAGTTTAGCTCCAACCCTGTGATTTTCTAATGATCTTGAAGACTTCGATTAGGGTTAGAGCTAAACTCTGCAGGAGTGGGCCAGATTTGAGGATGCCTGGCTTAAAGGAATGTCCTCACTAACATCTTTGCCATTGTGATGTTGCAAGTCTGTATTTACTGTGTCTCCCTCGCCATCATCTCAAAATGGAGATGTGTTCTTATCATTCTTAAAATGGCACCCTATTTTCTCACCTTTAAAGAAACAGATGGTGCCCTCTTTTGCTTGAATCTTATGTCTACACCTCTGCCTCTCAGCTCACAAAAAACTCTCTTTCCCAGATTCCTTATCTCCTGTTTCCCAGGGAATGAGATGGCAAGGCATCTGTTATCCACTGTGTCTGTTTGCTCTTCCTCCCACCTGCTCCTCCCGTTATGTGAGGCAGCACCGCTTTTGCATGTTGCTGTAATTAAATTAATTTGCCATTTGAATGAACATAGTTTGTCTCTGGATGCCCTCTTTATGAGGACAAGAGAGCCCTTGGAGTGCACTTATTAGTGGGCAAAGCCCCCACTGTTTACATGGCACTAAGCTCTAAAGGTGGCACATTTATTTCACCCTTGATAACTAGCTCCTGTCTCTCTCTGCATGATCACGCATGTTTGTATTTGCTGTCACTCTAATTATATGCTGTCTTGTCTCATCTGCATTTTAGAAAATAATAAATAAATATAAAAATCTGCTTAGCAACTACTGTCATCTGACCAGCTCTAGCAGTTAAAGATGATTCCTTTTTGCTTTCTGTGTTGATGTCAAAATTTCATTATTTGAAATAAAAGATAAATATTAGATTAAAAAACTTTAATAGAAATTTTTAGAAATTATGCTTTGGCAAACAAGTATTAAAATTGCTAAAACTGATATAAAAATAAATTAAAATTAAATAGAAATAAAAAGGTAAAAATGACAAAACATTGTACAATAAATTAAATTATTATATGAAATGGAAAAAAAAGCTAATTCAAAATATTAATAAATACTAGTATACTGTATAAATGATAATAAAATAACACTGCCCATATCTATTGTTGAGGTCGAATGCCATCAAACTCTTACCATGGTGCAAAATTCATGTCATTTGCTAATGCTAACATAATATTTATATTTGTGTTAATGTTAATAAAATGCTAGTAATTTAGCATATTGTTGGGCTTATTAAGGCCACTGTAACAGGCCTATTAAGGATGAGCCAAATATAAATTCTGTACAGTCCCAATAAAAGCTAAATTAATTTAATGTTATGGCTGATAACCAATAAAATGCATTATGTGTCAAATTAAAAATTGAATCATCTAAAAAAACAGATGAATGTGACCAGTGAATTTAGGCATCATAACATTGTAATCTTCGGTAGGCTATGGAAAAATATTTGCTAAAGGTCACACTTAACAGTGTTGTTAAATTTGTGGGGTTTTTTTAAGATTACGTGATGGCAAAGGTGATCTAACGAAAGAAATTTGAACAATTACATATACAATGTAAAATGTGACCATGGACCACAAAACCAGTCTTAAGTCGCTGGGGTATACTTGTAGCAATAGCCAAAAATACATTGTATGGGTCAAAATGATCAATTTTTCTTTTGTGCCAAAAATCATTAGGATATTAAGTAAAGATCATGTTCCATGAAGATATTTTGTAAATTTCATACCATAAATATATCAAAACATCATTTTTTTATTAGTAATATGCATTGCTAAGAACTTCATTTGGACAACTTTAAAGGGGATTTTCTCAATATTTTGATTTGTTTTTTTTTGCAACCTCAGATTCCAGATTTTCAAATAGTTGTATCTCAGCCAAATATTGTCCGATCCTAACAAACCATACATCAATAGAAAGATTATTTATTCAGCTTTCAGATGATGTATAAAAAAATTACACTCTAAAAAGCCTGTCAAACTGCCTGATTACTGAACTAAGTTATGTTTTGTGCTAATACTGTCAAAGCACACAAAGTTTATGTATAGACTCAGTTTGGTTATGTCTAAAATGAAAGTAAACAGCTGAGAGAAAGCAGGTCTTAAAGGGACAGTACTAAACATGCTACTGTAATTAAAGGGATAGTTCACCCTAAAATTACATTTCTGTCATTATTTATTCACTCACATGTTGTCCCAAACCTGGATTAATTTCTTTCTTGTGCTGAACACAAAAGAAGACATTTTGAAGAATGTGGCTAACCAAACAGTTGCTGGTCCACATTGACTTTAACAGTAGGGAAAAAAAATACTATGGAAGATACTGTAGACCAGCAACTGTTTGGTTTTTCACCTTCTTCAAAATAGCATTTATTTTTAACAAAAGAAGGAAACTCGTTCAGGTTTAAAACAACTTTTGAGTGAGTAAATGAAGGTATAAAAATGAAACACTAGCCTATTTTAATTTTGGGGTGAATTATTCCTTTTAATGTTAATAAAACACCAAACACAAAGAGAAAAATCACTCATTACTCTTGACTGAAAAACTTTAATACAGTTGCTTTAATAGGAGTCAATCTATATAATGCTTTATTTTTATATTTGTTCATTCAATTTCTTCAATGCTCCTGCTAAATACACCTAAAACCTACCTGAAAATAAAACAGTTTATTTTATTTGTATATTATGTGTATTTGTAATGTGTATCTTTGCTCTCATTTTTTAATAACAAAGATAAAATAATGACAACGATTTTTATCTTCACCCACTTTGGCCTAAATATCTGCCATACTTTTTTATATTTTGTTACCTTGAAAGGCCTTGTCTTTATAATAGGGAAATTAATTTGGCTGTAATGCTCAAACAACTTGCAAAATAGAAAAACAAAGAATCGTGATAAAATCGTGAATCGTGATATTTCTAAAAAAACAAAACAAAACAAAAAAAAACCATGGGCCGAGGGGGAACAAACCCATCCATTCACCGTTCAACTTTTACTGTTTCCCCTAAACTTTCTCCATTTTGTATGTCTGCTTGTTTGATTAACTGTGGGGAAAAAGCATCAGTCATGTTGCAGACAGTCCTCACACTGGGCACCGGAAGCCAACATTTGTTTGGACCACACTAATGAACCGCAACACTCAAACTGAATCATGCAAATAGTTTGATATATTTGCGTAGTGTGATTATTAATGTAAATGCCAAATGTACAGAATGTAGCCTATCCACCTTTTTCTTGCCGTAAAAATGGGCGTGGCCATTTGTAAATTCTATGGGTCTAGCTTCCGGCCGCATCCGCGTCCAGTTATTTTAGCTGTACAAAACGGTTCATTTTGCTGCTTGATATTGAAAATTTGTGTGTTATTTTAATGTATTATCTTAATTATGAACACACTGGTTTGTAGTGCAAACCGTTTTTCCGTTTACTGCACGTTGTTATTCTTCTCGTTATTTATTTATAACGGCTAATGAACCGCAAGTCTCACCTATAGGCTGCATTGAAGAAAAAGGTGGATAGAAGGGGTGCAGTTAATAGTCATTATATAGAGTAGCTACAGTCATATGCCGACATAACCTTTGTTCAACTCTCCTCTTTTATTTTTTTTCCCCACGATAATCAGCATATGCTCTAGCTGTCCTTGAGGTCTCCTTCGTAGTAATTAGAAGAAAGTCGACTGCTCCCATTCTGACGACTCCTCTCTAATCTGCATACGTAGCTGCTATAGGACCGTGTTGATTAAAACTGCTTATTTCAAAAGAGCTTTTTGTAGGACTCCACTTTAATTAGACGTATTACCTAACATTTTGTTTTATATCAGTGCTCAGAGCTGGCACGGTTGTGGCCACCTGCCGTCAGGCTCCACCTTGCCCCTTGATTACCTCTGCAGGCATCTGTGTGATTTGTTTCAAATTAGTTTTTCTCGTCCTTTCTGCATCGTTTCATTTTCCTGTTTTCCTTTTGACTCTACCTTGCCCTGTCTGTATCGCTCTCCTTGTGCTTCATGTCAGATGTTCTTGGTTCCTTTCTGTCTGCTGGCTCAATGCCAGGCTCTCAGACATGCAAGGGAGGGGTGCACGCAGCCATATGCAAATCATGCATTGATTAGGAGGCAGCAGCAAATTCAATTAAATTTGGTGTGGTGGGTGGGGAGAGGTGGTCTGTCAAGTCAAGTGCAATCCTTTTGACACATGAAATTTTAAAGAAACAGATTTTTTTTTTTTTTTTCAGTTTTTCCAGTAATGCTATTATGTTTTGCATTTTATTTGAATTATTTATTTGAACATTTATCATTTTGAGATTTATAAAATATACTTGGATTTTCATTAAAATAAGCAAAACTTTGTGATATCAGGTGTCAGAATTCAGTTGCATTTCCATTGCATGCGCAGTGTTATGTTATATATTATTTTACATTGTTTAAATTTTTTTCCCCTTGTTTTGTTATTTTCACATTATTTAATATAACTTTTTAAAGTGTATTTATTAGCTACTATTAATTCTTTATTATATTTAGATTTTAAATAAGCACAATTCTGTAATAATAGGGTATCAGAATTTGTTGTGCAATTTACATTATTTTATCCATTTATTATTATTTTTTGTAAATGAAAATAAAATAGCATTGTGCAATAGATTTTTTTTATCACCATTATTATTTGTGTTTATTATCAATATTATCTTTGTATTTTTATTCATTATTATTTATTATTTGTTTTATTTTTATTTTACATAAGCAAAATTTTGTAATCCTGGGTGCAAGATTTGAAGTCAATTAGATGTAGTGCATTTCCATTGCACGTGCAATGGTTTATTATAGACGTAAAACAGCAGAGCAAGAGATTGAGAAACAGAGAGAGAGAGCGATAAAGGTAGAGCAAGAGAGGATCTTCCCTCATTTCCTTTTGATGTGATGATTTTTTCCTGAAGCTAATGGCTGTGAGTAATTACGCCAATCAGTTTCCAGTGTTCTTGCTGTTGTAGCATTGAGTGAGAAAATGTTGGGGTGTCGTACATGTATACTAATTGTGCGCATGAATTTGTCGGTAAAGGGAGGCATTCAGGAAGAGGGTTTATGCCGTTACGAAAGATCAAATACGCTTGCAGTGTACCAAACTGACAGCATCCTTGTTCGTCTATCTTAGCCGTTGTTTGGACTTTGACATTTGATTCTTGCAGGACTGCTCGGGGGTCTGGTGCGCTGCATCGTGACATTGTCTTTTGGTAAAGATTGAAAAGTCAACAGAAAGAGAAAGGGACAGGTGACTGAGTGCATGTGACACACTGAAAGTTGTGTTAGGCTGTCAGTGTCGGATTTTCTCTTTCTGGCAGAGTGCCTGGGTTACCCAACCTCTTTTTACACTCTTGGCCAAATTAACAGATGTCTGATGATGATTGGTGGTGAGGGAAGAGCCTAATGATGGGCATTTCTCTTTAGTAAAGCGCACAAGGGCTTTGTTCCAAAATGTAGTGAGCTGCCTATGGAGGCATCATAGATGTTGCCAACTGCCAGCTTATTTTGCTTACCCCATTGCTTGTTTCAAGCAAAAACTCACTTAATTTCGATTTCGTTTTTTTCTGAAAACAAGACAATAATTTTTACTTGTCTTGAAATTCCTTCTTGATTTAAGAATTTTTAGATATTTTGGCTGGAAACAAGACAAAAAATCTAAGTAAGAAAAGCATTTTTTGCAGTATATATTAACATGTCAAGTTTTTACAAAATTCTAAGGGAACGTCACATTTGTTCTTCACAAAGAAGACAATCCCAGAATTCAGTGCGGCGAGCTCAGTAAAGATCTGTATGGCCTGTAAATACACAGACCTGTTTATATTTCATTCAATACTATTCAATACTACAAAGAAGTATTGATAAAATACTAAAACAGTTCAGTGCAGTGTTGTCATTGTTAACTAACTGAAATAAGTTGAAATAAATGACGGCTAAATAGAAATTTAAAACAAAAACTATTAAAAACGACAAAAGCACATAACATAATCACTAAAACGAAAATCAAAATATAAACAATAAATATAATAACAGCTAATTTGAAATAGTAATACTATCATAGGAGGCGACATAAATAATACAAAACAAAATGTTTACTATGGGCACATAAATATAGACATATATATATATATATATATATATATATTTTTTTAATTTTTTTATTTTTTATTTAATACTTAGGGTTAATTAATTTATTTAAAAATTGATATTTTACCCATTAGCTAATTTTATCCTGTCTGAAGCTATGTATTCAAATTTAATCAAAGTTCACAGTATGTTTTTCTTCCCTAAACCACCCAGTGCTACTTGGTAAAATGTTACCTAAAACGCAGCTTCAAAAACAAGTTTGAAGTATGACACAAATTTTGAAGTACAGCAAAACATGAAAATCTTTTGAAGTAATGTTAACCACAGATCTAAATGTGCTTATACTGTAACTCAAAAAGCGTCATTCTAAAAAACCCTAGAAACTTCAGTTAGCTCTTTTGGCCTAAAAACCAAGGTCGTGATAAATTGCAAGATTCTTCTGTACGTGATAGCAAAACCCAGTGTTCAGAATATGAATTACATGTAATTTCTTAAAAGCAATACCTGTAAATTCTGTTTTTAAGCCAAGTCACAATTACAAACCACATCAGGATAGGCGGTAATCCACAGATGTACATGTTTGGACATCCCTGCCTTATCGGGGACTTTTGCAACTGACTGCATTCCACATTTTCAGCTTTGTCCTCTAGATGGCTCTCCAATCTCCATCTATGGACAAGAAAGACCCAGTGGAGCTCACAGTGATGTAGTGTGAGCAGTTCTCTATATAATCAGAGTGACTGTTTGCACTCAGGTAAATAGCACTCGCTGCATAGCAGATTTATTTGCGCTTCAGTAGTTTTGTTGGTTGAGAAGAAAAAACTACAACAAAATGCAAGTTTGACGTCAGATAGTCATGCATGTGCTTCAGTATTTTACACAATGGTGCTTATGTGTCAGAGTGGGCTTGATTGTATTCTATTATATATTGTTAATTGTGTTTTTCTAAAATTTAAAAATCTATCCCTATATATATATATAACCAAAAATGCTCAATGATACGAATGCTGTTGAGCTATTAACAGAGCTCTCTCAGACCCCAAACAAACTTCAGGATGATGCAATTCAATTTTGTGAGTGTCTTGTCTGAAAATCAATTAGGTATCACAAGAGAATATTTCCATCTCGCATCAGTCGAGTCAGTGGCCTGTTTCCTTCTTAGACAGGATGTTGTTGTGCTGTGCTGTGTGCCTGCCTGCTGTTGCTCCGCTGGAGTTAATTATCTGCATTAATGAGAGCAGCTCAGTCATTTATCATGGTCTCATTCACTCTGCAAGTGCCTGACTAGAGCTGCACTGCCCCCTATCAGTAGCCTAAGATATATACAGGTGCTGGTCATATAATTAGAATATCATCAAAAAGTTGATTTATTTCACTAATTCCATTCAAAAAGTGAAACTTGTAAATTATATTCATTCATTACACACAGACTGATATATTTCAAATGTTTATTTCTTTTAATTTTGATGATTATAACTGACAACTAAGGAAAATCCCAAATTCAGTATCTCAGAAAATTAGAATACTGTGAAAAGGTTCAATATTGAAGACACCTGGTGCCACACTCTAATCAGCTAATTAACTCAAAACACCTGCAAAGGCCTTTAAATGGTCTCTCAGTCTAGTTCTGTAGGCTACACAATCATGGGGCAGACTGCTGACTTGACAGTTGTCCAAAAGACGACCATTGACACGTTGCACATGGAGAGCAAGACACAAAAGGTCATTGCAAAAGAGGCTGGCTGTTCACAGAGCTCTGTGTCCAAGCACATTAATAGAGAGGCGAAGGGAAGGAAAATATGTGGTAGAAAAAAGTGTACAAGCAATAGGGATAACCGCACTCTGGAGAGGATTGTGAAACAAAACCCATTCAAAAATGTGGGGGAGATTCACAAAGAGTGGACTGCAGCTGGAGTCAGTGCTTCAAGAACCACTACGCACAGACTTATGCAAGACATGGGTTTCAGCTGTCGCATTGAGCCACTCTTGAACAACAGACAGCATCAGAAGTGTCTCGCCTGGGCTAAAGACAAAAAGGACTGGACTGCTGCTGAGTGGTCCAAAGTTATGCTCTCTGATGAAAGTAAATTGTGCTTATTTAAGTCCCAGAGTCTGGAGGAAGAGTGGAGAGGCACAGAATCCACGTTGCTTGAGGTCCAGTGTAAAGTTTCCACAGTCAGTGATGGTTTGGGGTGCCATGTCATCTGCTGGTGTTGGTCCACTGTGTTTTCTGAGGTCCAAGGTCAACACAGCCGTATACCAGGAAGTTTTAGAGCACTTCATGCTTTCTGCTGCTGACCAACTTCATGGAGATGCAGATTTCATTTTCCAACAGGACTTGGCACCTGCACACAGTGCCAAAGCAACCAGTATCTGGTTTAAGGACCATGGTATCCCTGTTCTTAATTGGCCAGCAAACTCGCCTGACCTTAACCCAATAGAAAATCTATGGGGTATTGTGAAGAGGAAGATGCGATATGCCAGACCCAACAATGCAGAAGAGCTGAAGGCCACTATCAGAGCAACCTGGGCTCTCATAACACCTGAGCAGTGCCACAGACTGATCGACTTCATGTCACGCCGCATTGCTGCAGTAATTCAGGCAAAAGGAGCCCCAAGTAAGTATTGAGTGCTGTACATGCTCATACTTTTCATGTTCATACTTTTCAGTTGGCCAAGATTTCTAAAAATCCTTTCTTTGTATTGGTCTTAAGTGATATTCTAATTTTCTGAGATACTGAATTTGGGATTTTCCTTAGTTGTCAGTTATAATCATCAAAATTAAAAGAAATAAACATTTGAAATATATCATTCTGTGTGTAATGAATGAATATAATATACAAGTTTCACTTTTTGAATGGAATTAGTGAAATAAATCAACTTTTTGATGATATTCTAATTATATGACCAGCACCTGTATGTGTGTGTTTGTGTTTGTGTGTGTGTTTGTGTTTGTGTTTGTGATGCCTCTGAATGATTTTGTTGTGCATTGCACTCATGCAGTGTTGATTTCCATATGATTCTCCATTCAGAATTCGTATTCAGAATAAATTTAAATGTAAAATATACATCCGTTCATGCACACTTTTATGTATTCAGTCTCCATGCACGACAGGTTTTAGTTATTTTGAACAAGTTATTTTCATCCGTCCAGGGCGAGATGAAGGCCACTTTGACTCTTGGTTGAATCACATTTCTCATATATCATCTGCTGTCCGGTCTGCCGGTGGCTATATAACTTTACATTTAAAAGGCAACTGGCCAATCCTAGCCTCACAAAAGCTTCTCAACATCAGGAACCATAAAACCAGTGATTCGTCTTCTCACTGGGGAGCGAGTGTATATTCCATCTGGGTGGCAAGTGGACGTTTGGGGCGTTAACACAATCAGGGCACCTCTTTAACCTCCACACTGTCTCTGTGGATCTTTATATCGCTCGTTTTTCCTTCAATCTGATCCTTCTGCGTAAAATATGGAGGGTTTGCAAAGATTGTTTGATGTATTCAATCAGATGCATTCGATGTGGGACAGGTGATGCATGACCGTAGGATAGCTGGAGAATGAGTTTCAGGATGAAAAAAAGAGTAGAGGGCGTAACGGAGGAGATGATGAGTGGTCTTACGGTTGTAAAGAAGAGGTTGAAGGGGCTTCCACCCAGGTAAATTGCCCTTTACTGGCATATTGCAGAAGCCAGTCTTTATTTCACAAGGTCGGGGAGTCACGTCTGCAGCCATTACTGTCTCTGTGTTGTCCCGTATGGTGAAAGTGCTGATTTGGGACATTGGATGGACACATCGGAGCTAAGGCTAATGGTATAATCAGGTACTAAGGAATTCATTTTCTCCTCGGCTGCACTCTGCATGCGGTGGGGATGCAAAGAGGAGTCGAGAGAGATGTGCGGGTTAACCTGTGCTCCGTTAGCCCACAGTAACTCCCCCACTCAGCATTAAACTAGAACTCCCACAGCCCTCTGCTAAAGGTCAAAGGTCAAGAGCGAAGCTCATTTAATGCTCATGCCACTCATAGAGATTAGGAAGCTCTCTTTACTGTACATGGCACCATAGGACGAATAAGAATATTATTTGATGTAACAAGATGCAGGAAAAGATCCTTCAGCACTCTTAAAAATAAAGGTGCTTCACGATGCCATAGAAGAACCTTTTGTCTAAATGGTTCCATAAAGAACCTTTAACATCTGAAGAACCTTTGTTTCACAGAACCCCCCCGAACGATTGAAAGATTTTACTAAATGTTTGTTAATTAATAATGTTTTCAACTCAAAAGTAAATATGCACGTAGTTATTTTAATATATTTTACTGTTATTTATTGTAAAAAATTAATAAATAAAATCAAACTTACTAATAGGCTTTCCCAATCTTATTTCTCATTTCTCGTTGGGCGTCTCATGTGGGAATGGGGGGGGGGGGGGGGGTTTAAACTGGTTTAGATCATTCTTAACAAATAGGAGATTTGTGATGATAACTAGATGTTTTCTCTCGACCCCAGGCAATCTAACCTGTGGAGTTCCTCAGGGCTCTATTCTATCTCCCGCTCTCTTCTCTCTTTATCTTCTTCCTCTGGGCTCTGTTTTTAGGAAACACATCTCTTTTCACTGTTATGCCGATGATCTACAAATGTACTTGCCTTTGACAATTTTGCCATTGATACTCTTACTGCTTGTCTTGCTGATGTCAAATCATGGCTCTCTAAACTTCCTGTTCTTGAACCCAGATAAAACCGAAGTTATTGTTTTCAGTCAAGTATTCCACTCAGTCTCGGGACCTTAAATTCCTTCATCTCTCCCCATGTTCGGAATCTGGGTGTAGTGTTTGATAGTTCCTTAAAATTTGATAAACAAATTATATAGCTTCTACCATCTTCGTTCCCTTTCTGAAATTTAGTAATTTCTTTCAAAAAGCTTGCTAGAGGTTGCTGTCCATGCCTTTATCACGTCTCGGCTGGATTATTGCAACTCCCTCTATTTTGGTATATCAAAGTCTCAAGACTCTCGGTTACAAGTAGTTCAAAATGCAGCAGCTAGATTCTTGAAGGGGTGTAAAAAGTTTGATCATGTCACTCCCCTCTTGCGATCACTGCATTGGCTGCCAGTTCACTGTCAAATTAAGTTTAAAATCTTGCTACTTGTCTATAATCACTTAACAATCATGCTCCGTCTTATCTGACGGATTTACTCCAACCCTACACTCCAGCGAGGGGACTAAGATCACAGGGCAAACTTCTCCTCCAGACCCCTAGAACCCGCTTAAAAACCAAGGGACCTAGAGCCTTTAAAGTGGCTGGTCCCACCCAGAATGGCTTCCACTTTATCTGAGTTCAAGTCGTATAAAACACACACATATTTTCTCTCTGGCTTTTAACGTGTAATGTTGTGCCTTTGAATGGATTTTATCTGCTTTTTGTTGTTGTATTGGTATTTGAATGGTTTTAATTTGTTTACTGATTTTCTCCTCATATTATTGTTTGTTGTGCAGCTGCAGCACGTTGGTCGGCCTTGTTTCGTGTGTAAAAATGTGCTCTAGAAATAAAACTGATTGTGAACTTATTTGCGTAACAAGTTGGCACGTGACGAATCTGCATTTTGGCGGATAATAGCCTATGTTTGCCTGTGCGATTAGCGTTGTTTTTTTTTGTTTGTTTTTTTACAACATACAACAACTGCAGAGGAATCTGAACCTAACCAAAATAAAGACAGATGATGCTAGACGCCCGACTCCAGACCCGGACAGCCTTATAAAGGTGATCCACAGGACGCTCGTTAGCAGCTCAGTGTTTTACATTTATGCCAGGAAAAGGACCATCTACATCCAGATGTACTTTAATGCACACGGAACAAAACCTAGAAATATATTTCAGAATATAAACTGCTTAATCGGCCATTTTCAGTAAGATTTAACGTACTAAATGTGTTTGGGTGCCTGCGCTTTAACTTGAATGATGTCCAACAGATATCTGTTTTAAAGCAGTGGGTAATTCACTCGTTGATTTGCTTAAAATCTGGTTTGCGATTCTGTTGGCAAACATGTTTATGGTGCATTCAATTCAACGTGTTTATTGTTAGCGCAGCAAAAATAGACAGCGCAGCCTTTACAAGTGCAATGTATCTGGTTGCCATGGCAACCTCACGCACTTGCTGCTGCTCTAATCATAATAAAACTGCTTTTAATGGTACTTTTATTGTGACTTTGTACGTTTACTACAGAAATGCTAAAATGTATTTAAAAGTTTGACTGACCAAATCGACTGGCTTGGTTATTTTTATTTTATTTATTTATTTATTTTTGAATAATGACATGTTTTGTGAGATGTTCTCATTGGTTAATGAATGGCATATTGCTTTTGGATGTTGTGCCAGGGTGCGACCCCACAGACTGATCCTAAACCAGCTTATTCTGCCAGCACAGGCCTCTCCTCCTCCCAGAGCCACTCATGTCTGTGCCGCCAACCTTCTCCCTCCCCCTCCAACCTTATCTTCCTCTCCTGTTTACCACTGGCTCGCTAATGGAAAAAATTTGCAGCAATATGCAAAAAAGCTGCTAAGGCAAATGCAAGTTGCCCAGGCAACAAGGAGGTTATATTCCTGGGCTCTGATGGAAATCAGTGTAGCGCGCCTAGCTCTCGCATCCTGCTGAAAATTAGATAGGAGAGGATTGAATACAAAGAAAGAGACGTGGAAGGAGCGAGAGTAGGAAGGGTCCCAGGGGCCAATTCTAGTTCAAGCCATATTTAGTTTTCATCAGCGGCCCTGGCAGACGTGCTGGCTCTCAGTACTTTATATGTGTTTCTGTGGAAATAGAAGAAGAAACACCGCAACAAATATAACTTTACTGTGAGACATAAAGCGATGCTGTTATATTGCATATATTAAATAAAGTGTCCATATTCACATGTAGCTACTTCAGTTGTTCAGTATTAATATCCAATTTTGGAAAACTGCTATATGTACTAACAGTATGAGGTGAATTCTGTTGCAGCCGTTTGTGGGTTTAACCTGCTCAGCTTTGAATGTAATGTGTAAAAAAAAAAATCCAGTCTCCATGTGTAATCTTGTTTCATTAACTAGCAGGATATGGAATATGCCATCAGGCATCTGCGGAAACACAGTGGACCACGAGTATGTCTTTGAAAAATCTAGTAAAGTCGTGGAAGGTAGTGAATGAAGAAGAGAGATAAATTAAAATGAGAAATGTCAAGAAGTCCATTTCTTCAACATTAAGAGATAAGGATTTCGCCTTCAGATATTCTTGAAATTTCCTTTCATGTGTATTTTTTGAGCTCTCCTGGCACAGCTCCAGAAAGGTTCCTATTCAACAAGCTTGTGATTTAAAAATATAAAAATGATGGTTTAAATTCCATTATTGAAACTAAATACTACAACCTTAAGCTGTTAAATGTCAGGTCCAGTGTAATAATATCTCCAAAATGATACCAATTTATCTTATTATTTGCGCCTATTTAGAGAAATGTGCAGTTACACCCTCTGAAAAGCAGTTCAATGCGAATGCATCTGTAGTGAAAGAAAATTATATTTAGAATAATAATTCTCCTCTATGGCAGAGAGCTTTCATTTAGTTTCATTTATTACTCTTTGAGCAATTCAATATTTCATTACTTTTACTGTATATATGAGACGTTCATCGCTTCTTATTTAGATATATTTACATTTTCATACAATCTGAAGTATTTAATTTTTTATATTCATTGTCCGTATTCATGCGCTCTTGTGGCATTAAAGTTAATATCTTTGAGAACAGTCACTTTATCCAATGTAACCCTGCTCTTCATATCAAAAGATTTTTTTTTTTTTGATTAACTCTCAATATTTGATTTTCCTTTTTCTTACAGCTTAATCGAACCTTAAATAAAATTTCCAATTGGTTCTGAACAGCTCAGCTCTTTTTCTCAAATGGAGTTTTCCTGCGGGAAAGGGGAGATTGCTAAACTTCAATCTGCTTGCCTCTTGATATTAAACAATAAAGGGAAACATCATTGCCTGTAGAAGTGCGGTGTTTATTAAAGGGGAATGAAAGCATATAGGCATCTGAGCTGTGAACACTTTCTCTTCCTGAAACATCGATGTGTGCTGAGCTGCATGACTGAAATTTATTCATTAACTGAATATTTATATCTCTGTTGACCACAGGAAAGATAGAAGCTCGCAGACACTGTAAACAAAGACAGGGAAAGTGTATTGCGAGCAGAGAGGAATCTAAACAGGTGATCTTAGAAACTGTGGGAGGTTCATAACTATCACCCTTCCACAGCTTTGTCATTTATAATTATGTATTTCGTATTTCTGCACTGTTGTTCTTATACTTCCACCCCTCTCCCACTCTTGACTTCATTTTCCCTCTCGGCTTGTCATTTCCACAGTACTATTTTAGATGTTTGCAATGTACTGAATAAATTTGAATTGTTACAAATGGCAGTCTATAAAAACACTGGCAGATCCAAAGAGACTTCATAATTTTTTAGAATATCAGTGTGTTTTTTTTGTTTGTTGTTCTCTTCTATCTTCATTGTCCCCTTCCTGATCTTGTTGTTCTCTTTCCTGTTTGTCTAGTGATGACCGTATTGTGATGATGCTTGACCAAGCTCATCAATCTAACACAGGGCTGTAATTGGGTTTATTTTCCTTGAATGGCCTAATCTTTCCTTTCTGACATGTATTTAGAGCTCTTTGTTATGCTTTTTCCAAACATAAACACACTGTTCATGCTCATGTAAATGTGATTACATTTGATCCCTATATATATATATATATATATATGGGGTCTTAATTCTGAAAGTCTATTACTTGAAAAATTTATTAAAAATATAATTTGTGTAAAATGTGTAATTGAGAGGTAAAATACGGCACCTTGAAACTCCTTAAATGAGGACAGGGATCTTTTAACTGCAGTTGATGTCTCAGTTAAGCTCAATTCAACCTTCCTGACACTGTCTCTCTTTATAATGTCTTCAAAAATCTTAAAATCACCCCAATCAAGGAGGTAAAATCATTCAGGAAATGAAATAATCATATTATCCTTAAAATTAAAACTTTTAACTCCCTAAATGATGTCCTAAATGAGCTGTGACGTGGACCCAGCAGATAGGGGCAGACATTTTAATCAGATTTTGACTTGACTATACTGAGACTGGTACACATAGTGAATCAGTGTCAGATAAGATTATTATCTTGAGGTATGATATGATCTCTGTCTTTATTTGATAGGCCTCATCAGTGTCAAGAGCGGAAATGTAAATGAAGGAGGGATGATAAATGGATAAGTGTAAAATCTTTGCTCTGTCCTTTGACTGCTCTGACAGCCCGTGTTCCTCTGTCTTGTGCCACACTCACTCCATTAGAGGAAATGAAAGCCCTTAGCTGGACTGAGCCACAATTACAGGCACAATTACTTCCTCTACAAATCGCCCCAGATCCCTATGCCTGATTATCAAATTAGAGCTATTAATAAGCTTCCCGCTGTGTGCATGTGCGATAGAGAGTGCTTTCTCCAATACTCCAATGCACGTTAGCATAAATCCTATCTATCTATCTATCTATCTATCTATCTATCTATCTATCTATCTATCTATCTCAAATGTATCCACCTTTTTCTTACCGTAAAAATGGGCGTGGCCATTTGTAAATTCTATGGGTCTAGCTTCCGGTCTCATCTGCGTCCAGCTATTTTTAGCTGTACAAAACTGTTCGTTTTGCTGCTTGATATTGAAAATTGGTGTGTCTTATCATATTATTTTAATGTATTATCTTAATAATGAACACACTGGTTTGTAGTGGAAACAGGTTTACCGTATACGGCATGTTGTTATTCTCCTTGTTAATGAACTGTAAGTCTCACCCATAGGCTTACTTCCGTATTGAAGAAAAAGGTGGATATGACGAGCTCTAGTCAGCCGTTTGCGGAGGATGTGATCATAAGCAAAAACCTATACTCAGAAACTCAGAATTACTTAAACCCAGAAATTTGATTTGTTTGTGTTCATGTGTTTTAATCAAGTCTTAGGATTCAGTATCTCTTCTTTCAAACGATAGCTAAATGTTGTTTTGGTCTTTATTAATGTGGTGTTACATATTGCTTCGTTCAGGCGGCACAGAGCGAGTGCGAGTAAACCGTCCATCTCTTCATCTGTACTAGTTATCGAACAAAAAAAACAAGAATGAATATCAGATGGTGTTGAAAGATTTAGTACAGCTTACTGAACTGCATCATCTGTGGTCTAATCTCCAAATCAGTGTTTTATTCACGAAAAATAGTAAATAAAACAGCTTGTGAATGCTTTGTCACATAGCTAACATTACAATTACCTCAGGAAAGTCATTCAGTGTCCATAAAATATATGCAAACTATTATACATTCGTTATATTTATACTTAACCTGTTATTGTTTTATTTAATATAGCCTCCTGTTTGAGTAAATGTCCAAAAAATCGAATGTGCTAAACTTAAATGCACAAAATAGCTAAATTTGATAGCAGGTAGCAGTCAGAAAAAGCTTTCTTTTACTTGCTTTCTTTCTCATTTTTATTAAATCACGGTGTGTTATAAACATGCTAAATGTGTCTCTCTTCAACTAAAACAGAAAGAGTAAGCATCAATGAATTTACCTCAGAGAAAATGGGAATAGACATTGCAGAGGAGGGTGAGGGCCAAAACTTCTGAATTAAATCTGATATTAGGCAATGCTGGCTCGATTCAGGCCTCAAAGCAGCGAGAACTATGCATATCTCTAAATCAGTGTCTGTATATTGAAAGTGTCACCTAAATGAAAGTGATTTAGGGCCCTGCATTGGCTGGCAGTGCATATATAAATTCACCCCTGACAGCCACTCGAAAGTCTCCCGTATCAACATTATGAGGCATTTGCATGGCAGAGCCTTGGAGATTATGCACCATGCAAATGATGTAGCTCGCTGGATGAGGTGATTTCAGTTCTCCCCGCACCCGTCCTCGCCCTCACACCCCAGGGGATAGGAGCTCCGCCTTTGTTCACATATTCATTTTTCCCCCCTTGTTTTGCATGTCCCTGGTTTTATATGCTCGCCTGCTTGGGCATCTAAAGGCATCAGCGCTCATAGGCTCCTGGGACACAGAAAGCCATTTTTCATTTAAGACGCGTGGCAGCCCAGCACTCGGCCCAACCCCCCATTGTACCTTTTAATAATGCCCTCTTGGATATTTCGAGTATTTTTTTTTTTTCTATATTGGGAGTGGTTTTGTAGAAGATGCAGTTACAGTGCCTGAATAGATCGACCATGGGATAATTCTAGAAAATAGCATCTTTATCTTGCAGTATTGGCCTACGTTTTAACAGTCTGAAAACTATAATTAATTTGTTGCATTTATATAGTGCTTTTCTAGACACTCAAAGCGCTCAAAATGAAATAATGAAATGTATGATGTATGAAATAATGAAAAGTATGCATTTCCTGATATTTTCTATTTTGCATACAGGTCCCATAATGTGTAAAACACTTGCGGTAAAAATCACACTTTTTTATTTTTTTTATTTTAATTGCATGAGATGCAAAATATCAAACAAAATGGCATCTGTAAACAAACTTTGGTAACACTTTAGTATAGGGACCAATTCTCACTGTTAACTAGTTGCTTATTAGCATGCATATTATTAACATATTGGCTGTTTATAAGTACTTAAGCAGCACATATTCTGCACGACCATATTCCACATCCCTAATCCTACCCAATACTAAACTTAACAACTACCATACTAACAAGCAGTTTATGGAGGCAAAAGTCGTAGTTATTGGTTTGTTAATGGTGAGAATTGGACCTTAAAATAAAGTGACCCAAACTTTTTTAAATAACCCTTAACTAACCGGTTCCAAGGTGATTTTAACTGGATGTATAATGTCCATCTCAATACTGATGTCCTAGCAAAGTGATCATGACTTAAACATATTTCAGTTACATTTGGCAACCAGAATGTGTTCAAATATGTTTCAGAATGTTTGCCTTTTGAACAATATATCTATTGTTTTCTTATTTGAAACTTAATAAACTTTTTGTTAAAGCTTTTATATTTACATTTATGCATTTGGCAAGAGCTTTCATCCAAAGCCACATTCAATTCATTCAGTATACAGGCGCATCTCAAAAAATTTGAATATCATGAAAACATTTTTTGGTAACTTATTTCAAAAAGTGAAACTTCATATATTCTAGATTCATTACATGTAAAAGTAAAAACGGTTACACTTTATATTAGGTGGCCTTAACTACTATGTACTTACACCAAAGAATAAGTACAATGTACTTTTTGTGTTCATACTGTATTGAAAAACACGTTTGCTGCTATTGAGGGGGATACGGGTAAGGTTAGGGACAGGTTTGGTGGTGTGGGTAGGTTTAAGGGTGGGTTAAGGTGTAAGGGATGGGTCAACAGTGTAATTATAAATGCAAGTACAAAAATGTATTACAGATGTAATTACATATAGGTATTTTAAAAAATATAAGTACAATGTAAAAACATGTATGAACACAAGAAGTGCATTGTACCAAATGATTAATTTTAAATGTAAGTACATAGTAGTTAAGGCCACCTAATATAAAGTGGGACCGTAAAAAGATTTCAGAAGTTTTTTGTTTGTTTGTTTTCATTTTGATGATTAGAGCTTACAGCTCATGAAAGTCAAAAATCCAGTATCTCAAAATATTAGAATATTTCCTAAGATCAATAAAAAAAATTAAAAAAAAGATTTGCAAAACAGAAAAGTTCAAGTTCTTTAAAGTATGTTCATTTATGCACTCAATAGTTGGTTGGGGCTCCTTTAGGAGAAACCCCAGCATCAGTGAGATGCCTGTGGCACTGCTGAGGCACTATTGAGCCTTCAGCTCGTCTGTATTGTTGGATCGACTGTATTGTATTGTTTCTCATATTTCTCTTGAAAATATCCCATTGATTCCACGTTGTTCAGGTCAGGCATGTTGGCTGGCCAATCAAGCACAGTTATATCATGGTCAGCAAACCACTTGGAAGTGGTTTTGGCACTGTGGGCAGGTGCTAAAGTCCTGCTGGAAAAGGAAATCAGCATCTCCATAAAGCTTGTCAGCAGATGAATGCATAAAGTGCTCCAAAATCTCCTGGTTGACGGCTGCATTGACTTTGGACTTGATAAAACACAATAGACCAACGCCAGAAAGACGTCATGGCACCCCAAATCATCACTGACTACGGAAACTTCAGACTGGACTTCAAGCAGCTGGAATTCTGTGCCTCTCCAGTCTTCCTCCAGACCTTGATTTCCAAATGAAATGCAAAATTTACTTTTATCTGAAAAGAGGACTTTGGACCACTGAGCAACAGTCCAGTTCTTTTTCTCCACAGCCCAGGTAAGATGCTTCTGACGATGTCTCTGGTTCAGAAGTGGCTTGGTAGCCCTTTTCCTGAAGACGTCTGAGCGTGGTGACTCTTGATGCACTGACTCCAGCTTCAGTCCACTCCTTGTGAAGCTCTCACAAGTGTTTGAATCGGCTTTGCTTGACTGTATTCTCAAGCTTGCGTCATCCCTGTTGTTTGTGCACCTTTTCAATTTCTTCCTTCCAGTCAACTTTGCATTTAATATGCTTTGATACAGCAATCTGTGAACAGCCGCCCCTTTCAGTAACGACCTTCTGTGACTTACCCTCTTTGTGGAGGGTGTCAATGATTGTCTTCTGGATCATTGCCAAGTCAGCAGTCTTCTCCATTATTGTAGTTTCAAAGAACAAGATATACCCAGAATGTATACAGTAGGGATGGTCATTTATTGAAACTCAAATGTAAATATTCTAATATTTTGAGATACTGATTTTTGACTTTCATGAGCTGTACGCTCTAATCATCAAAATTTAAACAAACAAAAAAAAACTATTTCATGAATCGACTGTTTGAACTACAGGGGTGCCTTTAAAAATGCAGTATGTGCTATTTTTCTTTAAAAGAAATGCCACTTGGTTAGATATTGTGTTAAATAATGCAGAGATATTTGTGACCCTGGACCACAAAACCAGTCATAAGGGTCAATTTTTCAAAGTTTTCAAATGAAGTTCTTAGCTATGCATATTACTAATGCATTACTGAAATACTGATGACAGAGAATACCGTACACACTTTGCGTCCATCGGATGCTCTCCAAAATGGCGCTACGCTGACACAGAGGGCGAATTCCAAACGGCTTTTTTGCGCCCCTGAAGGGCACTTCGGGAAGGGGGCACTCCATTTGTAGGGACGTTCCAAACGAAAGTGAGCAACTTAATCCCTTCATGAAGGGCCCTTCCAGAAGTCCGTTAGCGAAGGGAGCATGCGATGGTCACTTCACGGAAGTGATTTCCATTTGTGATCATGTGATCTTCTTTAAATTTTTCTTTATTTTTATATAATACAAAATATTTTCATCAGTGATTAAAAATATGGTTTAAGACTGTATTGTTAGCAAGTTTAGTTTGAAAAAGTTTAATAGTAAATAAGACACAATTAGACAGTATTTGAATAAAATAATAGCAATAAGAAGAAATATTTACGCACGCGCAGCGTTGTCAAGGTAACGTTTTGTCCATCATTCCCTTCACCAAGGGAGTTCCAAACGCTTATACGAGACAGTAATGCCCTACTACACCCTTCAAAGAACACACTTCAAGGGCTCTGCCCTTCGAAGGGAGTAGGGCATAGGGATGCTCACTTCTGTTTGGAATTCGCCCAGAGAGACAGAGAGGAGACAAATTGTTGAATAAATTGAGCATCGCGTTAGTTCAGGCAGGCCACGTCAGTCAAGCTCGCATCAGCTGACGATCAACTGTTCCTGATGTGTACCAATCTGGTTTTCGACACATATTACAGTGGTCTATTTAAATCCTATTCATTCAGCCTCTCTTCTATTGCTTGGCTGCCCGCCACTTCTAACTCCCTCCTCCATCCCCAGCTCCTCCTAGCCGGGATTTATTTAATTCAATCTGATATCTGTTGAGGTGTTTGAGTACATAGCAATCATCCTCTATGTATCTGGAGGTTTTCTACAACTCATGTTAAATTGTGAATCATTTCATGGATGCATGTTTACTGGATCTGTTCTGTCACCCCAGGGGGGTTTGATTTGCTGCTCTCCCCGCTATGTCCACGGGTGCATGGAGTTTGCCCAGAACAGAACCATACCGACAACATTAACTGTATGTTTTTATGTAATCAATGTACTTTGATACTTTTATGTAATAAATGTACTTTTTTATTTTCTTTGCATATAAAAAGTATTCTCGTCGCTTCATAAAATTCAGATTGAACCACTGATGGCAGATGGACTATTTTGACAATTTTTTTTTTATACTTTTCTGTGCCTTGACAGTGTTAATTGTTTGGCAGTCAATGGGACAGTCACAAGCCTTCCAGTTTTCATCCAAAATATCTTAAATTGTGTTCCGAGGATGAACGAAGCTTTTACAGGTTTGGAACGATATGGGAATAAGTGATTGACAAAATTGTCATTTTGGGGTGGAGTATCCCTTTAAAGGTATATATCACTACCTAAAGTGAACACATTTGTACCTTTCAAAAAGGTACTTCCTCAGTGACCGCTTTTGCACCTTTTTTTCCTGAGTTTATATAAATTATATTATATATATTATTTAACAAATACTATCACAGATGCTTTAGTTAATCTCTTTTTTTCTCTTTGTTTTGCACAGAACACTATTTTTATAATGCTCTATGAGCTTTTATGGTCTTAGGTGTTATGAACTTTGGCTGTGGGCTCAGAGAGTGACCGTTTCCTGGCCTGCCCCACGAGATGGTTCCTGACACCTGTGTGTTTGACTACAAGTGGCAGCGCTTCATTCACGGTGCATTAGTCTGTCGCTAATCTATCTACTGCTGAAACAAGTGGATTAAGACTTATCATCCAGACAGGCAATAGCATCTGATGGATGACACCCTTCACTCGGCCCTGACAAGGGTTTCCCTCATCGCAACAGAAAATAGAATCAGAAACGGCTCTCTTACTGTAATGACATTTTTCTCTCTGTGTAATAGGATTTTCAGCACAGTCCACAGCTATACTTGTGTTCAACAGCAGAGGCAGGAAATACTCTGTTGTTTGCGTGCATTACTGATCTTGCTAGTGGTTCTTACCTTTGTAAGTTCAAAATTCATACCTGTCAAGACCTGAATATACTGGTTTGTTAACATTGATTGAAGCATAATGGAGAACAGAACATAACAGGATTTTACATTAACTTCAGGATAAGAAGATGAAGAAATACAGAACTATATACACCACTGTTCAAAGTTTTGGAGTCAGAAAGATTTTTTTATATTTTTGAAAGAAGTATCTTATGCTCACCATGGCTGCGTTTATTTGATGAAAAAAAATGCAGTAAAAACGGTAATATTGTGAAGTAGTATTACAATTTAAAATATATATTTTTATGTTTTGCAAAATGTAATTTATTCCCGTGATGCAAAGCTGAATTTTCAGCATCATTACTCCAGTCTTCAGTGTCACATGATTATTCAAAAAATATTCTAATATGCTAATTTGCTGCTCAAGAAACATTTCTTATTATTATCTCTAATTGTGATGCTTAATAATTTTGTGGACACTTTTTTCTCTGATTAATAGAAAGTTATATGAAACAGCATTTATTTGAAGTAGAAGTCTTTTGCAACATTCTAAATGTCTTTGTCACTTTTGATCAACTGAATGCATCCTTACTGAATAAAAGGATTAAAATATTTGAACTATTGTACATAATAACTAAACTATTATAATATTCAATATAACATTATATTGAATCAGCTCTTTCATTGCTTGTTTTGACTAGCTATAAGAAGCTACAGACAGATGCTTCTTTTTCCACTTTATATAAGTAAAGCTAATGGAGCGCAAAGTGTTCTTTAAGAGCGCTGGTTACGCTTCGGGTCATTACGACCCAGGCCTGCCGTGTGTTTGATTAAACGGCTTGAGTTCACACAGAAACAACAGGATGCTAATCGCAGCAAAGAGATGGGAGATCGCCTCCATTTCCCCTCAGCACCAGGACTTTGATGATGGGTGGAGGGAGCTGAAGATGGAGAGGAAAGAGAAAGTTGAAGGAAGAGAGATGAATCACAGAGAGCAAGAGAGACGTCTTTGATTAATTAAACCTCCTACACTCATCAGGCTCCTCACATGGGCGAGTGCTTGTCCTGATCAGACGTGAATACCTCCGGGAGCTCAGACAGAGCAGGCTGAATGGAAAAGGATGAATATTAATGCTTGCCTAACACCCAGTTTACTCACAAATGGGCCATGCGTTTGTTCGGACCAAACATGACTGTTGACAAGACAGGAAATATGTACCCCGCTAATGCTAATCAAAATTCTGCATGCTGAATGCGCTGTGAATTCAGTGCAGGGGGGCAAGTGATGACAGTCTTAGAGGAACAGAAGTTTTCATATGCTCCCGTAACATTCAGCTAATTATTATGCATTTACTAATTTGGGCAACTTGATGATATACAGAGAAGCAGTGAAGATCATTTTTCCTCAAATGCATCTAAATGCATGCACTCCTCATCAAAATTATAATGTTATAGAAGGAATGCAATGGCTTTTTTTATGATAGGTGTTTTTTCAAAGACGATTTCTGTATAGTTGACGTTTCAATTAACATCTATGCTTTGTGAAAAAAACGACTCAACAAATACATGCAAATACATAAAAGCACTCAATGCTTATATACACAGTGTGAGTACCTGTTGATATAACTAATAATTATGGTGCTTTCATGCACTCTGAAAAATGCTAGGTTAAATACAACCCAGCGCTGGGTAAAATATGGACGAACCCAGCGATTGGGTTGTCTAGACCACAGCGGTTGGGTTAAAAATTGAACCCAATTGTTGGTTGAAAACAACCTAGCATGTGTTCTGTTCAATATTTACCCAGCACTGGGTTGTATTTAACCTAGCATTTTTTAGAGTGTGTAGTGGAAACTAGTGACAGTATATGAAAATCAACAGTCAAAGAAACATGTTTTTTAAAAGAAGCATTTTAATATAAATTGTGTATGTTAGAATTTAAATAAATAAATATAATAATATTATATTATGGTATAAAATAAATACATGTAGCATTTGAATTTCATCTGACATCCACAGATAGGCTACGCAACCTCAGTACTGTGTGTCAGAGATACACAGCAGAGTCTGAGACAAGACTATGAAGGACTAATCAAATCTGTGAAAACAATAAATACTTGATGTTTGCCCAGGATCCTCAGTTAAAGGATAACCCCATCAAACTCCAAATTAGTGGCAGCCATAACTTTATTACAGCCATAAATAATTTACTTGGGCCATCTGTAAAAGTGCCTGATTTAATTCCAGTGAATGCAGAGCCAGGCCAGTGAGTCTGTCTGGTGTGGAGGGGGATCCAAGATCCTGTTCAGATACTCATCTAGCGGTGAATATTCACTGCACAAAGGCCATCAGAGGCAGAAAGCATCGTATGGTCAGGGTCAGAGAGCTGCTGTTGAATCTCATATTTAATATTCTCACTAGCACTTTTGAATTCCTTGCATAAAATACAGACTGCTTGGTCTGGTTCAAAATAAACAACAAACAAGCAAAATAAAATGTTATATACTCTTAAATGTACACTGCTGGTCAAAAGTTTGAGATTAGTAAGATTTTTAAGGTTTTTTTTTTTTTTTTTTTTTTTTTTAAAGAAGTTTCTTAGCTCATCAAGGCTGCATTTATTTGATCAAAAACACAGAAAAAACTAACACTGTGAAATATTATTGCAATTTAAAACATTTTTTATATTGCTTTAAAAAATATTTTAATAAAACAGCAACAATATATTAACATAGTAAGCTTCTTTTCGATCATTGATATCTAACCCTAACCCTAACAATTTGGTTAACCTTTAATTGAACCAAACTGAGTTTGCACAAAACCTCACTCATATCATTTCATATTCATTTCAAGTTGATTTTGGTTTGGATGTGACTGCACCAGCTTGACTCATTCACATGGATTTGCAGATTGTGGATTTGCATTGACACGCTAATCAGCCAGTCACAGAGATCATATCGAGCGTTTGCTTGTATTTCACTATTCTTCATCACAATTTGTATCTTTGTGTTAATCAGCAACTACAATAACCATTATGACTCCAGGTACGGTGTGATTACAACCACAGACACTTACTTCAGTGTTATAAGCTTCAAAATCATCAGATGCTAGTCAGTCTAGTTGCCTTTTTTCCAAACATCTTGCAATTCAGAAGCATTGTGCCTGTAGTGAGAGACAGAATAATCTCACTGCTTGAGATTTTGTGTCATAAACAATCAGGTTGTGTTAGTCTGTCTTTGAATATACATGCAGGAACAGCAGGAGATGCTAAAGCGGGTCTGTTGTTAGGCAGAACGAGGCTCTGGGGAGCAGCAGATCTGTTATTACACCTGAAGCCCTGCAGCTCCAATTATTTGCCCCCCTTCTCTGCCCTTACTCGCACTTTTCCAGCTCAAACGGCCCTGGAGTGACAGGCCAATATAACCTGGCTTCGAATGAGATCAGTCCTCTGTCAGCACACACTGAACTCTCATTCTGGACACAAAGAGCAGGTGCTCAGATGAGGCGCACTGATAAATAGACTGGCTGAGAGAGAATGAGTCTGGATTGGATGTTATGGGAGATTATTTACTACTTCTTCTGTTTTATGTTTAAATTGTACTCTGTCAAGACACGGATAAAGAGAGAAGAGGAGATATGCAAAGAAAACCAACAAAATCATCAGTTTTTGTCTGCTGGGGAGCTGACAAATGGACAGCGACGTGATTTTTTTCAGTATCAAAATTTTAGGTTCAAATTTATATACTGGCATATGGGAAAGTATGTTTTAGATGCTATAACTGGCCATTTTTTAAATCAGCTGTTGGATCTTACTTGCTCATATCACAGTGTGACATGATTTTTGTTAAAGTAAAAATATTTATCATTAGGGATGTAACGATACACTCAACTCACGATGCGATACAATTCACTATACTGATTTCACCATACGATTTTCGAACAGTTTCTTAACAAAATGAGATTTAAGACAAATTATAAATGAAAAGGTGTCCTTTTATTATTTCTCAGACAAAATGCTGCACATTTCTTTGTGAAATTGAAATATGTCAAATAACAAAAGTTAACAAAACAAATGCCAAATCAAATAAATAAATAATACAAATAAAATAAATCTTTGCCTGTGCTCCTTTTAAAACTAGAGGTAACCACTGCTTTTTAGTCCAAATCCAAACAAAGATGCTGCGCACACGTAGCACGAGTACCTAGTTTTTTATTTAAATTAGATTGAGTAATTTTGAAATTTGAAGCAAACTACAGGCCTACTACATAAAACATCTGAAAGAAACAAAAACAGCAGACGGGCTGAATGAGACGCAAATTCACTCTCTGCCAGCAGGTGGTGCTTATGAACAGCAACAATACAGTGTTTCCTTGGTTATTTCTGTAAACAAAGCAGCCCTGCATCCCAGTGTTCATACAATCCATCCTACAGTAAATAGTGTGTGAGATTAGAATAAGTGTGTCCCAAAGCATAGCTTGTTGAAAAGAGTATGCCAAAAGTCCCAGGATGGTCTACTATTTCAGGTCGATTTTTGAAGTATGGATCGGTGCCAAAGTCACTATAAGGCAAGCCTGCAACCTTTAGCCAAAAATCATTAACGGCTAATGCTAACAGAAAGGAGACCAGAGCCCATTTTTTCAATAGATGTCAATAGAGGAGGCTTCACTACGCTGAATAAACAGCTTCTTAGAGGAAACAGCTCATGATTTAATGAATCGACAGCCTATATCGGCTAATCTTCAACATGTTTTTCACTAAACAATACTTTTGGATTGAACTATTTTTAGAGTTTACGCCTAAAAAAAATTTATAAGAGAAGTCACTGACATTTTGCGACAGTTGGGATTCAGTTCACGGCACTTCTCATTCAGTCCTATGGTATTCGTAAACGGTGACTGAGTGTCGTACAACTCTAACTGAAATTCAATGATGTCAAGGCTGTAATGTGATTGGTTATTAAGGCACACGTGATCCGAGTTAGCCGTTACGCTTTCTCCAATAGTAAGTAATACAGAGCCTCTCATCTCCCTACATAAGACTGTTTGTGCACAATCTAATGGCTAATATTGCCCACAATCTATTGTGCTTTGATGAAGGATTTGGTCTAGTACTACAAACATAAATGAAACGCATTAGAAAAACTACAAACATGGCAGAGTTACTAATCAACATTTAACCTGGTGTAAAATAATAATAATAAAAATATTTAATGTTATCTGTGTTATATTTCATCGGCAACAGCGATGTGAACTTTTATAAACAACTGTTTTTGTCGTTAACTTTTAAATGCATCATTATGCAGAAAATATGAGCAGAGTTCTTGGCATGAAAGACCTGCGGCTGGCAGTTTTATACTATTAAAACTAATTTAACATGTAATTTACATCTGCACAAATCATTTTCCCCTATTAATCATATTTAAAGAGTCTTTTTAAGACAATAGATACTTTTTTTGTTTTTTACAAAAATAAATGTCTCTCAAAATTTCATGATTAAATTGAGGAATGCTAAAAATTGTAAATAAAAACATACAAATCTTTATCATAACAGATAAACAAGTATTTTTATATACAAGTATATAAGAACCTCTTGGTGGAACGAAACTGTTGAATACATTTTTACATGCTACATTTCTTACAGATTATGTTCATTTTGGAAATTACTCAAATGAAAAATAAACTTTTTAAGATTTTAATACTATTAGATTTTCATGTGAAACCATGAATATATGCAAGATTACAGTGTGTGTTAGCGCTCCACACACACACACACACACACACACACACACACACACACACACACACACACACACTCATCAGCAGAGAACTCAGTGACTTAATTAGCAAAACCTCATTGGCATAATTAGTGATTAAAAAGCACAGCCTCCCACACACTTTACTGTGTTTTGTTTAGAGCTGTGAGTTTTGCATGCGTTAACTTACTTAACTGTCCCTAAGCGAGCTGATTACAAGATGAGCAGAGCAAAATGAAAGAGAGGTCAAATTAGGCTGCTGAAAAAAAAAAAGTATTCAAATACCAATAGTGGTTCAATTTGCAGCAACTCTTAAAGAGTGGCCTTTTTTCACCCAGCATGAATTAGTGTGATGAAGCTAACATCTTAACCTCCAGCTGAAGATTGTGTTTATTTTGTCTGAACAGTGCAGGACTGGTCAATTAGAAAATAACTCTGCCCTGGAGCCTGTATGATGGAAACCTCTTCCCAGCAGAATTGGGCCATTAGGCCATAGAGGATAGAGTATAAGGTTAGGAGAGCATAATTCTCTCTTAAATGAATACTATTTGCACAGTTAAACCCACAGAAACCCCCTGCTGCTTCTGTAATGAAGCTGCTTGGTGCAGTTGAATCCACACACACACACACACACACACATGCACGCATGCAAACACACACAGACACACACACACACACACACACACACACACACACACACACATTAGCTTCATCGCCACATTCACCAGTGTAGCTGACTTGCATCTGTCCATCCAAGAATCTAATTTTATAATCAACTTTATTATATATATATATATATATATATATATATATATACAGTGCCCTCCACTAATATTGGCACCCTTGGTAAATCTGAGGCACCCTTGGAAAATTCTAACCTTTCATTGAAGTAAAACAATTATTGCAATGTCCTTTTCCCAAGATAACAGCTCTGAGTTTTCTCCTATAATGCCTGAAGAGTTTGGAAAACACCTGATAAGAGATCATTCCTTCATCCAGAATCACTCCAGACCCTTTAGATTCCCAGCTCCATGTTGGTGCTTCTCCTTTTCAGTTCACTCATTTTCTACAGGGTTCAGGTCAGAGGACTGGGATGGTCAGCAGAAGCTTGGTTTTGTGCTCAGTGACCCATTTTTGTGTTGATTTTGATGTTTGTTTTGGTTTGTTGTCCTGGTGGAATATTCAAACATGGCCCATTATAAGATTTGTAACAGAGGCAGTCAGCTTTAGACTTTTTATCTGTTGATATTTGAGAGAATCCATGATGCCATGCATCTGAACAAGATGTCCAGGAAAGATATTTTTCATTTATTTAATTATTTTTTTAGTATTCCTCTGCAAATTAACCACACAGACTAGTCATAACACTAAATGTGCCTCTTAGCCAACAGTTGTTTAGTTCTGAAAAATAATCTGCATCAGGCTTTTCTGAACCCTTGCCAATGACCCACTTATTATAAAGCGAGAAAGAGAGTGAGAGGGAGAGATAGGGAGCTAATTAAGCTGAATAAACATGAATTGTGGCGCCGGGACTGAACACAAGTGAGATCTACAGAAGACACGTCTGTCTTAGCAGCTGCTTTGACATCACAGGGAAATGGACGATCTGGAGGATAAACATCTCTTTTTCTTTTTTTTTTGTATTTTTCCAAGGAGGTCCATAAAAAAGCTAGCCATTAGCATTTCCATTCATCTCAATGGTAGTTGCTTGGCTGCTGCAGGAACCTTCCTGTATGTGCTTCCTAGGATGAATAGCACCTACCAAACTGCTCTCTTTTGTTAGATCCATTGATTTCATCGGGTTCTGCAACTGATTTTATTTTTTATTTTATTTAAATGAAATAAAATATTGCCTTATATAATTTTTTCTAAATAAATAATTGAATGTGTTTATTTTACATTATTTTAAGTCATTATCAAAGTCATTGCACATGGCACTAAACTAAAATAAGTACATAAATCCAGTGGGGGCTAACAGGCTATGCAAGGAATAGCTTACCCAAAAATAAAAAAAATTGATTTAAAAAAATTTACTCACCCTCAGGCCATTCAATATGAAGATGACTTTGTATCTTTGGGACAGATTTTGGAGAAATCTAGCATTACTTCACTTGAATGAATCCTCTGCGGTGAATGGGTGCCATCAGAATGAAAGTTTAAACAGCTGATATAAACATCACAATAATCCACAAGACTCCAGTCTATCAATTAATGTCTAGTGAAGTGAAAAGCTGTGTGATTGTAATAAACAAATAAGTTTTTTATTTTTTATTTTATTATTTTCAGTTGCTTCTGTCTAAAATCAGGAGAGGAATATACTCAGATTAAGCGATGTTTACAAGTGAAAACAGTTCTAAACAAATATGTGAGTGGATTTTGATGTGAGAGGCTGACAGGGAATGGACTTTTTCACTGGAGGAAGTGGGGTCTATTTTGGCCAGAGGAAAAATGTCTTAATAATAAATCTGTTAATTATAATTACGCATCTTTTCACTTCACAAGATGTTAATTGATGGACTGGAGTAGTGTGGATAATTGTGATGTTTATCCAGGCTCTAAAACATTACACTTGGTGAACATCATCTGGTGTTGGAAATGCTAGACTGACCAGGTCAGTGTTGAGGATCACACCGGGGCAGCATCTGTTTACAAGACTGTAAGCTCAATTTTTCATCCGGGGCGCTCTGCCAAACCCCAGGAGCTGCAGGACTGTGACACTCACCTGCACCACACACACACACATCCAATAGACTTCACTTCATTAAGTGACTCATCACTGTGTTGCAGTGGTCAGCTGCTTGTCAGCGTCTGCGGTGACTTTATTGTCCCCTGTGGAGGAGTGGATCAGATGCGGTGTGTCTGATGAAGCGGTGCCCTGTGGTGAGCCCGTGTGTCAGCCTGAGATCAGCTGTTACGTCCAGTGATGTATTCACTGCATGGTGTATTGTGGTATGTTTTCTTCTTGTTGTGGTTTCTCTCTCTCTCTCTCTGCCTTCTGCTTCTCTGGCTCCTCCCACTTTTTCTACTCTGGCAGGTAGCTGATTGCCCTTTCCAGCTGCACCTGCTTACCAGCTGAGAAAGCAGTAGTATAAAAGCCCAGCAGAACCCTCAGAAGAGGAGAGCCCAGCCCAGCCCAGCCCAGCCCAGCCCAGCCCAGCCCAGCCCAGCCCAGCCCAGCCCAGCCCAGCCCAGCCCAGCCCAGCCCAGCCCAGCCCAGCCCAGCCCAGCCCAGCCCAGCCCAGCCCAGCCCAGCCCAGCCTTTTAGAGTTCTGTATGGTTGTTATCTTCACTAATCTAACTGTTTACGAACTTTCTCTTGTGGCTAGAAGCTAGCTAACTTTTGTGCTCTTTGTTGAGCCAGATATTGCAAGATACTTAGCCTACAGTTTTGATGTTTAACTATTTAACCATTTATTTTGTTTTTCCCTGCTACCAACAGCTTAAGCTGTAACTCTCTTGATTGTTACCCTTTTGGAAGCTGTAGGGAGGTGGGCGCCTCTTCTTTTGGACTGTACCTATTTCTCCTGGTTTGAGGATTAGATAGGGAGTGAAAGTATAACTTTGTTGATTTCCTTTTATTTGACAGGTGTAGAAAGAATGTATCCCCCCCCAGAATAGAAATGCTTTTGTTTGTTATTTTGGCAATGTTCTACCTCCTGAAGTTTTTTTGCTTCCCTTTCAGTTGAACTTTTCCTTGTTTGGAAGCTATTGTGTACTCTCTGAGCTGTGAATAAAACCTGTTAAAGGGTTGTTTTTATGCTTTGGCAGGGGCTCAGGCTAATGCTCTTCTTAAACCCTTAATATTGTTACGTTATCTTTAAACCCCTAGACACTTAAGACATAACCTCAGCACTGATGAGCAGCGTGCATGTGATGACAGTGGCTCGTGCAGGAGCGGCTCCAGGACTTGTGTTAGGATTTATGCTTCTCAATTACTGGAGAGAGAGAAACTGAGACGCGAAAGAAGGAAATAGCCTAATAACAAAGCCTGTGCTTGATGGGATGTTATGTTTTTTTTGTTTTTTTTTAAAGCTAGAGTCATTTTAAGTCAATTCAATTGGCGAAAAAGAATAAGAAATGCATTTAACAAATGTTGCATTTTAATTGATTTTTTTTATCTATTGAGAAAATGAAATGAAAAATGAAACTTAAATTTTGTACCCTTTTCCTTATTTATAGGCTGTCAGGGGTTATGTAACTCTTTCTGCAGGTTACATCGTTGTGCCTGTTGGTGGCGCCAAATTACTGTCTTTATTAACGAGTCAGTTGAATCATTCACTCAGTTTCATTCAAAATACTGATTCAATCATTTCAGTCAGAGTGGTGTAAAATAAATGTTATATTTTCAACCGCTAAGTTCCAACCACGTCCACCTACCTATACAATCTTATTCATATTTACAATTAGAAAATACTAGGGGGGGTTGAGTTATGAATAAATGAATCGCATTTGTCCGTTGTCTGAAATCACGCTCACGAGAAGTGCTTGAGAAACGCTCCTCTGCGGCTTGGTACACTTTCAACGCATTAAAAGAAATTAACATTCATGTTTTCATAACCGCTGGCCAAATTTTAAAATGAAACTAAAATTAAATCATCTTTGAGAGCACGGGGGGGCCCCTGGTGTTTCGGGGCCCTACACAGCTTGCATACTTTGTGTATAGGGAGGATCGACTCTGCCTATAATGCAGCCAAAGATAATGTATGAGGAACATATGTTTAGGCTATCTGCTGTTTGTCACATGACAGGCGCAAATGAACGAACCATTTACTGAAGGGTGCAAAAATACACAAAATAACTGCCAACATCATGCCTAAAATATAAGTTACTATAAACATACTGTTTATTGAAAAATATCTTAATTACAATCGTGTTGTTGTGTGATTTACCTGTGGCCTTATGACTACAGAAAAACAGCGTACTATTACTCACAACAACACAGAATTACTAGTCCTCCATACTTATGCGTTCTGTTGATCTGTTTGGCTGAGTGTTGTGCTCTTGGTTAAATCGCAGAGTTCTGTGTCATCCTGTGAACACTTGTCTGACTGCTGCTTCAAACGGCTAACATGGGACTAGTAAGCAGGGATAATTGTCTAGCCCCACTAATCAGCTCCAAAGAGGCTATAACCTCACGTGCAGACATGCACGTACGTAGCATTTGCGTGTTATGGAAGAATCTATCTATCTATCTATCTATCTATCTATCTATCTATCTATCTATCTATCTATCTATCTATCTATCTATCTATCTATCTATCTATCTGTCTATCTGTCTATCTGTCTATCTGTCTATCTGTCTATCTATCTATCTATCTGTCTATCTGTCTGTCTATCTGTAATGCTGTATGTTAATGTAGTGCTTTCTTGTCAGGTATAAGTCAAGTATATGTATGCTAGTGCGCAGTTGTTGAGTTTGTCACAGTAAGTGGAGACTTGCCCTGAATGATGTGGGTTGCCAAGGAAACAGCCTCATTTTTAGGTAAATTACTCTACTTGGCACTCGACAAAAGTGCAATTAGCTCACCAGTGGCCTGAGCCGAAGCACAATTAAAACCCAGAGGAGATTTGAAGGAGCAAAGAGGATCATGGGTATCTGACAGCTTGCTTGTTCCTAATCTCCTTGTTGCAGGGGGGTCCCTCTTTGTGTAGTTCCCTCAGAGCACACGCGGCAAGGAGGAGATGGCTTTAATTATGCGGTTTGATCCAGAATATTCTGCAAAGAACCATTTGGGACTTACCTTTTTAGATAATGACTTCAGAAAGCAAAAATCACTTGCGTTCTTTAGTCATGGCACTTTTCAGTATGTTTGCAATTATCTTGTCATCCTCTCTTCCTTTCTCTTTAATATGCCCTTTTCCACGTCCCATCACTGCGTTCGGTTTTCTGTTACTTGCAAATTTATGATGTACGTCGTTGACACATTTGTTTGGCTGTGTTGCATTAATTGTTTTTTCCCACTTTAAACAAGATTTTGACAGCAACATTGGCTAGTGGAATTGAGGATCATATAGCATAGTGGTTCAGCAGCGATGTGTTTATATGTTATTGCATATTCATAGAGGATGTTTCTAGCATGTATTAAGGAGAGAAAGTACAGTGTGATGAAGAGTGATGGTGTAGTATTTAATCATACGGGTGTCAAAAGCAGCAGTAAACAGAAGGAGGGATTCATCCTGCATGGAATTGCCATCTCAGCAAGATTGCACTGTTGTAATTTTTTTTTTCTTCTCAGTTTTTTTTTTTTTTTTCTCTGTGAAGGAGGTGGAGTGGTGAAGGCAAAGAGAAAACAAAGCCAGAAAAAGAGACCTGTAAGAAATCTCTGGAGTCCTGATTATAAAGAGCTCACAGACAATCCTGTTACTACTGAAGATGCGTCTGCCAACTCACATTATGCTACAAAACCGCCTCACAAGGACAGAAACGGTCTGAGTTCTTCCCATAATTCACCTCTAAATGTTTGTAATACACAGCATTTCTTTCTTTTTTTTTAAGTTGTCTGATGTTTTTCAGACCATGTGAAGTAATCAGTTGTTGCTCCAGGTTTTGTGGGGTTTCCGCAAACATAAGGAGGACATTTGAATTATATTATCAGGGTTAAATTTTGATTATAAACAACTCTTTCTGTGATTTTCAAATGATTTCTGTGATTTCATATCGGAAACAAAATTCCGCTTTTTTTTTTTTTTCTTTCTTTTTTTATTCTTATGAGTGATTCATTTTTAGCCAGTAGCACTGATCTATATGTCATTTTAGAATAATGGCATACCAGTATTTTGGATCATTACCCAAACAGTGTTGTTAATTGAAATAGCTGAAAAAAAAAATTATATTACATGAAAAACCTATACTTAATGAAAATTTGCCTTGTCAACTGACTGAACTAAAATAAGTTGAAGTAATAAAATTACTAAAACTAAAACTGAAAAAAAAACATCACTAAATAGACTAAGAAAAATCAAAAACAAACAAATAAAATAAGAATGGATACTATAATAATATATGAATATATTAATGTTACCCAGGTCACAATGAGCAGTTATGCTCATTAGCTAGTTTATGTTCACCCAGTCCAGCTCCTAGAGATCTATTTTCCTGCGAGTTAAAGTTTGATTATAGTAAACTCTGCTGTAAGGTAAATGCAACTGTAGGATTGAAATGAATTTGACTATAGTTAGTTTACAGCTGAAGTGTTGCATTTAGATGCCAGTGACCATTATACAGCTATTTCCATAGGAAACAAGTACAAATTCCATCGAGAAAACGTTCTCAGTCAAAGTGTTGCTCTGCATGATTAATACTGTCAACTGTAGAGAAGAAAATGTCTAAGAAAGTTAGATAAGCAGTGACTGCTGGGCTAGTGGCATGGATTCTGTAGTGGCACATTCTGTAAGGGCTTATCTGTGGTTCAACATGGCTGTTTCCAAATTCAGAAACATTAATGTCTTCTTTTTTTCTGACTCTTTCAGTGAATAACAGCTTAAATTTTGTTGTGGTCCTCACACAAATCAATCATATGACTTCAGAAGCCTTGGACTGTAGTGCATGAGTTGTATTGAGCAGTTTTATAGTGAGCCTATAATGTTTAAGATAGCATAGCATATTCCTTTGCCTACTGCATCTGTATATTGGTAACTGCAATGCAGTCTAAAGAAAGTTCTTTCTCTGCCTACCCTGTTCACGCTTGTGTGTATGTGAGGAAAAAGCCTGTACTCATTTGAAAGGCTGAAATAGGTTTGTGTGTCTATGTGCTAGAGCAGTGAGATCTCATTAACGGAGAGAGTAAGGCAGACTGGTCAAGGCACTCATCCAAACAGTCTCAGAGCAATCATCCTCCCACGACTGCCTGCAGAGGCTCACAGCAAATTAAAACTCTAATGGATATCGATCAGATACCTTCTAATAAACCCACTGCTATCATCCTATCGCAGCCTTCTTTTGCCTTTCTCACACAAGTGTTTGTGTGACTCCCAGACATACAGTGTTGCTTTACCGTAGATGTTTTGGAGAAAAAGAACAGCAAAAGCAGAAATCTCTGCTGTCAGCTCAAATAACAGTTGTATCGTTTCCTTTCTTGTCTGAGGGCTTGATGACAGTTTGAGTGACTGTTTTGTTTTGTTTCTTCTTTTTTCTTTTTTTTTTTCTTTTTTTATCTCGTCTACCATTGAATCGACCGTTATATGCAGAGTTTTAACAACAATCTTCAAAAAGAGAGAAAATGCTGGGAATGAAAGAGGTATAAATAGATTTTTTTTTTTTTTTATGAACAAAGGTGGTGCGGTTTTATAAAAGTCTGGTAGATTTCTAAAGGTCTCCATCTGGTATTCACAATTGGAGCTTCAGTTTGAATGGGGGATTCAGATTTCCTGATTTTTGTTTTTTTTCCATTCAATCAGCCGAGCGTGCAGCCGCTAATGATTTTTAGAAGCGAGATGAGTCATGAATTTTCTGTCTGCGTGCATTATTCCTCTGAGAGCTTTGAAGGGCGCTTTGATCAGATAACAATCGGAGAGCCGTTAACTGGGTAAGAGGGCTGCGTTGGGTCAACTTGGTCAGCCAGAAGCCTTGACCTTTGACCTCTGGTTTATAGGAGTTACCTGAGGAGTCTGGAGTACCAGCTGAGCATAAATCTCTCACATCAGTGTGTCTAGCCAGCGAGGTTAGTAGGTCAGGATCCTTTGACCTGTTCTGTCCCATCAGGACACGCAGATGACATGCAGCTCTGAGGACCGGATGGTCATTATTGAGAGATTAGAAGAGCTTTTGTGATGTATGATTCATGTTTAGCCACAGCCAGGTAAAGGTCAGTGAACTAAAGGAAAGCTGCGATGTAATCCCAAGGTCAGGAGAAAGAAGTAGACAGACAGTGGAGAAGTTCACTGTCTCTTGCAGCGTAATGAGTATGTCCATTCACTGCCATCACTACTTCATACAGGCTTTCATGATGCTGTCTGTCTCAGATATATTGAAATCATTGACTAATAGGTGAGGAGGACAAAATAAGGCATATTTACCTCATGATATTGTATCAACATTATCAGAGCATGTTTACTTATATTATAATAATATAAATAAACATACTTTGATAATCTTGTACAGTACTGTTGAAAAAGGTGTGGTTGGCGAGTTTTTTGAATGTTTTTAAAAGAAGTCTCTGATGCTGCACCAAGGCTGCATTTATATGATCAAAAATACAAGTAAAAACAGTAATACTGTGAAATATTACAATACAAAAAATAATATTTGAACATTTTTGAAATGTAATTTCCTCCTGTGACAGCTGAAGCTGTATTTTCAGCATTATTACTCCGGTCTTCAGTGTCACATGATCCTTCAGAAATCATCCTAATATACTGATTAGCTGCTCAAGAAACATTCCTTATCATTATCGATGTTGAAAATACTTGTGCTGCTTAATAATTTTTGTGAAACCCTGATATTTTTCAGGATTTCAGCATTATTTGAAACAGAAATTTATTTGTAACAGAATTGTTTGTAAGTCACTTTCCATCATTTCAAGTTTACACTATTTAAAAAAAAAAAAAAAAAAACTGATTCCCCTGTTGATTAAAAAAAATATATAACAAACATGATTAATGTAACAATTTTAAAGAAAAAAAGATGTTTTGTTATAGCTTTTGGAGCAAGGGCATTGCCACCTTGCAATACAGTACCAAAGTGTGTGGCATCATGGGGTTGGCCAGGAAAGTAGTATAAGCATTTTTTTAAACACACAAATATTACTTCAACACACAAATATTTTTGGTTTTCACCATAATTTGGATGAATATCCAACATCAAACTGTCTACAAAGTTTTGATTATGGTATCCCAAACATTGTTTTCATAACGAAAGACCCACAAAGTGATGTAAACAAACAACTCTTCATAGAGTATCATTCATGTTGCATCTTATTATGTCAGACCTTTCAGACATATTTGCATTACACTGGTTCGTTCACCAGTAGTGGCATGAAAGATGTTTTATGTTCACCTGCGAATACAATTAGCTAATCTGAACGATGGGGCTAGTGCTGCTTCCTCAAGAAAATGTATCATTCTCACTTGTTTTAAGCCTCATCGGTTTAAATATTATTAAGTGTTTTAAGGCATTCAAGCGCAAGACAACACAAAAGATATTTCAATGTGTTACTTTGCACGCTGTGATAGATTGTTTTTGTGTGCACGCACACAGAAAACCGCAGTTTGGACAGCACGCGAGTACCAAATTGAGTTCTCTTTCACGTCTTCTTGAGCAATTGCACATTTATGTCAGAATGATGAGTATCCACCTAAACACATATTGTTTCCAACCCACTCTTCACTCCAAACCAGTGGGTTCATGACTTCTTCCACCTGTAACGGTAATACTGCTCAATCCCCTTCACCATATTGGCTCAAATGCATAAGCAATTGGACTTACTACGGGCTCAGCAGTCCTTTAAAGTTTGCCTTCCTCCATTTCAAAACAAGTGTGTGTTTAAAAAGTAAAGAAATACCATCACAACACACTGTGGTATTGCAAGATGGCATCACCCTTGCTCCAAAAGCTGTCACAAAACATCATCTTTTCTTTAAAATGGTTACATTAATCATGTTTGTTGTATATTTTTTTTAATCAGTTTACTAAATACAGTAGAAAACCTGGAGAAAGCTATGCATTAGCATGTATTATTCTTTCCACTTATTTTGGTCTTACTTGAGTACAAATAAAAAAAGTGAGTTCATGTGTAACATATACTGGCAATATTATCGTGTCATGACCCAGATATTGATATAACATTTTATTGCCAGGTCCCTGTTGATTTTTAATACCTAATGTATTCAAATCCTAGTGGCTCATGTATGTGGTTAACACAAAGTGAAAATGTTTCTCAGCACAAGCCTGTGTTGGAGAATAAAATTGTTTAGTGAGAGGCCAATGAACAATCAGGTTTAGTGTTGCAATCAGTCCAAACCTCATAAAAACTGACATGTTTTGAGATGGAGATTTCTAATCGACTCTGCACATATGTTATAAATGAAAGCTATGGGGATGATTACTGTAGCAAGTGTTAACTGATATTAAATAGAAACCTTAATGGGGTAATTTTTCAGCAGTATGGTGATTGAAATCTAATGAGAGATTGGCACGCCTGCCTGTGCCGCTGCCTGCAGTCTCTTCAGCTTTAAAGAAGACTCCCTGCCAGGCTGGAATAAGGCTCTTTGATTGGCATCTCTGAAAATATAGCTTCATTGGACTTGATTTGATGGCTGCAAGTTTGTTCAGGCATCAATTGCCAATCAGGGCTTTGATGCTTGATATGCTGCAACCAGAGGGTTATACTCCTTACCCTCAGGGGTCACACTCGAGACAGATAGAGAGAGAAATTACAAGTGCTCCCCCTTGCCTCACCCTCCTTTGGAAGCTCCTTAAAGCTATGTGTTGATGATGGATAGTCACTTCAGATGTGGACGACAGCCAATTCACAAATGTGTTATTGTTTAAGCTCCAGTTAATGAACCCTGGCAAGCGTTCTTAGTTAAAGGGGTCCGTAAAAGTGCAATTTAGATTGTCTTAAAACGAACAGTTAGTAGGCCATGAAAATGTTAGCCTGCTTGTAAATTGCTCTGCATTTTTCTGCATTTGCACCTAACATTGTTGCAAGTCTTGGCTCATTATTCAGATTTACATGGCGTTCAGAGGAATCATTTATCATCAATGTTTTAGTTTGTTGTGGTTCCCTAACCGCTAAAATGGCGCAGCACACATTCTAATGTCACAGCTACACTGAAGGCTTTTATGGGGCAAAAATTGCCAAATAAGTAAAAGAACTATTCATAGGTAACTCTGCCCATTTTTCATCCAAAATCCTGCATCATAAATTTTTTAAATCAAAAATTTAGTTTTAGGATTACAACTGCATAAAATGAAGGGATTTTACACTTGTGTTGATGAAATACACATGCTTTCTGTGTACAAAAGTAGGCTTATAACTGCATTTTGTGATGAAATACTCAATTTCATGTCATATTTCATTCAGTCCATAAATTTAGTCTGGTTACACCTGAGATATGCTTGCAGCTTCTCGGTGGTCTTGTCTCTGTAGCAAACTGCTTTTGGTTCAGTGTATCTCCTGGAGGCCTGTCGCTGCATTGTGTTAATTGGATTATCTGAGACAGGAGCACTGTACCAGGGTTTACATGGACCAGCTAATAAAATTGTGTGCAGGAATTAGGCATATCATTTGCAAGGGAAGATTAAATGATATTATGTCTTAATGAAGTAAGCACTGCCCCACGAGTCCTAATATAGGTCTGTTCTATGCCTCATATCAGTTATGTCAGCTGCTCCAATCTTCACCAATGGCTTGTGTGAGAAACCCCAATGTTTTCCATGCCAAATACCGAAATATATGTATTGAGGAGTACCTAGCTAAAAGAAATTGCTACTTATCTACATTTTCAGTAGCAGACAGTGGTTCAGTTGTGTTTAAAATTCTGTAGCTTTTCCAGAAACAAATGACTTTTTCTAACAGATAGGTGGCATGATACTGTTTATATAGGCCTAATAACTTTTTCATAGTGATGCCACCCACTATTATTTTTATTTTTATATAATTTTCAATATCATTACTCAAGTCTTTAATGTCACATGATCCTTCAGAAATCATTTTAAGATGCTGATTTGCTGCTCAAGAAACATTTTTTAATTGTTATCATATATAGGCTAATGTTTGCAAAATTTTCTATGATAAATAGAAGATTCGGAAGAGTAGCATCTATTTGAAATATTATAAACGTTTTACTATCACCATTGATCAGTTTACTACATTCTTTGCCAAATAAAGGTATTCAGTTTTTTTAAAGGGGTCATATAATGGTACATGCACTTTTACAAGTTGATTGTACTGAAATGTGTGTTAGCAGTGCCTGTACACAACCATCATAAAATGATAAAAATCCATCCAGTGTTTTTTTTTTTAATCTCTTTCTTTTTTTAGTCTCAAATCAAGCCGTTCGACCGTGTGACGCCACACGGTCGGACGCCCCTCCCACGATGGTTGATTGACAGCAGTGTTTCAACACAGACCCGCCCTTGCTCGTGAGCGAGCTGTCAATCATAGCCCGCGCGTCATTGTTGATATACGCTGGAGCTGTCTATGAGCAGAATGGCGTCTAAGCGATTGTGGTGTTCTGTTCTCGGGTGCAATAATGAACACAGCAGTCATTTTGATGTTCCTAAGTCCGAACCGCTAAAGACACAGTGGCTGAGTTTTGCTTTTGAAGGGAATATTCCCCACGAGCAACGTCAATGTTTTCATGTTTGCGCGAATCATTTTTCACCAGACTGCTTTATAAATGAAGGTCAGTATAAAGCTGGTTTTGCTAAGAAGCTGCTCCTGAAAAAAGAATCGGTACAAACTATTCGTGTTCCTGCTGAACCTCCAGAAGAAGTGAGTGTAACGTTTAATTAACCTTTATATTAATCTTTATATTAATCTTTGCAAATCGCTAGCACGCTTCACGATGTATGTGGCTAATGTTTACATTCAGGGTACATGCATGTTTTCTATTTACGACGTTCTCAATATAATTAATAATCCCACGTTTATAATGAACAAAACGTTATGGTTATTGTGTTATTACAAACTGTGTACGCAGGTATTAAAGTTAACATGATAACACTACACTAAGCTTACTTTTGTAGATGGTTTATAACGGTGTCTGTTAAGAAGTAATGTAAAAAATTTAAATAAATAAAAAACAGTTATAACTGCATGAAAATTAATGGTAACACAATAGCTGCAAAATACTGTTTACATCCTGCAAATGCATATGATCCAAGACTATAAATACTCTAATTGATGTTTTTCAAAATTATGCCAGAATAAGTTATGTTATCTGATCACATATTTACTGCCATTCTTCAAAATATACCCTCAACTGTTGTCCAGGCAACACTCCACGTGTGTTGTGTCAAAAACGCCCCACAGAACAGAGGGGCGGGGCGAGCAAAGCTCACTAGCATTTAAAAACACACGCACTAAAACGGTGTGCTGAAAACAAAGCTGTTTTTGAGCAGGTAAAATGAGTGTTTTCTTACAATACTAATGAGAATTTTTAATTAAAGTATATTACAAACTTTCAATTTAGACCCTAAAGAATCATATTAGCTTGTACAAAAATGGCATTATATGACCCCTTTAAAAAAGCTTACTGACCTCTAACCTTTCAATGTAGTTTATGCTAATGTTTCTTTTTTTTAACTTATGTAGGACTAAATTATACATTTACTAATGTATTTGTTTATTTTCAATAGTTTTAGCCTAATTTATATTTATTCAGCAACTTTTGTGCCAGAAAACATGGCTCTCATTAAATTATATCATGTATACATATTAAATAAAAACATTGCCCCTATGTAGTTAGTATCTTTTAATGTAGTGTAGCTAAATATATTTTTCAAATGTTTGTAGCTTGTAGTTAAAAAAAATGTAACAGGAGGCACAATTTGTACCTTTAGTGGTGACACTTTACAACTGAAAATAGTCTGAAAATGAAAATTAAGTGAGAATTATGGATTGTGACGTTATTGTCAAATCAGCCAATCACAATACTCTTGATGCATGTTTACTACTGCACTTTAACTGTTCCTCAACAAAACATCTTGAGCATCCTGATATTTGATGCTGGTTTTAGTCACCCTGAGGCCTTGGCAGTAATTCTGTGGCCAACTATGTGCATTAGAGGTATGAAATGCTAGCTGTGTGTAGCACTTTTTTTATGCCAGGAGGGCAGTTTGCATAATATCAGTCAGCAGTAGGTCATCAGTTGCAGAAATGCCTTTCTGCAGATACGTTAAATCACCCCCACTGTTCTGTGTGCGGTGTGATAGAGCTTTAATTACACACTCACACTGCCTGAGGGGGTGGATGTCACTCCTGGTAAACGCAGGCTGATGCCTGGAGAGGCAGGTGTCACGAGCATAAAAACACACAAACCAAAACCTTTCGCACATGTATACACAATCACATAAGCTAGGGATCTCTTCTGTTTTATGTTCTATACCACACTGGTGAATGCTTCTTCCACACGTTCCTCTCCGTTCTCCTTGACCTTTTCTTTTTGCCTTTGGCAGAGCTGCAGTCGGACTGGGCGCCACGGCTGCGGCACACTCTCGCTATCGTTCCATGATTTATTCACCAGCCTGCCTCTGTCTGCACAGCCCCCATCCTCACACACACTCTACAGTGCATGCTGTCCCCAAGGGCCTCACGTACACACAAACGCAAATGGACAAACACCGCGCAACATCTCTCCCCTCCTCCTCTCTCAGCAGCAGAGCATAGATCACGTCACTGCTGCTCTCGGCTTGGGTTGTTTGCATTTCATTAGCTCTGCCGGGGAGCAAGCGCCACATACAGCAAATGCAACCACACACACACACACAGGTTAAGTCTACACAAACCACCAAGAGTAAACACATGCATATGCGAGGACACACAATTTAACATTCAAAGCAAACATAATCTGATTCATGTTACTGTGTTTGTCTCATTTGACTTGCTTTAAAGGGATATTGTTATCATTTTCTCATCTTCGTGTCATTCCAAACCTTCATGACTTTCTTTCGAAACACTACAGATATTTAGATACAATGAAAGTCAGCAGGATCTTTTTAAAAATATCTTAAAAACTGTCAATTTAAAGGGATTGTGTCACTTGGTGTCATCTGTCATTTGGTTCTGTTTTCTGAAGAAGAAAAAAAAATATATCAAAATTTAGTGAATTTGTGCTTAAAACAAGGGGGAAAATTCTGCAAATGAGGAAAGAAAAAATATTACTAAAAATGAATAGATTTAAGCATAAAGCAAAAACTATTTTTTTTCTTAAAACAAGATTTTATATATAATTTTGCTTCTCAAGTAAATGTATCTTAATTTAAGAATGTTTAGAGATTTGTACTTGAAAACAAGACAAAAATACACAGGAAATAATTCAAAGAACATGTTTTTGCATTTAAAAATGTGATAAGCAGGGCAATGAAATGGAAAAAAGCAAGGAAATGTGAAATGAACAAATAATTAAAAATATATACATTTTTTAAATTCAGTTTGAACCATCCCTACCATAGTGAAAAATAAATACACTGTACAAAAAGCATTAGAAATACATTTATTTCATACTAAGTATACTACAAATACATTTACTGTATATATTTGTGTACGTAATACAAATACCCTGCAATTGTACTTTTAGTATATGAAACTGGTATACTTAAAGTCTGATAAACTGAAACAACTTATTTTGCATGTAGTGCACTTTACATTTACATTTAGTCATTTTGCAGATGCTTTTATCCGAAGCGACTTACAATTGGGGAATACATAAAGCGATTCATCTTGAAGAGGCAATCAGACAGAGGAAGTGCTAGCAACACCAAGTCTCAGGCATTGTTCAAATAAGTACAAACTATCAAGGGAAAGAATAAATAAAGAGAGGTTTTTTTTGTTTGTTTGTTTGTTTTTAGGATGAAGTCAAGTAGTGTCGAAAGAGATGAGTTTTCAGATGTTGCTTGAAGATTGACAGGGATCCAGCACTCCAGATAGGTGTGGGAAGATCATTCCACCAGCCAGGAATGGTGAACGAGAATGTTCTGGAAAACATTTTGAGCCTCTCTGTGATGGTACCACGAGGCATCGCTCACTAGCAGATCTCAGACTTCTGGAAGGGATGTAGATTCGTAATAGTGAGTGGAAGTAGGTGGGTGCTGAGCCTGTGGTTGTTCTATATGCGTAGCAGTGGTAGGAGAAGCCATGTGCCTGTATGATGGGACCCAGTGATGTAGTGTATGTGGAGAAGATGAGGGGTCCAAGAACCGATCCCTGAGGAACCCCAGTGACCAGTTGATGTGCTTTGGATACCTCTCCTCCCCAGGCCACCCTGAAAGACCTACCAGTGAGAGAGGATTCAAACCAGCGACGTGGAATCCCAGTGATTCTCAGTGATGAGAGGGTGGACAGGAGGATCTGATGATTGACAGTATCAAAAGCGGCAGATAGATCCAGCAGAATGAGGACTGATGATTTGGAATCGGCTTTTGCAATTCGCAGGGCTTCAGTGACTGAGAGTAGCGCAATCTCAGTTGAATGGCCACTCCTGAAACCTGACTGTTTAGCGTCCAGTTTGTTGTTCTGGGAAAGAAACAATGAGACCTGGTTGAAGACAACACATTCGAGTGTTTCGCTATGAATGGAAGGAGAGAGACAGGTCTGTAGTTTTCTATCAGAGAAGTGTTTAATGTAGGTTTTTTGAGCAGTGGGGTTACCCGAGCCTGCTTGAACGCAGTGGGGAAAATGCCTGTGAGGAGAGATGTGTTGATGATGTGTGTGAGTGCCGGTAAGAGTGTAAGAGAGATTGCTTGGAGAAGTCGTGAGGGTGCGGAAGTAGTGCTGAATTCCAATAGTATATTTGATTGTACTACAGTGGAATTACTGCAAGTATATTTCAGGTACATTTTAAATATCTTTCATTTAAAGACTGATATTATTCAAAGATCGTACAAAACAGTGACATTAAAACACATTTTAGGCTTAAGAAGAAATTTGCTTTGTGCACAAGTAGTGCTTTAAAATAAAGTTTAATTGTAATTTTTTATATCAGTAAGTCTCGAGCGGTATGTCAGTAAATATGTTAATAGATTTGAAAAATACTTAGTATGAAATAAATCTCTTTTAAATATACTACTTTTTTACTAGTTTTCACAATATTTCACTTTTGTAATATTTGCATCATGCATCTGGTTGTAAGAGATTGCCAGTTTCTGGGCCCAAACAATCCTGTCAGCTCCCATGAAGCTTTGGTTTCTCTGTGGCATCACAGCCATCAACTGTGTGACCTTAGCACACAACTTCAAGCCATAATGAATAACCATGAGTCTTATTGGATAAGACAGAAGGCAGTGAGCCAGGAGGATCTTACTGTAATGCTTCTAAGAAATGTATTCGCTTATGGTCAAACACTGATTTGGGCTGTAAGAGTCACCTGAGGAAATTTTTTTTGTATTGTAATATCTTGTAAACATCCTTAATTGAACTGTAGATGGCAGTAACTCTTTTGTAACATGGCTGTGTGCTTTAAAACCTCCACAGAGGTCATTAAAGGGCACATTAGAGGCCTTAAGAGGTGTAATACTACCCTTTGGCCAGTGATGAGTGTGACTTTTAGTCTGTCCGTTGGGCTGATCCTCTCCTCATCAGGTCATTTAAATCAATCACCCAAGACTCTGGTTCAAAGAATTTCACTGACTTTAAGATTTTATTAAGCAAATACAAGTTAAAAGAACAAACTTGGTTACAGAAATACAGTCATATATTACAAACATACAAAGTCAAATATTATTATATTAATGGTATGTCCATATAACATGACCATTAGACAGTGACAGATGAGTGTAGCATGGCTTTAACAGCCTCATGCCCTGAAGATACAGTAGATGTTGTTTTGCAGCCTGTTGGTTTTTTGAGTGTACGCTCCTGAAAACGGTTGAGATGATTGAGGTGCTCGAGGTTAGACCTGATCTTATGAAGAAATCTAGCTGAGTAGATGGCCTGGATATTTTGTATCTCACAGCCAATAATGAGCTTCTCTAAATTCACCAGCCTCTGTGGTGAATCATCTCATCACATTGCGCTCTGGGGCAGAGCGGCTCCTTTCACCGGTCTGTGATAGTGTTCTTGTGGAAGTTGGCCAGGTTGTGTGATTGCATGCCAGTCAGGACAGTCTGCGGCTATCCATTTTAATAGCAGTTCTGGTGTGACGTTAGCTGCCTGACCTCCTCAGTTGTAGTCCCACTGATGTAGTTTGTGATGTTTCCTGTAGTCTACGCTCATCTTCTTGATGTTCAGAGAGGCACCATGCTGTTTTTCAACTTTCCCTCTGTTTGCCTAATGTCTATAAATTTCAGTCAGTGGTGTCTTAAAAATCATGTTAGCAACTGCAAGACCAACAATAGAACTAGATTTCTAAAGAAAATGTGAGCGGTCGCCAGTGTCAAGGTGTTGTTATTGTTCACCAAGATGTTATGTAGTTGTTAAATGGACAGTTCACCCAAAAATGAAAAATAAGTCATTTACTCACCCTCAAGTAGTTCCAAACCTGTATGAGTTTCTTTATTCTGTTGAACACAAAAGAAGATATTTTGAAGAATGTTGGTAACCAAACATTTTTTGGTGACCATTGACTTCCATAGTATAAAAAAATAAATATGGAAGCCAATGGCTACCAGCAACATTTTTAGATCAATTTTCCCTTCAAAGTGATTAGTGGATGCCGATCTGACCATATCCTTCCTTCTGATATTAATTATTTTATTAATATTTCTTGTTTGACTATTAATCAAGTTATGGATGACTATTTCACCTCCTAGATTATTGGATGATTCACTTAAGTTAGTGGTGCCATCTATAATAATAATTATAGATAGAAGTTTTTGGTCTGTCATTAGAGCAGTGCAGCAAGAGTGAAATGTGTAACCTTATGCTTTACGTGCTGAGATCTGTTCCTTCCCTAAAGGTCACAGAGCCATGTCAGGAGGTCAGGATGACCTCCCATCTACGTGAGCAACAGTATCTGAGACTTACATGTGTGCTTAAGAGATATTAAAGAATCCTACTTATTCTGTACTTCTACTCTCTAAGACGATGACTGCATAGAGTGTGTGTATCGAATCATACTGATAAAATTCTAGCTAGGGCTAGGCGGCCTTGAAGTTCTGAGAAGTGCTCTGTGTGTATGTGTGTTTGCTGGTAGCTCTCACTCTCTGTGTTAGAAGACTGTCTCTGCCAGCTGCCGCCATCCTGATCAAGAATAGGTGTCTGGAAGACACTGACGTCTGCCCAATTAGTTGGAGATATGCTTGAAGCGTTTATGTCCATATGTGGAAACTGTCTAAGTTTATCTAGTTTTTAAAACCAATCAGAATGTTGCTGACCTATTGACGCAATTAGCATCCTCTGTTAGGGTATAATTATTGGTTTCTATAAGATGTAAAGCAGAGTGGCCTACGAACTCCATCGCGAGTGTTGAAACTGACTTCTGCTGATGAAACTGCACACTATGTTCTTCAATTTTTCTTTAATTTATCGCATCTCTGACTCCTGGTCTTTGTTCATCATACCTGGTCCTTGGGTTTTTAACTGTAATTCCCCAACAGTTCACTTCCAGAATAAAAGAATAAAAACGTCCTAATCATTTACTCACCCCCATGTCATCCAAGATGTTCATGTCTTTCTTTCTTCAGTCGAAAAGAAATTAAGGGTTTTGAGGAAAACATTCCTGGATTTTTCTCGTATACTGGGCTTCAATGGGGATCAGTGGATTGATGGTCCAAATTGCAGTTTCAGTGCAGCTTCAAAGGGCTCTACACGATCCCAGCTGAGGAATAAGGGTCTTATCTAGCAAAACCATTTGTCATTTTCTTAAAAAAAATACCTTTTGTTCTTTTTTGATTCCAACGCCCTTTACAAAAAAAAGGTAGAACAATGATGTCGGACAGTTTTGAAGTTGGAGGTACTACGTCTGCCTATGTCACACGTAACCTTTCCAACATGATTGTGTAATGCGTGAGGTTGTGGATGTGCATCGCAGAGCTAGAGCAAGGCGAGCATTTGTGGTTAAAAAGTATATACTTTTTTTTTTGCAAAATAACCAATCCTTTTGCTAGATAAGACCCTTATTCCTCAGCTGAGATCGTGTAGAGCCCTTTGAAGCTGCACTGAAACTGCAATTTGGACCTTTAACCCATTGGCTTCCATTGAAGTCCACTATATGGAGAAAAATCCTGGAATGTTTTCCTCAAAAACCTTGATAACTTCTCGACTGTAGAAAAAGACATGAACATCATGAATGATATGGGGGTGAGTAAATTGTCAGGAAATTTTTATTCTGGAAGTGAACTAACCATTTAAAGCCCTAAACACACTGCACAATTTTTGGCCGTCCCAGACGAAAGATTGGCATCGTGAAACAATCGTGGCAATTTCTGTGATTGTGGCTCCTAATCGGTGGTCCTGTGTCGTACAATGAGAGAGGTTCAAAGACGGCCGTTGTCATGGTCTTGCGACCAAAGATAGCCTAAGATACAGTGTGATCATCGTGCATGTGATCATGCTGGTACGATCCATGTTTACTGACCAACCAATAAAAATGCGACATGAAATCAACGCGACATGGCGCTAAAACATAAAACTGCTTACCTCAAGCTCTTTTTCCCTTCCTCTTTCACTGCTTCCACTTTTTTCAGCACACACAAAAAAAATACAACTGGTTAAGTGTGATTTCTCATGCTCTTATTTTTTTACCACTAGCACATGCTGATGACGTCTTATTCTTCTATAGTGACGTCCGTTGTAGCGTGTTCAGTCATCGTACAGTCTACACACACGTCGTAGCCACATTTATTAGATCCATGTCGCACAGTGAAACATGCAGTGATCTTATAGGATTGCTAAAATCGTGCAGTGTATTTAGGGCTTAAGGCATTGGTCTCAAACTCAATTCCTGGAGGGCCATAGCTCTGCACAGTTTAGCTCCAACCCTAATCAAACACACCTGATCCAGCTAATCAAGGTCTTCAGGAAGAAACTTCCAAGCAGGTGAGATTTGGAGCTGGTTGGAGCTAAACTCTGCAGAGCTGTGGCCCTCCAGGAATTGAGTTTGAGACCACTACTTTAAGGTATTCTGAGTGTTCTTTTAGCACATTGCTAAATAATTGCTAGGGTGGTTTATAGGTGATTGCTCGTTGGTCCTAGCTGAAATTGTCCCACCCTGTGACATTAGGGTTTCAGGTCCATCCTTTAGTGATAATTGGTGGTGTTTTTACCACTTTTTTGCCCATTTATCCATCACTTTTCACCATCCAGGTGAGAAGTTCTAAAAGCGCTAAATGTTTTATAGTTTAAAAAAGTATTGGAACATCCCTACATTATTATCATTCATGTCCGTAAAGGGTGCAGGTTAAGGTGTGACACATTGATGCAGTCACATTAGTGACATTTAGGTGAAATTTCGCTGGCAAAGATACTTTGATTGTTGTGGAAAATCTTTACCCTGATACAGAATTCCCAATTGCATGGATTCATAGTGACTGGATTTCACCTGCGAAAATTCTCCAAATAATAGTAAATGTGACCATACTGTATTCGTGTTAGATCTTTGTTCAGATCCATTAGCATTAGGAAGCACCACAAATTATGTAAAAAAAAAAAGAAAAGAAAAAGAGCCTGCTAAACAGTTGTCTTCCTTGAAGGCACTATTTTGCAGAAAGGAAGGATTCGGTAAAGATTTTACACGTCTATAAACAGTCACTTCCACCAGTGCAAACACTCTGAGACATCAGTGTCTTACAGCAAACACCCTGCCAATCTAACGTCTGCAGCTGACATTGATGTTTGCCAGAGCTCAGTGTGTTCATATATATATATATATATATATATATATGACAGTAATGAACAGAGACGCCTATCTCTGTCACTGCAGGCTATAGAAGGCCTGATGAAAGCCTGAGAGGTGGGATGCTTGCATTTAAACACAAATTACACCTCACTATTATTCCTTTGAGAATGTCAGTCAGGTCGAGCTGACTCCTCTGATTGGAGTTATGATAGACTGAGCCAATGATTGATTTGTTTGAGAAATACTTGAGCGTTTCCTTCAAAGATGCTGTAACGTATGTGAAATCACATCTCTAAATTAAGGAGCCGTGACACTCGCAGGCATTTTTTAAATGCAAAATGTTTGAATTCTAATACTGATTTTGTTGCTCATCGGTGTGTGCATTAAGTCACAAGCTTCAAATTAGATTTAATCTTTTGAAATGCGCACCCGTAAATGTGCATACATAAATATACACAGTTTCCTGCTGTTTTTGCACACTAACAATCCCACTTTTCTACGTTTTAAAAAGCAAACTTAATATTTATCTATTTTGGGTAGTGCTGTCAAACAATTACAATTAATCGCATCCAAAATAAAAGTTTTTGTTTACATAATATATGTTTGTGTACTGTGTATATTTATTATGTATACGTAAATATACACACATGCATGTATACATTTAAGAAAAAAAATATATATTTGTATATTAAATATTTATATATAAATAAAAAAAATTTTTACATGTAAATATTTTCAAAATATATGTTGTATGAGTGTGTATTTATATATACATAAGAAATATACACAGTACACACACTTAGGCCCGGTTTCACAAACAGGGCTTAAACTAAGCCAGGATTAAGCCATAGTTCAATTAGGACATTTAAGTAATTTTTATAAATGTGCTTAGGAAAAAACATTACTGGTGTGCATCTTGAGACAAACCAAAGGCACTGATATATTTTAAGATCAGTCATTGCAAGTTTCTTTCAGTTGAAACAGCTCAGACTTACATTTTAGTCTAGGACTAGGCTTAAGCCTTGTCTGTGAAACTGGAGGATAGCCTATTACGTAAACAAAAACTTATTTTGGATGCGATTAATCACGATTAATCATTTGACAGCACTAATTTTGGGTCAAATTTAGGAGACAACAAGCACATGAAACTTTGTGCAATGTTGCTTACATTAATCAAGCAGTAAAAACAACCATTCCTGTGCCCAAAACAAGATGTCTGCAGATGAGAGTTCGACACTAGTACTTGCAATGTTGTCCTAGTAATGTTATCCTGCACCGCTTCACAGAAGTGTGTGCAAAAAAATTCCAGTTTCGGTTTTCAATCCGATCAAGTGTTTACATGTCCTGTTGAATGGATTAGAAAATGGATTTTAATCGGTTTGGGCATTTTTGTTTTTCATTTAGATTGGACTTTTAAACATATTGCAATCAGAATACAATGCTCCATGTAAATGCACCTACTGTTTAACATTTGAGTTTATTACAGATTTTTGAGCCAAGTGGAATACAGCTTCCAAAAGACAAAAAATAGCCAAATAATATTTTCTATATTTGATACAATCACACCAGCGTGATTAAAATCGTTCAGCGCATCATATACTAACAAGTACTTGAAAGTTGACCAGTGACTCTTTTGGGTTTCAAGGCAACAACATAAACAAACGTTACTGCGCATGCGCGCTTTTGTGGCCCTAACTTAACTTCCGGTAGACATCCAAATACAATCAGTAGCAACAGCTAAGTCCCTCTAGAGTAGATCATGTTTTGATAACAAGCAAAATATGTTTGCTGCGTAAATCAGACGGACTGAGATGCAGCGATAACTACTTGGACGGACTTATTAAAAATGCAAATTCATTCTCTGCCAGCATGAGGCGCTTTAAAGCGGGAGAACTAGAGGTTTCCCCGGAAATGGCTGTTGGGCTGTACGTTACACAAAGCAGCGCTGAGTTTACAAACGCTGCTTTACCAGGCGTAACTTGCTAGATTAAATGAAAATGACATTGAACATTTTCAAAAGACAGTTGTCCTTCAGAAATACAGTAAAAACACCCGCGCCTCGTTTTGATTTTTAAACGTGCATTACGTGCTCATGTTTATTCAAAATCGGTCCGCTTTGATATCGTGTCCGGTCGCCAAAAATAAATAAATGTATGTGAAACACATCCCACAGCACAACAACCTGAGCCCAACTTCATTACTCATCACTTTAGCTGTGTTTGTAGCCGGCGCCACTAACAAGACCCATAAACAAACAGACCGGAAGTTAACTTCGGTCCAGGCGCGTGCGCCCGATGAAACCGTCTATATCTTCTTTCAGTTTGGGGAAACAGCTGAGAGGAACCTACTGTTGTTATATAGCTATAAAATCAGCCTTTGATGGAGATCTTCACCATGTGGTTCACCACAGATCGTTGCCTGTGAGACAGAGAGGCCTAATCGTCTGGTTTTGGTGATGAATGTTAAGGTTTCCAGACAGCCATTGATGTGCAAAATGTGGGGATGTGCAGTGAAGCCCTCAGCTCCGTATCCCCCCTTGGGCAATTAAACGTGTGTGTGTGTCTGTGAGTGTGTGGTTTTTGGTGCTGCTCTATATTTGTGTAATGTCTCCTTTGAGATCATATCCAGGCAGTAAACACTGTGCTGCCTCCTTCAGAGTCCCAGTGAAGTCCCTAGATGGTTTGTAGGAGAGGGACGAGTATATTGTACATCATCTCTCCTCTCAAGTCTCCCGAGAGGTTAAAGCCTGCATCTCATTGTCTGCATTGATCTACGAACTGCACAAGGATGATGATCAATATCTGGATTAGTGGAGGCAGGTGTATCTTTGTCTGTCTCTTCTTGGCTTCAGCTTTATCGCCAAAACGCCAATCCAGTCACAAGCTGCAGCGGAGAGAACCGAGCGCATACTGATGTCTCGCTGTGAAACAAGACAAGCAGTGCTTCGCTCTGTCTGTCACTGCTGAATGCTATATTCACTCGTTTGCTCTCATTTACTGCCAGGACATTAACAGAATCTACTTCAATATGTCTCTGCTCACAGCCACACTTTATCTACATGTCTGTGTTAATTGACGTTTGCCGTTTGCCAGGTTCTGGAGCTCCTACCTGCCGTTGCCATGGCAGCAGTCACAGGGCCTCAGCTGGCGAGTTAGTGCTGCCCCATAGGCTGTCTGTTTTGGCGCTCGTTTCTCCAAACCTGACAGCCGCCTCGGCAGGCCTTTTAAGAGCTATTTAATAAGGCAAATAGTAATCCCACTTGTATTACAGAAACATTCTGAATTATTAAACATTAATAAACATTAAAAATGACTAATCATTCCCTAAAATTCATATATTTAATGTATTTTATTTTTTATTTTGGGCATTTTCCAACATTAATGATTTTAATTTGCTATTTTGGGTATTCTTCAAAATTAATAATTTAATTTAATTTTTTATATTTTATTTAATTTCATTTCATTGTATTATTTTTTAATAATTAGTTTCTTATTTAATTTAAATTGAAGTATTTTAGGCATTCCCTTATTTTATTTTATTTTATTTTATTATTTTTAAATCGAAGCATTTTAGGCATTCCTTTATTTATTTTAATTTAATTTTTAAATAGTTTTTATTTAATTTAAATTGAAGCATTTTAGGCATTCCATTATTTTATTTTATTTTATTTTATTATTTTTAAATCGAAGCATTTTAGGCATTCCTTTATTTATTTTAATTTTTAAATAGTTTTTATTTAATTTAAATTGAAGCATTTTAGGCATTCCATTATTTAATTTTTAAATAGTTTTTTTATTTATTTATTTATTTTTATTTAAATCAAAGCATTTTATGCATTCCTTTAATTTAATTTAATTTAATTTTTAAATAGTTTTTATTTAATTTTAATTGAAGCATTTTAGGCATTCCCTTGTTTAATTTTCTTTTAATTTACTTTTAAATAGTTTTTAGTCTTTTTAGGCATTCTGTTAATTTTTATTTTTATTTTATTTTATTATTTTTTTTTAATTATTTTATTTTATTTTATTTTGAGGCATGAAGTATTGTCTTCATGAAGTCTTTATTTACTTTTTTTTTTTAAGCAATGAGGGCTTGCAGGTTGCTCTCTTTGACAGGGGAACAACACTGTACCGGTTGCCATCACAATACCTAGCCATGCTTTCCTCTCTGTTAAGCATCTACTTCTCTCACTCTCTCTCAATTAGAGACTAATGTACTCTCACCTTCCTAGCTGATGAGTTCAGGGTGCAATCGCACAAGGTGAAAGCCATTAATACCATATTCAGATAATAGGTGTTTTTGTGAAGAGGTTGTGAAAATGTGATATGTGAAGGTCAAATAATTTTTCATTTATGAGAAATGAAATCGCATACTTCAGGTGAGAATGTGCAAGGAATTTGACATTTTCGTATCATACTATAAAAAAGATTGCTGTGACTCTTTATAGCTGTCTTGTGTATCAGTTTTGAATGGATCATTAGATTAACTGAAAATACTATAGCATACAGTTTGATTAGTATTTACAAATATAAATATATTCTAGCTGTGAAGTTTGTTTAAACGTTCAGGTTTTTCTACATTCAGACACACACACACACACTCAGTCACACACAATGCCCATAAACCTCATTTGCCATCTGATTATCCAGTAGGGAGAGCTGTTCAAGTGGGGTCCCACACAGAGAGCGCTTGAGGCGTGGGAGGGGCAGAGGCGGCCTCATCTCTCCCAGCATATGGCCGGCTAAACACTCCTCTGACCTGAACTGACCTCGGATTAGAACACACAGACTCAAACCTCCAGCCTCCAGCCTCCTGACTGCTAATGCAATAATTACCACAGTCTCTCTGCACCTAATGCAGAAGATCTACAACTGAATGAGAATGTAGAACCTTGTTATCATGTACATACACATTTCTAAAAGTGATATTTGCTTAGATATACACTTTTTTGTGTATTTCACCCCCCGTGGCCCACATCTACTATATGAACGTCATTGCAAATGATACAGTTCTTTTACTACAGATATTTAAGAGTAACAGTGCTGCTGCTGCTATTATAATTAATTATGTCAACTTTCAAGCAAAAACTAAAAAGAAGCATGTCAAACCACTGTAGTTAGTGTGTTGAGGTTTGAATTATTCATGTATTCATGCTGTGCTACGTAGCGCCCTTGTTGATAATGAGTCCTTGTGGTCACCCTCGCTGTTCCGCATCTTTCTCCGACTAGTTTGGTTACGGTAATTGGTTAACATAGTGAGGAACAGTTGCAGCATGATGGGAAGAGTAGAGAAAGCAAACTGAATTGCTTTACAGGGGACTAGTGGCGAAAGAGACTCCTCATTAGCCCAGCTCTTTCTTGGAGTTTGAGCTCTCCTTTCTCCTTTCTTCCTCTGTGTAGAAAACACTCAGAGGGAGGCAGAGGAGGCCGGCACCGTCCCTCATCCTCCTCTGTGCTGATGTGCAATTACGAGCTGGAGCGCTCATCACACACACAAAGCACACAGACGCTCATGCGCTCTGCCTGTCTGCTGCCCATTTTAAGGACACTTTTCTTTATGCAGCGCTTCACATTCAAATAGAGACATCAAAGATGGAAGGAAGAACAAATAGAGAAATAGGCAGAGTTTTTCTGGGTGTAAGAAGGACAGCCTTTGCTTTTATGAGAAGAGGATGAAATTGGCTGACATTTTCACATCCGCCGAGTTGACATGAATCTTTTTGGCCTGAGCAGTCTAGCTTTAGGGAGAGGGTTCCTGTGAGTATTTAAAGACAGTTCACCCAAAAATTCTCAACTTTGATGATATAAATGTCAGTCCTGTGTCCTGTCTTGTGGTTTTCTGTCTCGTGCTCCCCTTGACTTTGTTTATCCTCTTGTATGCCCATATTTGGTTTGGTTCCTGTTCCTGTCCCCATTCAGTTAATTATGTCCCACCTGTGTTTGATTATTCATCTAGTTTACATTTAGTTTATAAGCCCTGTGTTTCCCTGAGTCTCGTGTCCGGTATTAACGTCGATGTCTTGTTCCTGTGTGTCTCTTCCCTGCTGTGTGTTACCCTTTTAAAAGACTGTGTGTTACCCTCACTTCCCTTGTGTGTGCTGATCGTGATTTTTTTTTTTTTGGTGCTTTGCAGAAGAAGGAAATTCATACAGGTTTGGAACAATACAAGGTTGAATAATTGATGACCGACTTTTTTTATTTTTTGAGTGAACTGTAGTTAATGTTTGTTTGCTTTCAAATTGTTTTGGGATTTCTTTAATAATCAGTAATCAGAATCGATAATTTGATTTTGCAACTTAGCTCACACTAGAGTAAATTACTAAAGATAAAAAACACTGAAGAGACATTTAATCCCTTTTTTTTTTTTTTTTTTTTTTTAATGCTCTGCTTGTTTATTGGGCTGCACAATTTAGGCAAAAATTGTGTAATTTTATATATAAATGTAAATAATAATTAATATTAATATCCTTAAGTAAATATATTAAATGATATAAGAAAAATTTCTAATTACTAACAATAATTATTACTAATATTTCACTTTAAAAAAAAAATATATATATATATATATATATATATATATATATATACACACATACACATACACACACACACACATTTACGAAAAAGACAATATAATAATTTGGTAACACTTCAAATTAAGTATACGCTTCCACTATTAACTAAGAGCTTTCCCTCAGTAAACTCCTAATTTGCTGCTTATTGATATATTGTTTTTGGTAAGTTGTACGTTTCTAGGTATGTTGTAGGGTTAAGAGATCTAGAATGTGGTTATGCATAATAAGGCATTAATACATGCTTTATCAGTAGTAATAAACTGCCAATATGCTAGTAAAATGCATGCTAATACGCAACTTAATAGTGAATGTGTTCCCTAATCTAAAGCACTACCAATAATTTTATGTTATTAGATTACTACAGCTGTAAAATATTTCCAGCTCTCTTAAATTCTTCATTTTCAAACATTAAGCCATAAAGCTTTTATTTTGACAGAAAGCTGCAGGGAGCGCGGGAAGATGTTGATGCATGTTGTGTCCTCAAATGCACATTATAAGCGGCCCAAACTCAAGTGCAGAAGCATAGACTGAGTTTGTGTGGAGCAGCAATTACTGTGAATCGAGCTGCTCTGAGACACTAAAAACACCACAGCACGAGCTGCTCGCATGTAAATGAACACAGTGCCGAGCTTCACTCAAAAACAAGCAGCACATATATTTTATTCTGATCGCTCATGCGGCCCTACAAGAATTATGCATCATGGCTTATTTTGCCCTTCACTTGGCATAGTGATATTTGCATATTTCCCCCGTATGTGAAAGAGGAAGACAATGGCTCCACAGCACTGACAGTAGGAGAACGCACACCTCTGGACCTCCGCCCCCTGTTAACTGCCATGCTAATTAGACACACATTAAATCAAAGCAGCATGCCACTGAAGTTAATTGATTTTTATCCAGTGCCTCTGTAATTACATTGTTGTTTTTAAGTGGATAAACCTCCCTTGTGTCAGTGAGCAGTGCACAGACCCCAGTACCACAGAGCCAGACCAGAATCCAACTGTATACTTCAAGAGTGTTATTAACCGAACAGGGGTTGGGGGGAGATTGTGTCGCCACGCCACTGTAATCAAACTCATAGATACCTTCATTAAAGTATAATTGCTTTGTCAAAGGGTTGCTATTCATATTGTGTTTTTCATAATAAACCCATGAATTTGAAATTCATATTTTGTGGCTCATGTCTATTAGATATGAAGGCATGCCAGGCTTAAATATTGTCCTTTTCTATATAACCACTACAAACATGACAACTGTGATGAAATAAAATGAAGAACATTATGGCCTATTGACAAATAACATGCCAATTCCTTTTTCAACATTAACTAAAAATCTATGTAAATGTATAAAAAAAAACAGTATATATTTTAGGTGCTATGGCTAATTAAGTTTTTCATTTTTAATTAGCTTTTATCAGCTCACTTAAACTGGAAGTACATTAGTACAATTGCTCGTAAAGCCTAATAACTTTATAGAATTGATGGTTAAATTTGAAATTTGATTCTTGATTGCTTGAAATTCCTTGTCCTTGCTACTATATATAAACTATACTATATATAGTGCAACAAAATATTTAAAACAAAAGTGTGGACACAAAAAGTAGCACAGAAGTAGCCTATGTGCATTGTGCAAAAGTGATTAGAAGTGAAAACCAAGTACAAAAGAATTAATTAGGTATAAAATTAAACAGTTTAATTAGGGATTGCACATATAGGACCTGCAAATAAAGCAAATTAAACTAATTAATCGCCCAGATTTTGCTTTGGCAGAAGTACTGTTTCTGCCATCAGTGTTTTTAATTTGAGTCTTTATAGGTTTAAAAACCAAATTAATATTATATTTCATTAATATAAGATATTAACATTTAATATCTGATAGGACATAACAAAATTGACTCAAGTGAGTTTGAGGTATGATTACCTGATTGTTCATCCAGCAGACAGAGAATGTGTTTGAGACGTTTTTCATAAAATGTTAGGAAATAATCTGATTAATTATTTAGATTACATTGTATATATATTCTTTAATAATTTAAATGAATAAATTATTACTGCATACAGATACTTTTGCACGTGTGTTTGGTACTGTTAGTGGTAGGAAAATTCACACTTCACCTCTAAGCATAAAAGATGTGAGTGTGTTATAATTGCAGGTGAATATATGACATTGAGTGGTACTTTAACAAACCCGTGTGTTCTTGCTGGATGTGGAGAGGTGGATGTGCAGGAGGAGAGGGTGCGTGAGTGTAGTTCCTCTGCTGATAGTGATTCATATCTACAGGCACTGTGAAGGTAGAGGACAAGAGCAATGCCCAACGCTCCAGCTCAGTAATTGTGAGGAGTGTGCACTTTTTCCTTCTCTCTCTCTCTGACATACACTTTTTTTTCACACTACCAAAGCACACACACTTTCCTTCTTACATATGCTCATACACTGACTCCAGCTATGCTGTTCTCATGTTTTTCTCATAAGGAGAGGAGAACATACAGAAATATGCTCAACTCATGTTTATATAGAGTACAGTGCTGTGCAGGAATTGGTTACCTGACACCCTAAATTTGATTTGAATGTAACGTTAGAAAGACAAAGGGAAAGGAAATGAATTAAGTGAGAGAAGACAGCAGACATTAAAATGAATGAGACTATCAGACTGCAGTCCAAATACAGGAAAGCATTCAAGTGAGTGAGAGAGAGGGGGAATATAAAGGGGAAGGCGAAGTAAAGTCTGATAAAATGACTAATCCTTCCACTTGCAATGTATTATTAGCTCAGATAAAGGCCAACGGGCAGCTCAGAGATTAAGATTCATCAGCCACTGATCTCGGAACTATGTCACTTCACTGTTTCAGTCTCCTTCTTCCCTACCTTCACCTCCATCGTCTCGTTGCTAGAATACCAGACGCTCCTCAGTTCCCCTCTCAGAGTCTCAGTAGCTGCTCCTGCTTTTACTAAAGCTTCTATTACTGAAACCAGCTTTTTTAAACCTTACAAACACACATCAAACATGAATTTACCATAAATTGTGTCCCCTTGTTTATTATATTAAACAGAACATTTGTACATTTTTTTTTTTTTTACTTATTAGATATACAGTGGGGACTAAATAATATAAATACTTTCATTTTATTTATTAATTTAGTTAAATGCATTTCTATACAAAAATTCTAATTTCATAATATTTTTTATTATTGCATTTTTTATTATAAGCAGTATAAGTTGTAGTATGTCACTAATTCGGTCATATGAATAGTGACCGAGAATGGCTTGTGTGTGTGTGTGTGTGTGTGTGTGTGTGTGTGTGTGTGTGTGTGTGTGTGTGTGTGTGTGTGTGTGTGTGTGTGTTTGCTTAGTTTTAGTATTTTGTAATCTGTAATTAATTTATGTGCTGTATTAAATCAGTTAATTTATTCTGTAATCTTCAGGAAAAACAACCTCAAGACTGCAAACGCCACAGTCCAAAAGCCATCAGACATTAACATTCTGTCCTGTTCCAGCAATGCAATTTGAATTATGCAGTCACTGAATACTCATTAGAGGAAATGCATAGCCCCACGCTTGACATTTTAAGCTGAACTGCATTTAATATGGAAAAATGAATATAAGAGAAGATGTAATCGCGTTTGCTAATTGTTAGACTTAAAGTGTCCCCTTTTAATGGCTGAACAGCACATACACACAAAGAGTCGTGACCTGGCATTTTGTCACATAATTCCTTTCTCACAAAGAAGAAAGCATGAAGTTTGTCTATTTGAGATGTTTGGACTCAGTGAAACATAACAAATGTGTGGTTTATTATATCAAGACACTAATGACATGTAACAGTTCAGCCGCAGGGAATGAAGTGGAAAGCACCGGACTCACAAAGGATGTATTTCATTCCACAAAGATAACAAAGGGTAGGACAATGCTGCAGAATTTACCCAGAATTCACATTATACCTTAGACTGCTTATTAGGATATTGGTTCTGTTGCTGAATCAGGGCGTAAAGCTACTTAAAGAAATAATTCAGCTAAAAATGAACATTTTACTCACCCTCATGTTGTTCCAAAACTGTATGACTTTCTTCTTGAGTGGAACATATTCATAGTTTGTGTCCGTACAATGAAAGTCATTGGTTTGAAACTTACTTCATGACTGTTAAAAAAGCATGTACTATATTATGAATATGGGTAGTATGTTCTATATCCTCCATGTTGTTACTGTCATGTAACCTACACTGTAAAAAATTGCCAGGAATTCACGATTAAATTGTATTGTTTTTGTATGTTTTACAATATATTACTGTAGTCAAAAATTTACTGTGAAATCAATGCATGCTGGGTCATTTTCTTACAAATGTCAGTGAATGAACAGCAGAATGATGCTAACATCACAGTAATTTACTGCTCTTGTTTTTACTGTGAATTCCCATTATAAAGTTTTCTTTAACTGTGCCACTGTGAGAAATTTAGTTGTTTACTATTGTAATTGTTTTGAAGTCACCATAATGGTAATTACTGATTAGTATTTGTTTGGGCTCTTTTGCCTTTCATACTCAAATTAAAATTTCTTATCCAGTCATGTCATTGTGATAAATGAAAACATTGTCAAGCTAGAGTATGAAATAAGTTAATTGCGTGACTTTAAGTTAGTCTAAACATGAAGATTTTATTTTAGCATTATTTAAACAAGCAAATTAACCAGTAACTTATTTTATATTCGTAACTGTTTGTGGCTGGATCTTTCACAAAAGGGATGCAATTGCTGAGAAATATCTTTGAAATATGTGACATCAATACTCGACATACAAAACACAACAATGGTAACATTCAACAGATAAAAACAACACTTACAAAATACAGTAAACCAACAACACAAACTGCACAATATCACAAATAAAACCAACAAGAATTAAAAAAACTCAACAATGCTGCATCGCATGCTGGGTGCCTTCATAGCGCAGTATGATGCTGTTAATAATTGCATCACTTTCACAGTAATTTCACAGTGGGACTTCTCTTGTATCTAACTGCACTCTCAGAAGTGCAGTTAGATACAAGAGAAGTCCCACTGTAAAATTACTGTGAAAGTGATGCAATTATTAACCTGGAATATACTGTAATTTCACACTTTTTAACAGTGTAGCTGCGTCACTTCACTGCCATTTATAAATCCCCTCCTATGGCCTTATGGGATAGTAAAGAGTCCATTGAATGTGCACTTCAGAATCTTGGCAGAAGTATCTTGGTGCTTTTTGCACATACTTGAAGTAGACATATTCAGATGCAATGTGGCATTTTTCTTCTTTTGTGTTCCACAGAAAAAGATACAGTCATACAGGTTTGGAAATGATATTAGGGTGAGTGAATAATGAATTATTAACCAAAACTGATATAGATTCACTGGAAGTCCATGTTGTGTGCCAAAACCACACATCACCTCATGTTAGGTCACCACAGCTGGAAGTCATTTGTTTTTGCTCTGTCGAGAACATCCTCTGAACTGCAGGCTGTGCTATGATTTGAAACTAATCTACAAAATGAAAGTCCTCAAACTCCATGAGACATTCGTTAATTAGAAGGAAGGAAATGATGCGGGCTGGTGTGAGAATGAGCCTGTAGCAGTAATGGTTAGTAGAAGAGTTACTGCAGTGGTGTTTCTGCATGTGTGTATGTGCATCTGGTGGTTGGTAGTCAGTTTTGTGAGGAAGACAGCAGCCGTGAGCTGTTCTGCCTCATGTTTGACTAACTCCGTGTAACGGCTCATTGGGAGGAGGCTAAAAAACAGAGTGTTTGTCAGAGGCGTGCTGTGCTGATTTGGCAGAACTCTGCAGGTCAACACAGCAAGGCGAACACACACATGCAATACAAACACACACACACAAAGACACACAGGAAATTGATTCGTTCAGGGTCTCTCTTTCATGTAATTCATGGAAAATCTCTTTTCAAGATTTGGTAGCTGGCAACTGGCAATCTTTGTCATTAGTGGTGTTTGCTAGGTGCTAATGACAATGCTAATCGGTTCATTACGCCATAAGTGATACCTCAAATCACTGGGTTTCTTAAGGAGATGTGTGCTGTTATTTAGTAAATTATTAGACTTTAGATTTGTTTGTTGTTGTTTCCTGGCAGACAATAAAATGAGTGAAAAATCCCATAGACTTGTATTTAAAAAAAAAGAAAAAAAAAAAAAGAAAAGTCATTTATAGATAAATCAGATAGGACCTTTCATTTTGGCCAGCAAGCTAACCCACCTAGCAACCACTTAGAAATGCCTTGGAAACTACCCAGAACACCCTAGCATAGTGGCAGTGAGTTCTGCTGCACTGGCAATTTCTTCAGAGTATGTAATAAAAATCAACTTCTGTTTTTCAACCCTATAGTGTGAATTGTGATTATAGCCTTAATTTTCCTTAAGTTCAGAAGCTGATGACTAATGAGACTAGATAAGGCAATTGGGGATTGTTTTGGAGGGTAAACACATTCTAATGTCAAAATGTGTCACAGGATACAAATGTATACATAAATATAACATTTAATCTGTTGCTTTATACCATTACTGTAAAGTCCAAAAGTCTGAGACCACATTGGAAATATGTAATTCAAAATCTAATTGAAGTCATTTGGGAATTTGGGAGGAAAAACTAAACTAAAATAGATGTTATGAGGTGAAATATAATATATTTGATATTTTAAGGTTTAGGTGAATTTGTGACATTGATCACAGTTATATATTCTTATTTCCATTGAAGCACAAGATGCCCTTTGGATCTCAAATCGTGCGCAATATTGCCAAAATGCTTTCAGCGTTGTATTTATTTTATTTTGTCTGTTGGTGATCTTTTTATCTAGTTTATTTTCTCCATATTCAGTCACCCTTACTTTTTTATTCTCCGTCTTTGTTTCTGCAGCCTCAGGACCATCTGAATGTTGATTATCTGGACCGCTTTAAATTATTCATTGCTCTCTGTAGAATATATATCCTGACTAGAAAAGGGGAGAAGGGAAATAATCCGTGAGAGCAAGTGAAAAATAAAGACCTATACACTAGAAATACATCGTGTACTCTGTAGAGGTGAACTCACTAAACAATTTTGTCACTTTGGTGTGGAAGTTTAGAGCAAAAACCTTATTTATTAATCACCCGCGATCCTGTTTAAGCAGGCACTGGTTTAGCACTGCACCAGGCACATTTAAATTAAGTCACTTTCACGCTTGTCATTGCAAACATGCATACTTTATATCCTAATTAGGCTCATTTTAGATACAGCTTTCTCACAGAACTCACCGCATGTTGAACTTTCCTTCATCTCTTACGGATGTAAACCAGTCTGCAAACAGTTCCATCTGCTCATGACTCTAGCTCCTTTTCCTCCACAGTTCTGCAGTCTCATGTTCACCTTCTTATTACTGTCTGCATTTTAAACGCAGACCGTTTAAAATGGCCTGAAGACATAATTGATGACATGATTAACCCCAGCTGAACTGAGTAAATGATGCTCATGTGAGTCTGAATCTTTTCTGAATGTTAATCTGAAATCTTATATTCGTGCTGAATCAGTGTCCATCAAAAGTTCAACCTTTTGCCTCTGACTCTAGGCAGCTGACCAAAGATACATGGTTATTATTTTCATACAATTATGAGCTGGATATATTGCAGGAAATTCACAAGGAATAAATTGCATTTGCTGATAGCATTGTGGACGATGCAGCAATCTGGCAGACTTCACTGGGCCTGTACAGCGTTGCTCTTCCACCGCGATTCAAACAACTGATTTAACTCTTCATATACTGTATAATAATTAAATTGTTTACTTTTTAATATATTTTAAAATGAAATTATCATTACTCCAGTGTTCAGTGCCATATGATTCTTCAGAAATCACTCTAATATGCTGATTTGGTGCTCAAGAAACACTTCTTACTATTATCCACGTTGAAAACAGTTGTGCTGCTTCATATTTTTGTTGAAACCTCGATACATTTTGTCTCGGAATTCTTTGATCAATAGAAAGTTAAAAATAACAGCATTTTCTTGAATATTTTTTTAACATGTTTGCTGTCACTTCAATCAATTTAATGTGTCCTTAATAAATATATATATATATTTTTTTTTTTACTGACCTCAAAATTTTGAACAATAGTATAAATACAACATTATTTCAGCACATTTAGTGCCTGTTAAACTGAATTTCAAGCCAGACGAGTAATAAAACAGATGCACACTAAAGTGCTGCAACTGTTTGAAACCTCTTCTTTGTGTTTTATAAAGTTCTCAAGTCCATGCACTCAGTAATACTAGGCTCCCACAACCGTGCTCTCGTTAGTTTCTGTATCAGACAGCTAATTATGTAACTGATAATGAACAGGATGCAACATCAGTCAACAGCATTTAGGAAAAGGATACAGCAGGACAAAGAAAACTGACTTTGATTGAGCTGCTACCGACAGGATTGTTCTTTGTGACAATCACGCATCGTCAGGTTTATGACAAGCATCTACAATCCTCCAGAGCAGATCCATTCAAATTGCAATGGGATAGTTGACACTGCTGAGAATGAATGTGAATCCTTGCGAACACGGTTGTGGGGAGCATATAGGACCAGAGTACAAGTAGCATCAACTATTGTTTCCTGCCTGGCCCATTTTCTTCCCATCATGGTCAGTCATGCTATTGTGCTCCTGTTGTCAGCTCATTAATATATGCTCCTGTTCTCCTGCCAGCCTTCCCCTTTCTCCTCCCATCCCTCCTTCCCTCCTCCATTTCCATAAGTCAAGGTCAGACAATTTTACCTTTGGTTTTTCAAATGCGAAAACAGATTCATATCACCCTTCCCCCCGATTCCATTTCCCCAACCATTGGCACTGAGTGTATGTGTGTGTGTGAGCGTGTGAGCGTGTGTCGTCTTGCGTGCCCAGTGGAGAAGTTTAATAAATGTGGTGTCACTCTGCAGTGTGGCATGTGAGATTGCTTGGCCTGCAGTCTGAGACACACGGGAATGCCTTTGAATGGCAGACCTCTGTAATAAGGCTGCAGAGGGTCTGAGAACAATACAGCATGGCATATGGAAACTGCTAATGACGTTGCCTGAAAAGCTTGTTTTCATTCAAATTGCTGTCAGATTGCATTAGTGAGATATTGTTTCCACTGCTCTCATTTATGATCAAATTTGTTGTCGTTTTTGCGTGCTTACATACTAATGTGTTCATGTGCCTTTGAGTGTGTTTTGAGTTACTGAAATTTTTAATGGCCAATGCAGTTGTGGTAACATGCAGTTGTTACCTTGATGAGTTCATCTGACCCTTAGATTTAGTTTTGTTGGTGTAGCCTAATGTATTTATGTTGATTCAGTAATGGAATAGGCTAATATTTTGTAACTTAAAATTATTTAGATGTTACCACATGAAATTTTTAAAGTTATCATTGTTATGTGTGATGGCGTTACATGCATAATACAAATTAATGAAGATAAAAAAGTTATATAATTGTATTATATTTTTTATTAATTTTGAATTGGCAAATAATGTGACTAATATTTAATAATTTTTTTGTACAAATTAGATTATCAGATTCAGATTGTTAGCGGAATTTGTTACAAGTGAAATTGAGTTTATTTTTTTTTTATGATTTTCAGAATTTATTTTGCGTTTATTTCCTTGTTTGTTTTAATGACAGCAGCACTTAAGCTGCATCAACTCCACAAGTTTGTGCAAAAACTTATTATCATAATTTGAGAATTATGCATAAAGCATCTTGAGCTTCATTGGAAGAACATCTAACCGTCTGTACAAAGAGTCACATGATTGTCACTTAACTTGCATATTTTATAAGTAGCTTAGAATCAGATCAGAATTTTAGTTCTTGTCCATTTTACATAATAACACATTTCACATAATAATAATGGTATTAAGGTGTATAAACTTCTAAACATTTTGTTAATTTCAAGGTTGAAATGAAAACATCCCAGATATTCAATGTAATCTCAGATATTTCAATCTACTTTATGTGAACTGTAAATGTCCTTCAGACTTCAAAACACACTCCAGCTTGAGAACACTGCATTAAAGCCAGTTTGATTACATTTGAGATTAGAGCAAGGTGGGAGGTGTGAGCCTGATGTCTGGCTGCAAGAGTGAGTTATGCTGTTGTTACCTGAGTGGGCTGGGAGCGTGTCGCATGGTACAGAGGCTGTACTCTACTACTCTGTTCCTGTGACCTTGGGGGTCATTGAGCAGAGGGATGCATTTATCACTGGGATGCTGGGGATGGGGGATGGGGAAAAGGGGAGCTGTAGGCATGTAACTGTGGCATGCTCATTACTAACCTACACCCAGCGCTCTGCTTCTTTCTGTGAGCAGCTATGTAATAATGTGTGTTCAAATTTGAATGGGGTGAGTTGTTTGAGTGTATCCTTTGTTACTGGTTCTAGTGTTTTAATGAATTCATTTATTTATTTACCACAATAATTACACAAGTTTCCTTTGCCCCCACAAACAAGATCAATCAATTTAGAATATTTTTAGGTCACTTTAGAGCAGATAAAGTGGGGTTCAAAAATTCACAGAAAATTCACAAAAATTCACGGGTTCAAAGTCTGGAAAAAAATAGAAAGTTTTAAAATAAAAATCGACAAAGAAACTGTAAAATGAAGACAAATACACTGTAAAAAAAATTCCGTAAAATTGTACGGTTTTAAATTAAATTTACAGTTAAATACCATAATTTCATTATCTGATATACTGTTAATATACCAACCTATTGAAGTACTGAAATCTGTTTTTTACCTTTGAAATACACTGATAACCACCAAATGCAGGTGGTGATGAGACAATCACATGATGAACCAAAGCCCATCACAAGCAGCTTTTAATTAATAACATATATAGAAGGTGCACAGTGTCATTCACACAAGCACTAAACACCATCATGGTGAGACTCATTAAAATGAAATAAACATTAATTTAACAACATTAGATGTAACATACAACCCTAATAAACATAACTGATAAGAAAAAAACTAAGAAGAAACATAGTTATTTCAAAGAAAAAACATCAAATTCAAACAAAATTTGAAATGCAACGCAGGGAATTCTGGGAACGCCAGTTTATAGTTTTTCCCTGTACATTTTACAGGAACTTACCGTTAACCATTTAACATGTTTTTACTGTGGCATTTTCACAGTTTTCTTACCGTTAAAATCACAGTCATTTTTTACAGTGTATGTAGGATTCTGCACTACTTCTAAGCCACAAGAAACATATTATGAAAATGTATCATATGCTTAATAAAGGTAACATGAAAACAGCAAAGGTCCTAAAACAAAACCCTGTGGGTCTCCTCTAGAAACTGTATTTATTTTACTTCTCAAATAACTGAAAACACACTGTTATTTATCAAGAAGAACACAAATTTTGCTATTCTAAATTGAAATGTAACTATTATGAACATATATGGTCCAAAAGTTGAAAATCTTGTGGCTCTAGATTATTGTGACATTGAAATTATCAGATGTTTTTGCTCCCATTGAAGCACAAAATGTTTTCTGGGTCATTCTCAAATCTTGATTAAAAACAAGATCATCAGTCAGTAAATCAAAAGAGGGACAAACCAAATACTAAGGCGTTTCAGTTAAGCTTCTTACTCTAATTGTTATACTAAATGTTGTTTGTAATGACATGTTGCATATAATTAGAAAAATTGGGACCCCACTGTATATCCCAGCATGTCTCTCTCTCTCTGCATCACGTTACAATATACACACTATCCTCCATCCATCTCCATCAATAAAGTGTAATGAATACGAAATGGTGAAAAGGATGCCCCCTCCCCTTTTACTGTGTGAGAGTATTGATCAGAAAGGGCTAAGGTCATGTTCTTTCTCTGTGGAGTTCGTCTGCCTTTCGAGCTCAAAGGACTCATCTTCTGTTGTACATAAAAACTACTGAATAATGACAGAGATAACAGCGAAGAAAGGCCGAGGAATTATGCGGTCAAAATAACCAATTGTTCCCATTTCTGAACAAAGGCTCCATCGACATTTCAAGTATGACAGTGCAAACTGAATTCAAAGATTTCATTTTCACTCTGGTTCTCTGTATGTTTGAAAAGCTGTTGTGATTAATCTTTGCTCTCTTTGTACACGGTTTCCCTGGTGAAAGCCTGAAAGCTTGTGCCGATTTCAGACAACTTGCTCTTATGGCAGACTCCAGTCTCATGGAAACACAGCATCTGAGCTACATGTATCTGAATGAAGCTTCCCTTGACACATGTATGTATTATAAACACAGCATGACAGCTGTCACTGCAGCTCATGTCAATGCACGGCTGAGGTATTTTCTCTATCATGTGCTATTGGCAGGGCTCTTCATCATTATATTGATGAATGTGACTAGAGGGTTTGCTTCTGTCGTTTATGAACTAGGACCAAATTTGATTTGGTTAATATGAATAGATTTGTTTTGAGTGCTGATGGTTCTACTTTTTAAAGGAACTAAATGCATCTTAGAATCTGATTTTAAAGCCTGTATTGCTCTGCTTTGCTCCATCACTGCAGAGAAAAATTAAAAATGCACATTGTCTGAGTATAATAGCATATTCTTTGAATACAGTTTTGAGTAATAGTGTATAGTCAGTCAGGCATTAATGCAAAATAAAATGATCTAAAGGCTTTGACTGAGGAAAAAAAATCCATTACATTATACAAAATAATCAGCTGAGAAATAAAACAAACACTGCTGCAATATTACAGTGATATTAATACTGAAGTCCTCTGAGGTCATTGTTAGAGCTGATAACTAAAGTGATGCAGCCTATAAAATGAGACCAGATTGTGGTTTTGTACAAGAGATATGAAAGTAGCGCCAGTTTCAGTTACTACAATGACTGGTCTAACATAGCACTGGTGAATTTAAAGAAATATGAGATTGCTGAATGCCACAATGGACCAATCAGAATTAGGCCTAAGTATTCCAAAGAGCTGTGGGTAAGTCTGTTTAGAGGTTTTAGAGGAAGCTCTGATTGCCTCTATGGTCTTCTACTCAAACCTATTATAGCAGCACATTCACAGGTTTCCAGTGAAAGTGCAACACAGACTGCTTTTAGTTAATTGCTCATTTGAATCTATAAAGGCAGCCAGTTATGGTTATGTGTGCTGTAAATCTGATTAACCTTTTTACACTGCTCCCCTGATGCCATGGAGACCACAAAGGTCTAATGCTTGTTCAACAAGCGTGCGTGATTATAAAACAAGTAAAGCCAGCCAGTGGTGGTGTACCTAAAATAAATATTAACATATATGAGTTGAAGAACTGAGATGGATAATTTGTTAGCTGAACAGTTCAGGACAGGTCCAAAGGGAATTTGTGGATGTTTTTTTTTTTTTTTTTTTTTTTTTACTCTTTCTGTGGTGATTTAGGAGGATAATCTATACTTTTATGTATAATAATTTGTATTTTATCTGTGTAGTTACAGACAATGAATGTAAACATGTTAAAATATGCTAAACAGAGCTGAAAGTACTTAACGTTTATTGGATAGCTTATTTAAATTATTAAAAAATCTAATAAACAAACACACAAGGTTTAGGGGATGTGCAGAACTTATTCTCTAAAACTATTAAAAATAATTTTCATTATTTGAAATGTGAAATCAAATAAAATAAACTGAAATTAGAAATGTTGCATTGGCAACTGATTGAAATACACACTGAAAGTACTAAAATGACTAAAACTAAAACTGAAATATAAAATGTATGTGAACTAGAAATATTTAAAAATTTCATATTTAAATATTATATTTATAAAATATGTAATATTTAAAAGCACATAATAAAATTACTAAAACTGAAATTAAAATTAAAACAAAAAAAAACGGTCATAAATGCTAATTATTATAGCTATAATTAACTATAAAAGATCATTCAAAATAAATACAACAGTATAAATGGTACTAAAATAACACAAATTTCATGCATATTGCACGTTGACCTGATTATGGTTAATAAATTAATAAATGACTTTTGTTTTGTATCGTTTATCTGGCTTCTTTGCACATGATTTACCAATATTCCTCTTTGAATGTGACCGTTATGTCAGAGAATGTGCTAATTTCTACATTTCACTTGACATTGTGATTTGTGATGCTGCCTAAGATGCCCAGTCCGGCTCCATCTCCCGGCCTAATCCATTACAAAGGTCTCAAGGGAAATTAATCCAGCCCAGAGATGCCCTGCCCATAATTGTGGTGTCCATGTCATTGGACTGTAAATCAACACACATTCCCAATACATGCATACACTAAAGGTTATTATATTATTGCCTTAACTTGCTCCTCCCAAAGATGAGACTTGATACACTTTTCATTGTCTGGGCGAGTCTGGGTTGCCCCTTTTGCAACTCAAGTGATGCTGCTTCTATGCTGAAAAGGTGACGTGGAGAATAATGGACCTGAATTATCACGACAAGCAAGATTAATTGCCATGAGCTGTGATTAGCCCTCCCTGCCAAGCTGAGCTTTTATGCCTCTATACATACTTCATCATTAAATGCACTCAGTAATCATGTTTCTCCACTGCCACTGCATTACATATCTCAGCCGTAATCCATATGCAGATGACATTAGGGCGGATTGTTATTTAATTGGCCCCTTGAAGGTCTGTCAGCACGTCTTTATCGGTAAGCCCTTGTCTTTTAACTACCTAAAGCGACCCAGACATCCCCTCATATTCATCTGGCCAACAGAAGCACTCTGGCTGTCACTGGGTGGATGAATGCTAATGAGAGCGAGAGAGATGAGTCTTTAGTGAGGTCGGGTTTTGGCTCATTGCTCAGCGAAATGTTTGGCCAGCTCTCTGATCATATTTGTCTTCCTCAGTCCATGCTGTGATAAAGCTGTAAGCAGGAGCGGGACAGAGGGGGATCAGCATTGCAGTGTTAAAAATGCCCTCAGAAATTTGGGTGGAGACCATACTTGCATAGCAAAAACTTTTTAAACCCATATTGCAGCATGAAATAGACTGAGTATTTACATTATGAAAGTCATGCTTGCTGATGATTTGGTTGATTTCTCTTTATCGATCTTTATTTAATCAGTTTTGCAAAGCCGGCAATAAATCCACTTCATTTGAGAAGAATATTCTGTGTTTGGGTTGTGTTAATTCAAAGTGTTGTTGATGTAAATTTGAGCTGGGATAGGAGAAAAGGAGATTTCTCCACACTTGTTTTGCTATAATTTTTCATTGGCTACTCTTCTTTTCTTTTTTTTTAGAGCCACATCTTTACTTTTCTCTCTCTCTCTCTCTTTTGTTACTTCCTCCTCAACCCCTAGACTGAGGAGCGAACGTAATAAATGGGGTGATGTGTCCCAAATTGTGGAATCATATTACAGCTCTATGAACAGCTTCTTTAAAGGGATAGTTCACCCAAAAATGAAAATTACCCCCTGATACTCTCAAGTCAACCAACGTGTATATGACTTTCTTCTTTCAGATGAATACAATTGGAGTTCTAATAAAAAATGTCCTGGCTCTTCCAAGATTTATAATGGCAGTGAATGGGGGTAGAGATTTTGAAGGCCAAAAAAGGTGCATCTATCCATCATGAAAAGTACTCCACGCGGCTCCAGAGGGTTATTAAATGCCTTCTGAAGTGAATTGATGCATTTGTGTAAGAAACATATCCATATTTAAAGCTTTATAAAAGAAAACAAAAATTAGTTGAGGAGACCAGTGTTGGGGTAAATTAACACATTTGTGTAAAAACATAAGGATTTATGGGAGAAAAACTATTGCATATTGTATGTACAAAATGGGTACGGTTACAACAGTTTTGGGGGGAAAAAAACATTAATTTTCAGCAGAAAATATATCAGTATTTCCAAGATGTAACGACAACTGGGTTGCAGATAAAATGTTAAAATAGTCCATGTTCTCACCTATATTAGGCTATATATGATAACATACACAAAATATATACATAAATAAAGTGGTGCATAAATACACATTCTCATTCAGAGAATCACATCTAAAATATAAAAGTAAAAAATAAGAAAATAAATGTGGTATTTTTTATACATAGCCCTGCAAATATAGGTTTTTTAAATACTAATGAAATTGTGTCTCTTCTGTGTGATATGATCCACCTACGATAGTATGCACAATATTTTGTGTATTATATGATCAAAATCTGCAAATAACTATGGTGCATAGCATTTTAAAGCAGTAATTGTTTTGTTTTTGATGTTTGTTCTGTAAGAGAAAAATGTGCTTGCAATGCAAATAAACGCATGTTTGCTTCTAGCTGTGCATTTAACATGGAGCTGGTGAGCCATGGAGCGGATATCTCATGCCAAGATGTGTCTATAGCAGCCCAATAAACCAGGAACGACAGAACAAAGCTGTGAGTCTATGCCACTTCCCATGTCAGCGAGGGATAAATAAATTGGGTATGCACTAAATGATTGTCTATTCATTTGTTTTTAATTTTCAGTCAATAAGTTAAATCATAATTAAGAGATGATTTTCAGCTGTCTAATGGGTTGTTGAAATTGCGCCCCCTGCCGGTGGAAATATGTCTAAAACAAAAACATCTTTGAGGCGGGATGTTAAACCTAGTATCTAAAATGGATGCGCGCGCTCCCTAGAACAACTGCGTTTTACATGTTTTAAAGTATTGCTGAGAAAGCCCGATTAATGATTAATACAGTGGGAGCTACACAAGGGATGGCTGGCTGTCAGGACGTCAGTGTGCGTTGCTGGGGGAGGGAGGTGGTTCCTCGACCCTCGTTGTCATAGCAACAACAAAGGTGGAGCGATATTTTAACAGAGGGGTTGGATTGTTTGTTAGTTGACGTCACGTGACGGGCCGCTGGGGAATGGGGGCACTTCCTGTTTTACTCTACTGAGACTTGAGACGCTGCTGTTGTCAGTTTCAACAAAATGGCTGCTGGAGCGCCACAAACGAAAACCCAGTGAACGCTTCATGTCAGTGCAGTATCACTTTAAATGGATGCATTGGAATTTCCCTACCTTCTGAGCGTCGGGACATTTACTCTTGTGGACTCGTTTACATACGTATTAGCGAACTAAAGGCATGCTGAAATATTCCCTTTACGCACTTTATATACATACAAAAGCATACAAAAGCTCAAACTGCCAGTGCGCGCGCGTCTGTGTGGGTGTGCGCGTGTGTAGCTGCTCCTAAGGATCGCCGAAATGTTACAGCTGATCAACCTTAAGCTTTCGTGCAAAACTGTCGTTTAATGTCCTTTTCACTGTTTGCACTGGTGTTTTAGAGTTTGTCCCCCCCCCACCCCACTGGATAAATTCCGCTGCAGATTGAGAGGTGAATTCCTCAACTGGAAAGTCGGGCTCGCCATTGCAGCTCAGTGTCTGACTGCGACTGAATAATATCTGATCTGTATCAGTACGGGTATCGACAACATCCTCCTTCAAAATGCAGCTCGTGCATCGCATTTGAACAGCAGACCGCAGTTGCTCCGTGTGCGAAATAAAGGTAAGATGATGCATTTTTAAAAACTTGTACTTTTTCAGTGGGCGGGGTGTGATAATTTTGGAATAGAGTGACAATGCGTCATTTTAGCATTTTCTTTTGTGCTATTTTGTCTCTGACAGCCAGCGACATTGCGAAGGGGCGCAGAAATCACCTGGCAGGCATACGGCGTTTAAACGCTCGCAGGTTTATTTAATAACATGTGCTTTCTGTTCTGTTTTGATGGCTAGGAATAGTTTGCGTGTGCAAATATTTACCCCCCCCCCCCCCCCCCCAAACATCAACATTGGCCTATTTTCTAAACAGACGAGAGATAAGCTTTCTTATCGGATTCCAGTCGCATTTAAGATTCATACGTATGCCAGTGTGAGCAATGTTGTGATTTGCCCGTTGCGTTTAGTTAACGCCGGAGTTTGGCCCTCGAATGGTGTGTTGTGTAAATACATGTGTCCAGTATTAGATGGGAGTCCCGTCGCCTCGTTTTGCTCAAAAATGTTGTCTCGCATTGAAGCACCTCACTCGGTTTCGAAATGATATTGTTATGCTACAGCTTTGACTGTAACCCTGGGCGATGAACGATAAAGAAACAACCGCTGTGGTGTTTATAATTCGAGATATCGCGCTTTTGAGGTGCTTTTATTTCTGGTTAAAGCTCTTTCATTCACTGTGTGCTCCATGCTTTGTCATTTGCCCTTGAATAAAACATTCAGATCCTTCAAAACAGTTTTACTTTAGTTATAATAAAATACTGTTCAGGTTACACACACACACACACACACACACACACACACACACACGTGTATATATATATATATATATATATATATATATATATATATATATATATATATATATATATATATATATATATATATATATATATATATATATATATATATATATATATTAGTAGGCTTGTTTTTCCAAGGAAGGATACTAGAGGTTTTATTGGCGAAATGGTGTTTACAGCAATTGAGAGTAACTATATGTTGACTAAAATTGCTAATAGTTTTCAGCAAGATGTCAGTTATTACCTTGGTATTACTGTGAAATTGTAGTAAATTCACAAGTATGATTCAAACAACACAAGCTGTCAGAATGTTTCTGTCACTGTTTATTTTCTTATGGAGAGTGTTTGGCAATGCCAAATTACTACCGTTTTGTTGTAGTAACGGTAACTGATATTTAGACAGACACTATGGTTACTGTGGCAAATTTTCGTAAGGGCATTGAATAGCTCTTCTTGGTAGTGTAGGATAATGCTAACGTGCTTAGCGTTTGAGGACAGCACCAATGTCAAACGTCCCCTTGGCTGTTCATGTGGTGCAGTTGCTAATTTGGCAGGGAGAGTTTCGGCTCCCCTCACAGGGTCAGGGGCCCCCTGTCAGAGCCAGACCTTTGAAAAGGGCTGTGCCTTCTCCAGGAGTGAAAAAGGGTCAAACAAAAAGAGGCCACTTAATGCTCAGATTACCATAAAGCTTAGGTCACATTGCCCCTCTCAGCTTGTTCTTATGAAGCCTTACCAGCATTACTGTGGCTTGGGATTTGCACCATGTGGCTTTATGTTTGGTCGTTTGTAGCTGTTGGTTATTGAAGTGGAAACATTGTTGCTGAGTCTGGTGTGTGATTCCCTTATGAAACTGGGTTCCTGTATAGTAACTGTGGCATTTTGTGCAAGACCATAGTAACCACAGATAAAACCATGGATTGCTTCTCATTTCAATGGTTGGTTAACTGGTTTAAGTAAAAACCAAAAACTTTTATTTGTTACAAAAATAGAATCAACGTACTGTCATAATTGTAATAAACAACTTTCCTGTACAAATACCACATTGTAGTGTTTTGTTAAAGTAAATGCATGGCAATTTCTTCAAACAAATAATCTCAAGGCAGCATTGGCTTGCAAGTGTTTATCTCTTTGCCTAAATTCTGCGAGCAGCTGTTGTTTTCTTTTTCATTGTGTGTACTTCATTTTCCAGTGTGCACGTTTTAGATGTCCAAGTTTGTTGCTGTTTGCTATTGCTATTTTCTACTCTTGGTGGTGATATGCCACATTGCTCTGTTGGCACATGTATCAGTTTAGCTTTGTATTCAAATCTAAAATAGAGACGCCCATCTGAGCTTCTCACAGTCATTGGTGTGAAACTAGTAATTCTTAAGGAATCACTCTGCAGTTTATAGCTGATTGATTATGTCCTATTAATTCCCGCATTCCCTTCTGAGCCACCTTGAAACTAATTTTGAGTGTTATTGAACCAGAGGTCTTTTGTCTGTTATGCTAAGTACAAAATCCTTTTTGGTTTTTACTGTCTTTGACTATGCAGTCATCTTGGTGTCTTGTCAAGCTTTGACATTAATGCCTCATCAGTCCGGAGCATCAACCTTTTTTTTTTTTTTTTTTTTTTTTTTTGGACAGAAGACACTAACAGTTGTGAGGTCCCAAAGTTAGATTTATGCTGACCTGCTGAACGTCCCACTGACGTTCATTGGACTTGCTCATCATGATAGATAGCACTGATGTAGTCTCGCGTAGCCAGACCTTCAGACTGACGGCTGAAGGTCTGGAATCCATGGTAGCTTTCATTGGCCAAGGCCTGACTCGTGAGGCTGTTTGACCTCACCAATCACAGTTTCGTTCAGCGTCACGTTTCGGGGCGTGGAAATGTCGCCACAATAACAGACCGGTGTGTAAAACTCTTGGATGCATTTTAAAGATTCTGTGGCGTGAAACTTTAAATATTTCACATACATTTGAAAATCCAGCATTTAGTTGATCCTGATAAGCGGTCGTCATCACCGTTGTAAACACGACGGCTTTTTTCTTTCGTGAGGGGGTTTGCTGTCACGGCATCTTTGTTTCCAGGCGGAATGTTAAAGAACGCGACACACACGTCTCCCGGAAAGCCTGTGTAATTCAACCAATCCGATGACGACTTGGAAACTCCTGAAGGGTTTCCACTTTTGTGTGCATCAGACGTTTAGCTAACGTTCCATGGGCGTGACGTTTGAGGCTGAGACTAGGATTGATGTAGAGATCTGCCTTTGATATCTTTATAACATAAGCCTGTAGAATTCCGATCAAGTCTCTTGAGACTTTATTTACACATGAAAAGCAATAAGATTTTTTAAAATGTGTTTTGTTAACTTTTTTCTCTATTCAGGCAGGTCTGATTTAAGGAGGTTGAGTTTTTAAACCTTCATGATGTGTTTTTGGCATGAGTTTTACATTCTTCTTTGATTGGTTGAAAACTGCATGCCAAAAGGCTGCTCGGATGAGTCTTTCAAGGGATAGTTTGCCTCTCTGAGACACACTGGAGCAGTTCTCTGAATTCATTAACCTTTTAGAAAGGCATGTTTTATCCGTAGATTGCCACTTTTCACCTGCTTGGTTGCATACAAAATGGCAGGTCTCAGTTACTGTAAAGGTGTATAGTCCTTCCTGTCCATCAAGCCTTTCTGGATGACTTGGAGAGATATGAAAATTCAGTCATTTACTCGCCATCATGTCATTCTAAGCCCAAAAAGACGTTGGTTAATGTTAATGACAAATTCTGATATTTTAATAAAACCTGAGAGGTTTCAGTCCCTCCACTGAAAGTCCAGGTAACCATAACATAGAAGACCCAAAAAGGTCATAAGTGACATCTTTGACTTCTAGCCTATTTGGATCTTTTCTTATTATTACCTGGACTTTCAATAGACGGACAGAAAACACTGAGGCTTTGTTAAAAAAAAATCTTAATTTGTATTTCAAAGATTAACCAAAGTCTAATGAGTTTTGAATGACATGAGTGCAAGTAAATTGACAAAATATTAATTTTTTGGGTGATCTTTCCCTTTAACATTAACAACATTTTAGTAATGCATAAGGCTGGAAGATGGAGTCTATAACTCAGTCAAAACTGTTCTGGAGCAATTTCACGGTGCTGAAAGTCTGGCAGTTATTTGATAGTTCATCTGTATTCAGTATTTGTGGGTTATTCTGGCCAAGAAACGCCCACTTAGACAGGAAGAGACCCTCTGACCAACATGTAAAGCGAGCCACAGTTTGTAGTGTTTAGGGGCGGGTAATTCTGAAGTGGATGAATACCACAATAATAACTCAGCTCAGATACATTTTATTCAGAATAAGCCATGATGACATTCTCCCTGAACTGATGAAATGTGTTTAGACTTGGTAATGAGTGCCCCCCCCCCCCCCCCGCTTGCATAAACTTACCAAGGCTGCAATTATTTGATCAAAAATACAGTAAAAACAGTAATTTTGTGAAATATTTTTAAAGTTTTAAAATAACTGTTTTGTATGTTCATATATTTAAAATTGTACTTTATTCTTGATTAGGCCTAATTTTCAGTAGCCTTTACTCCTGTTTCAGTGTCATTTCATTCTAAGCTGATTTGGTGCTCAAGAAATAGTTCTTATCAAGGTTGAAACAAGGTTGTGCTGCTTAATATATTTGAGCAAACTGTGATGCATTGTTTTCAGGATTGTTTGGTGAATATAAAGTTAAAAAAAATTATTTGTAATAATAAATAATGCAAACGCCTTTACTGCCATAGTAAAAAACACATTTATAATTCAAATCTGTTAACATTTACTGATGTATTGCTTGAGACTTGCTGATATAAAAATTATAATTAAACTTTATTTGGAGTACTAGTGCACAATGCACATTTCTTATTATTAAGCCTAAAATGTGTTTTAATGTCACTATTGAAGATTGTATGGTCTTTGATTGATATAAGTCTTTAAATGCAAGATTTAAAGTGTACCTGAAGTATACTTGTGATAGTTCCACTTTAGCACAATCAAATATACTTCAGTAACTATAATCTTTAGTTGGACTTCATCTCAACTTCACCAATCATCAGATGGTCAGTGAATGTATGGTGGGCGGTCAGTGGGCACGTCTGAGGCTGAGACTAGCTAAACATTGACTTTGGCCTGTTTGAAGGTATAGTTCACATTTTGTTTAGATATTCTGAAGAAAGTCAGGGTCCAAAAAACACTGGATCCCATTGACTTACATTGAAAATATATATATATATATATATATATTTCAAAGATCTTCCAAATATCTTGTGTTCCACTGAAGAGTTGTAATGTTTCATAGGTCCAACGTAAAGCTCTCTGGAGACTGAAAGAATGAAGGATGAAAAGCCCTGGCCGATTACAGGGTTTGTTCTAATCTCACTAAATTTGACTTGACAACTTTTTTCCCCTTAAAATTCACTTGACAACTTTTTTTTTTCCTCCTTTGATGCATCACTAATAACCTCAGAACTGATCACTCTCAATTTAGCCTGCGTTACATGAGTTTCCTCTTATGCTAAGTCCATTAGTGTGCTGAACTGTTGGATGTTTTGCATTTTATTGAGACAAATGTGCAATCGCTGAAAGACCTACGTGATTTGAGTATAATGACAGGGGTCTTTATGGCAGGCATTTGTGTGATCTATTAGGGCAATAAATTGTCAGCAGAGCTTGTGAAAGTGCTTTCATTAACGACTTTGCAGGAAGATGAAAGTCATCGGACTGCTATGACGGCGAGTCAGTCCAGTGAAAAGATATTTTTAGTGGCTGTTTGCCCGCCAGGAATTGAACATATGAAAAATCACCTTTCGCTGTTTTTCATTGGCATTGAAGCTGGTAGGATGTTTTCTTCTCCTGAATTAAAAAGGTGCCGGCACATGGTCTGGAATTCATAAAACGGGATTTCACGCTGCACTTTCACCGGTTTAGTCGCCTGCGGAAATAAAATCAGACTCTAAAGGTTCTTTCACACCATCTTTTGTCTGTTATTTGTTGAGTGTGGCTGGGTGACTAAAGGAGATTTTAGTGTTATCCAGGGGTTTACTGGCATGTCAGATCTGGTCTTCTCATGGCTCGGAAGTTATGGGTTTCTAATGCGTGATTGTGTCGGATGGAGGGGCTGCAGATTTCTTTCTCTGTAGGCTGTTGTTGCTAGCCAGCAGGTTCCCGAGGGCTCTCGGCTCTCTTGTTTGTCTTGCAGCGTTGACATTTTTTGGCTCTGTGCCCAGAGAGTGTCTAGTCCCCCCCCACCCCCTACCACCGCATCTCCACTGTCTCTTCAACTCGCTCATCCCCCTCCCTTCCTCCACCTACCGCTATTTCCTACAGTACGTCACACCGACTGTGACTTGGACCTCATCACTTATAAATACATATCAGGCCAACAATGAAGGCAGTTTTATTGTGGGATGTGTACTTAACACATTTATTCTTCCCCTGTTCGTCAAAGGTTACTCACACACAGGGTTAAGCAAAGGTCAGTATGGACTGAGACATAATTATGTACTGATAATGAGAATAATTTTATATACGTTCAAAAATGGCCAGTAATAAATTTTGTACTATAGTGTTAAAAAATTGTCACTTAATTTTTTTTAATTAATCGTTTTAAATGGTACAAGTGAATTTATAGATTATGATTATATTTTTTTTCATTTTGTTATTTTTCATTAAAATGAAGTTGTCTATATTTAGCTGATTGTGTTTGGCACACACAAGAGTGATGATCAGGTCAACACACAGAAGTATTGAAATTCTACATTGATTTAAAAAAAAAAAAAAAAAAAAAAACTGATCGGAATCAGCCGATATTCAGATTTTTTGGGATCGGATCGGTTCTGAAAAAATGGTATTGTTGCATCCCTAACTGATTATAGCTGGAGTGTTTTTAAAGTGCATAAACTCGTGCTAGACTGAAGTCAGTTATGATGTTCTTTGATAATGAAAATATTTTTGCTTGTTTTCTGTAGCTGCTTTTCGCATAACTGAGGAAATGTAAGCATTATAATTAGTAACTTACAATGTTTCTGTAAAATTATAATGTTAAATACAAATTCAGTCATATTAAAAACATTAGGCTTCTTTTAGCCAAAAGGTCCTTGCACACTGAGTCTGAAATTTTCGCATGCGTTTTTCCGTTTTGCATGCTACGGATGCAAAAATGCAGAAAATCGAACCTGATCCGAATTATTATTATTATTATTATTATTATTATTATTATTATTATTATTATTATTTTTAATTTTTTTTAAATTTATTTTTTATTTTTATGATGGACGAAAGTTTCGGGGGCAGTGTGTAAACGTGATTGACACAACGTAAGGTCTTTTTTTTTTTTTTTTTTTTTTTTTTTTTTTAACATGCGAACTCAGTGTGCAATGGCCTTTTTAAGCTGGAGTTGGTTCACTTTCCTGCAAAGAAACTAAGCAAATAAATAATTAAATTTGCACAATAATATCGTATTTCGGCGATCTTACAGGCTGACAATACGATAGGACGAAATGAAAATTGAGCATATCGCTCAACACTAGTACAGTATGAAAAATTTATATTAATTTTAAGATTTAACAGTGTTTTATGGAGTACTTATTTTAATTATCTTATTTTTAAATAACATTAAATATCCAGTATGAAATAAAGATTTTTAATAATGTACACTACCATTCAGATGTTTGGGCTCATTTAAATTGTTACTTTTATTCAGCAAAGGTGCATTAAATATCATAAGTGAAAGTAAAAACACTTATACTGTTACAAAAAATCCCTTTTATATAAATGCTATTTTTTAAACTTTGTTCATCAAGGAATCCTAATCAATGCAAATCGTCACACTCTCCCAGCGAATTAGGTGCCAAGACCTATATTTCTTCAAACATTACAAAGGCTGGTCTGCACTCATTAAGTCTTTTATTAATATCAAAGCAGGAGATAAAATTGATAAACATTTCGGCTATCTGTCTTCGTTAGTGTCATCGAGGAATACTGAAAAAGTGTCAACACGCAAATATTAAGTAGCAAGTTTTTATACAGTTTATAGTTTTATACATTGATGATAATAATAAATGTTTCTTGAGCACTAAATCAACACATTAGAATGAATTCTTAAGGATCATGTGACACTGAAGACTGTAATGTTCCTAAAACGTATAAAAATATTACTATTTTTACTGAATTCTGATCAAATAAATGCAGCTTTTGTGAGTGTTGGGGATACCACAATTTAATACCTCGGTGTCGATACTAAATCGATACCATATGACAAATAACCAGCCTCAAAAGATATGTGAATTGAAAACAATTTTATTAAAATAGTAGTAATAACAGATTTATATCTTAATACCTTTGTATCAAAATGTAACAAAAAACCTACCGGGAACATAGGTTACATTTTGACTGAGTTTGAAGAAAAGAAATACAACAGAAATAACACAATTAATGCAACAAATGTTGCTTTGACTGTTAGAATAACACTTTACAATAAAGTAATATTCAAAATCACGTTATTATTTCTCTCTCTCTCAGATTGTTTTCAGATTTCAGACTTGGATAGCCAAAGAAAAAGCATTAAATATAAATCTCGCTCTCTCTGCTCTTGGGCAGCGCAGCAGAAACATTCCCTTCATATAATTGATACTAAAATTAATATAGCAAAACTCTTGCTTAATTCAAATTCAATTATATTTGATTGTATGAAATGCAAGTGCATATATTACGTGACCAAAACTTCGCTGGTTCTAGCATGTCACACATTTGAGCTTACTGTATCAAATCTGTATGTGCATTGATCAGTTGTAAATAAAAGTTCAAATTAAATCTGAATTTATGAATGGTGCACTCACCTGTCGATCTCTTAATTCTCTGAAAAGATCAGGATGAGCAAGCGACAAATGCTTAAGGTTTGATTATAGGTATAATAGCAATACAGGTGCAGTAAGGTCAGTTCGTTCACCTTTGTCATTGTTTTGTATGCAAAGTAATGCCATATTTCACTTCTACTGTTCTCTTTATTTATTCATTTCGAGTGCGTTGATAGAGTTTGATTGTGTTGTTCTGTTGTCACATTTACCGGTTGCGCAGCAGTTTGGGAAGCACTACCACCTACAGGTGCACTTCGCAACAGCAGCGTATGAAATACCGAATTGAGCAAAATTGTGATATCATACCGTTTGAAATATAATATGTACCGGTATTTTTCCAGTACCGGTATACCGCGCATCTCTAGTGCTTCTTTCAAAAACATAAAAAACATTTTTATTTCCCCGAATGTTTTAGCGGTAGTTTATCAGCCTGACCACTGGTGTTGCGCCAACATATTGTGCATCACTAGTTTAAAATGATTATCTGGGAAGCAGAGGTGGTCTCTGCGTGCATAGGTTTTCATCAGTCTTGCCTTGGTGTATCTGCTTCATGTCACAATTGTTTATCTCTGATTCATCCACTCAGACAGAGTTTACTGAAAACAGGTGGCATACAATGAACAAAGTTCAAAGTCAATGTTTTCATTCCTAAGAGAAGTGTCCCTCATCCTTTTTTCCTGTGAATTTCTTGTTAACATTCTTTTCTGGCTATTGTTAACAAAGATTCAGACCAGCTCTTGTTCAATTTGTGGGTTTTTTTAAACTAGAAATTAACTCAATGCTGTTTTCATTTATTTTGCAAACCTAGTGTTTGGATTCTGTTTTTTTTTTTTTTTTTTTTTTTTTTTTTTTTTTTGTGGTCTTTAAAGCAGGTTGGTTTGTATTATCAAATGAATAGGGAGAGAAAGTTTTCTATTTTGAGCTGTTTGGTGTTTTTCCTCAATACTAGAGAATAGCTTGTCTTTTGTTAAAATATTTGAGCTTTTTGTGGTTTAGTTTTATTGGTAGTAAACCAGACTGTTGTAGTCTGAAAAGCCACAGTAAGTTGATTACATTTCTAGGTTGCCTTTCTACATGAACAAACAGAGAATATATTGTTTGATACAGTAGCTGAAATAAAACAATAAAAATGGAGTAAGCAAGCAAATATGTACATGCACTACTGTTTAAACGTTTGGGTTCAGTTAGTTTTTATTTCTTCAGTGTGTGTGTTTTTTTTTTTTTTTTTCATTTTTATTTGTTAATACTTTTTGGCAAGGATGCATTAAACTGGTCAAAAGTAACATTTATAATGTTACAAAAGATTTCTATTTTAAATAAACTGCTATACTCAATAATTTAAAGCTCTATATTCATCAAAGGATGTTTAGGAACACATTTGTTTTTAACATGGTTACAAGACGTTATTAGAATGATCATGTGGCACTGAAGACGTTTCATTTGGGGGATCTGACATGATGTCAGGTTTGTTTTTTTTGTTTAATTATTTCTCTGTTTGTTTTGTTATATTCATGAGAATCTGGTTCCCTGTTACCTTGAAATGTCCTTGGGTGGTAACTATGGGATGTTAAACCTACCTCCCGATTCGATACTATCACGATACTTGGGTGCCGATACGATATGTATTGCGACTTTTGTTTTTTGTTTTTAACTCTAAAAGTTGAATGATACACTTAATATACAGACTTTCGCAATAAAACAAAACACATCTTAGCCGTTACTGTTGCGATATTACAATTTGTGATTTTTGTTTGCTTATTAAAGACTAGACAAAGGTTGATTATACCCTTAAAAGAGACTGTATATGATGAGTCATATTAACAAAAACAATGCGTCACATCTTTCTAAACTTTTATTTCAGGAGCATACACATACACAGTGTATATTTAAAGTACCTTGAACCATGAACTTGCACATGAATATAATAGTCAAATGTTCAACAAAATGAGCAGAAGAAATACTTTCTGAAATAAAATAAAGTGCTATGGTACTTTGCATAACGTTTTAGTAGAATTACAAAGAGCCAACCCCCCCCCACCTCTTAGGAAAAATAAAATAATGAAATAAAAATTGATTCTGAGGTAAACTAATCTATTTATCGCGATAGGTGATTCGTTTTTTTTTTTCTCCCACCCCTAGTGGTAACGTGATGTGAAAGATATGAATCAGCCATTAGAAAAAATAATTTTTGCTAAACATTTTTGTCCTGAAATCATTTACTAAGAGTAGAGCATATGTTTATTATGTGTTTTAGAGTTACTTTGTCAGTTGTCTGTATTTATTTTAAAGACTGGGACTAAATAACTCACAGCTGATCTATTTTCCACAGCCTTGGCACAAAACACGTCACACAAGAGGAGAACCATTTGATGGAAGAAAAGAAAAAGAAAAAGCAAGAGGAAAAGAAAAAGAAGGAAGCTGCTCAGAAAAAGGTCAGTTTCTTTCACGTGACCCACAGACTTTAACATAGAATCTTTTGCTTGCATCCTTCTTATAAAAGCTGCTTAACGGACACCTTACTGAGTCTGTCATAAGCTTCTGAGACATCTTTACCAATGTAAACCACAGGTACCAAACTGGGCACCTAGAGCTCACAACAATCTGTTTGGCGTCTGCCTTTGAAGCTCTGTTCAAACACAGATAGTTATTATGGTGCTCACTTCTTAGACATCGTCGTGGAGTTACAAATCTCATCTTGGTTTTACGAATGCAACATTCACCGTGGTTACACAGGCTACGTCCTGCTGCTCTTTGGATTGATTAAGCACCAAATATTCAGCTAGATCTCTATTTAGCATAATACTTAAATAGAAAATCAATCAGTTATAATCAATCTAATGTTTTCCAAGATTTATGTTCCACTAGTCACTCTTACTTGGTTTTGTTCTTCCAGAAGAGACACTTTCTTTGTTAAAAAGCTTTTGTACTTTGGACCTGTGAAAGTGTTCATCCCTGTCTACCTTTGTTCTTCCTTTACAGGCTGCTGAACAGAAAACCAAAGGTCAGTTATGATTCTCTTTGCAATGCGGCTCTAAAGCATGAAGTTTAAAAAATGTTTATTTTTTTAAGGATCTTCTCCATATACATATGTTCGTACTACATGCATCTCAAACACTACTGGAGTGGCAAAAGAAAAAAGTTGCATGTGCCGCAGAATTTTTAAATGCTAACTGGCTTTATCAATTGAGAGAAGAGAAGATGTGAAGAGTAGGTTCTGTGCAGTTATTTACTGTATGTGGGCGAACTGAATGACTGGCACAAGACAGCGCAACAGTTGGTAGAGACAAATCGGCCATGTTTGGTAACTGCTGAAGGAATTTGTGCATTTTAAAGGGGTCATATGACGTTGCTAAAAAGAACATTATTTTGTGTATTTGGTGTAATGCAATGTGTTTATGCTGTTTAAGGTGCAAAAAACACATACTGTACATTATTGTTGCTCCTCTATACTCCGCCTTTCTGAAACGCGCCGATTTTTACAAAGCTCATCGTTCTGAGAAGCGAGGCGTGCTCTGATTGGCCTGCTATCCAGTGCGTTGTAAAGCGTGAGACTGAAATGTTACGCCCCTTACTGTATTGTGATGCCGTGTCCCGGCACAACGACACAAAAACAATAAAACCCATTATAAACGAGGCATTTGTTGCATCCAGTGGGGACATAATTACTGATTATAATGACTTATACTGTCTTATTACAACATTAAACATTACGATGTCTGTATTTGTGATTGGAGAAATGACAAACAACAAGCACTACTCTACACAGCTCAAAACATGCGTTTGAATCGTCAGTGGCAAATTCTTTTAATAAGAAAACGCCTCAAATTTGTAGGCTGTGAGTCAGAAGCGTCAGTCTGTCCTTGCAAATATAAAACTCAGACCGTCCATTCATGGCATATACATTTGGGTGGTGTTTTGCAAATCTTCCCGTGTTTGAATGAGCCTTTTTTTGTAGGGGGGCGTGGTGGTCGAGTCTTAATTTTTATAAAGAATATCTCTTTTATTTTGAGACTTTATTCTTTGTAACTTCAGGGATCTTATCTATGCACAAACAGCCTGTAACACTCCGAAGAGAAAGGAAAACTAGAAATCACATCATATGACCCCTTTAAACATTTAAAAGCTGTTGTATTGAGAAGTTGTAACTGGTCATTCAGTAAATAAGGATTATATTCCTTAAAGGGAATATAGTTCACCCAAAATTGAAAATTCTGTCATTAATTACTCGCTCTCAAATCCGAGAGCTTTCTGATCCTCCATAGAGAGCAACACAACTGACACGATCAAGGCCCAAAAAGGCAATAAGGACATCGTTAAAATAGTCCATGTTGTGAGTGCACATGGAAGACTGATACAAAAGAGAAGAAATTGTTGAATAAAGTCATCATTTTGGTTCCTTTGCGCACAAAGTATTCTGATGACCACTGATGTCACATGGACTATTTTAACTATGTCCTTACTGCCTTTCTGGGTCTTGATCGTGTCAGTTGTGTTGCTGCCTATTCAGGGTCAGAAAGCTCTCGGATTTCATCAAAAATATCTGAATTTGTGTTCCGAAGAGAAATGAAGGTCTAACGGATTTGGAACGACATGAGGGGGGAGTAATTAATGACAGAATTTTCGTTTTTGAGTACACGTTCCCTGAGCTAACTACTTTCTTGCAAAGACCGATTTCATAGCTCGTGTTTTATTCATCATGAATGCACACACATAATATTTTTATACCTTTTTTTTTTTTTTTTTTTTTTTTTTAAACTTTTTACTTATTACTTTTTAATGGACATTACATTTCAGAACATTACATTTTCACACGGTTAATTTTCTAAAATTTGTTTTGCTTCTTTTGTATATTATCATAGTTTTAAACGGGTAATAAAATTATGAATTTTTAGAATAAAATCTGGGTTACACTTTATATTAGGTGGCCTTAACTACTCTGTACTTGCATCAAAAAAATAAGTACATATTGTATTGCAAAACTCTTTTGCTGCTATTGAGGGGGGATACGGGTAAGGTTAGGGACAGGTTTGGTGGTATGAGTAGGTTTAAGGCTGTGTTAAGGTGTAAGGGGTGGGTTGACAGTGTAATATTATAAATGTAATTACAGATGTAAGTACATATAGGTATTTTTTACAATATAAGTACAATGTAAAAACATGTATGTACACAATAAGTGCATTGTATCAAATGTTTAATTTAAATGTATGTACATAGTAGTTAAGGCCACTTAATATAAACTGGGACCAAAATCTGTGTCTGGGACAAGTACAAAACTATAAAATCTATACATTTGAAAGCATTTGTAATTAAATGATGGAGAAAAGTTTAGTGTTACAAAAAGAAAAAAGCTGGGGGGAAAAAATCAACCACTAGGACATTAAAAGTTCTTGTAGTTGAAGAAACACCCATTCATTCAAAGTTATCTGTCCTGTGTTAGTCTGGTTGTTAGTAGATCTGCTGCTTAACAATGATTTAACCAAGACATTATCCAAATTAAAAGAGAAGGGAGAGTGACAGCCCTGGAAGAGAGACAGCGAGAGCAAGAGAGGAAAGTATGTGCTGACGTGTTTGGTTCAGGACACCCCCTTCATTGAGAGGGGTGAGGTATGAGGCAGTAAATTTTAGACAGCAGAAAGGGCTTTGAGGCCTGTCATGGGGCAGATGGGGAGGGACTTATGTCATGTGAGGGATAGACAGTCATAAATCTCATTAGAGCATCTGCTAATGCTGGAACTCTCAAACATCAGACTTGACGCAGGAAGAAGTGCTGGTTTAATGCTCACAGGGACATTCTATTGCAAAATACTCTGGACAACTGAGTCGTCTTTGTCCTTCTTTCACACTTTCATCCTCCGAATCTCTGTATCACCGCATGAGTCAACGCTGAGAATATCTCATTTCTTTAATCGGGGTGCACTAGGGGCCTTCGCAGAGTTCTGCTAATTAGATCTAATCTGGTTTTGCTTTGTTTCACATCTTTCTTTATACCCTCTTGGGCCACGGTTCCTAAGGACACACATTATCTTGAGCTGATAAGGATATGTCTCTTCCTTCCGCCTGTTAGTAAATCTTGAATTTGGCTGACCGGTTGCTGGGTGGCTCAACATGCGTGTTAAATTTCTTGTGCGTAAAGAAAAGTAAGATAGACCAAAGTACTTGTTTGTTGAAAAGGATTTGTCGAAGTTGATAGTATAGCATAACCCTCCTGGATTGATGTTGACCTTTCTATGTCTAAGCCTTCTAAATCCTTTACCCAAGATACCGTCTGTGTGACGGATCACTTATAATCTGACAAATATGATACAAACAAATAGATAGTGATGTTAGAACTGTGCCAAATGGTTTTCCTTGTTAATGTGGGTTTTGCTGATTAAAGTTTTAAGGTTAGTGGGCTGTTTGAACAGTTAGGCTAGTTGGCCTTAAAGGGATAATGCCCACAAAAATGAATATTCTGTCGTCATTTACTCACTTACGGAGTTATTTCAAAGCGGTTTGGCTTTTTTCTTTTTTCTTTTTTTTGCCTCCTGTAGGCATAAAAGATTGGGGGTGGGGTTTTCTATCCATACAATGGAAAAAATAGTTTGGTTTCCAACATTCTTCAAAATATCAATTTCGTTCTTCAAAATACCAATTCAAAATAATGACAGAATTAAAAATTTTTGGTTAACTATCCCTTTAAAGCTGCAATCTGTACGTGTTGCCTCTTTGTCGCCATCTCTGTTTGAAAACCTGGAATTGCAGCTGTGTGTGGAATTAACTTGCTTGCGTGGGATGTGCTCCGGCACGGCACGGCTGCAGAGCGGATGAATCTAATGTTTTGAGGTGAATGTGTGGCTGTCAGTCACTGCACCGGTGTGGATGTTTACTGTACTTTGCAATCACAGATTCTAGCCTATGTCTTGGAATATATGACCCAAATAGGAATTTTCACCGTATATTGCCATCTGAACAAGTAACAAGTCTGCCAAGTTTGTTCTGCTCAAATGAGGAAAAAAGCATTAGCATAAATCACGCTACCTATGGTTATTTAATCTAAAGATCAGTTAGCTCATATCACATCAAACCGTGCAAAGTATTATATTATTATTATTATTATTATATTATATTATATTATATTGTTATACTTTATTCTCAAATTATTAATGTTAACAACATCAGCATTGCGTGACTATGAGCAGGGCCGCTAAGCAGAATTGTATTGTTGTGTCCCCTTCCTCAAATATTATGGAAGTAAAAAAAAAAAACCCACATACTACAGGGGGAAAAATAGAACCTTTAATAAAATATAAAAGTAAATGAATAAATAAATTGTAATTAAATTGTATTATTTACAAATTACAATTGTAGCCCTATGGCTATGATTTTAATATAGTTGTCTGATTGATTTTCAGAAATGATTTTCAAGCATTCAGAAATTACACAAAAAAATTAAACAGTTTTACTACAATAAAACCATGGTTAATTTTTGTAAGGGTTGTGATGTCCACATGTTTTTTGTTGAAGAAATTATAAAGGCTGTGTCATCTATAGCAAAAAGCTGGCCAAAAATGAAAGATTAAGTGGATATTTGAATTAAATGTTTGGTCAATATAGCCTTTGAAACTAGGAATTGATCGTCCTGTAAGTATAACAGCAGCAATTGCCAGGCCTTTGGCTCCCTTTGCAGACATTTGTAATGACGTGTAATGTGCATAAATTGTTTATTTTGTATTACATTATGTATTTTAACAATGTTATTCAATGAAGCATATATAATTATTAATTAACCAATCGTTATTGTCTCATTGTTTTTATATAATTCATTTTAAAGGCTGTTGTTGTCTTGGGTCTGTTTTTATAACCACAAAAAATATTATCTTAATACTTCTTTGTAAATTATTATTTGAAGGCTACAAGAACCATGATTTTTGGTTAAAACCATGTATAAAAACACATTATTAACGTCAACAGAAAGCATTATGAATGTAGCCTACCTGAAAATAATGCACGGGCTTCGTTTTAATTTTATTCATTTTATTTTTTTTCCCTTTTCTTGGCGCTGTATTGCTGTTGTCTTTTCACGGGCATAGTTGTCTATCAATTATGATCATTTGCATTCAGCCACAAACACGAGGTGAGAGTGAGTGCGGATGTGGGAATGCCACGTTACTTTTTTTTTTTTTTTCCTTTTTTTTTTTTTTTTTTTTTCTTGAGCAACTGGGATGGTGCCCCCTCTGGAAGTTGGTGCCCTACGCAAACTGCGTGCTCTGCGTATAGGGAGCAGCGGTACTGACTAGGAGTATATTGTGTATTAGTGTGTAGACTTCAATTTCTGTACAGTCTAATCTCCAATTGTCATACCATTCGAATTTCATATTAAGCAATTCTTTAAAAACCCAAAAAGCAAACTCTGCTCCCTTCGAACTGGTTTTCTTTAAAATACAAATCTTGTGTAATCCCAGGCTTTCTGTAATCAGAAGCGCATTTAAAACTGGAATATAATTTCATTTCATTCACATGTGTTTCATAAACACATAATCCTTTCTGGATTACAGTCCGCCATCAGAATGATACGTTTAATTATTCTAGCTGCTGAAAGAGAAAAGGCTATAAACGATCCGCCACCTGCAGGATCCTTACATGCTATAGCCTACTAGCCGGGACAACTTCATGTTTACAGACGTGACGTAATGACGCAGTGCCATGCACAAAGTGATGTTTTAAGAAATTTCGGGAGGAGCATGCGCAGATAATTAACACGTCCAATTCATCATCAGCAATCACAAGGTCTATCCTATCAGCCGAGAGAGAACTTCTATAAATAGCCCAAGCCCTCTTACCTTCATCCGTCTTTCAGCATCCCTCCTCCACCCCAACTCCACACCATCAGCCCGCTCCTACCCCAGCATGGGGAGGAGCACTTGGGGGGGAGCGCTCTGGGTCCGGGCGGGAGTACCCCAGGTTTGGGAGTAATTACCGAGCTCAGAGACCTCTCTCCGGACAGCATGCCAAATATTCATAACCTTTCTCTGATCATTATATGCAAGTGTGAAATCGTGAATTTCCCGCGAAAACATACATGTACCACTCAAATTAGAAAGCATTATTTTAAGCTTAACTTTGTGAATCGGGCTAAAGTAAGGCTATAGTTTTGAACACTGGCTGGTTATGTACTTGCTCAAATATTGATTTAAGATCATTTTTAACCAAAAAAAAAAGTTACAGACTGCAGCTTTAAAGAAGCTCTGTATATCTAGACTGGTTGAGGGCATGTCTATCAGATGCCAGATGTGTTTTCAAAGATGTATAGATGCTAATCTCAATTGTTCAGTGGGGTAACTGACAGGTATTCAACAAACAAAATGACTGAATTATGCAACCTTTTAGCAAACAAAATCATCAGTCATTATAAATACAGAGACCTACGCGTTAATAACAGCAAGTGATTGGAAGACTGACAATTATTGTCGTGAAATGTGTTAAAGTTTGAAGGCTTGACACAACTTCTTTTAGTCTTTCTGCATGTTCAAACACTATCTGTGAAGTTGTGTTCCCTTTAAAGCACTGCCACTAAAAATATTAAAATATTTTTAAAAAAAGTAGTTGATCTCACTTGTCGCCTACTAGTTGACCATTCTGACCGTGCTTCCTTCTAGTAACAAGTATATATGTGATGTTCTCTGAGTGTTAGATGGACATTTTATATTCAGCATGGTGTCACCTAAAGTGCGTTTGTGTCATTAGAGAAAAGTGAAGGTGAGCTCTGAGGCGTGAAGCTCTGGAGAGACTCCTGGAAGAAGCAGCACTGGGCTTTGGTACAGAGTGAGCAGTAGATGAGTGCCAAACCATCTTTTTCTTTTCAAGAGAGGCCCGGGAGGCCCCACATAGGGGCACATCCACACACACAACCTGGAGAAATTCACAGGGAAGTGCTCTTACCAAACCGACAGGGTATTTTTGTGGAATGAAGAGAGAAGAAAAAAAGGAAAAAAATAACAGAAGAAAAAAAGGTTGATGGAAAGCCGCTGTAGGTGTCTGTGTCAGTGGAGGCAGAGAGCGATGGAACCGTGTGAAAGAGAGAGTGAGAACCTGCTTAAGTTTCCTGTCAGCTCAAGTCTCTTGGTTTTGGCCGCAGAGAAACTTAAAGGCCTCGGCAGATATTCAGGCAACTGAAAAAAAATAACCATCCCCCTTTCACCTCTCCTTTTTCTCCCAAGCTATTTCTTTCTCTTTCACTTTCTAACTCATTGTCTTAACTCCATCTCATACACACAAACCTCATGGACTAATCAGGTTTGCTGCTGATTTTTAATGATCGTTTCTGCTCTTTTTATTTGTTATTTTTTCTCGGTTCAGGAACCACTTCAGCCACAGGTACTTTCTGTCTTGCACGCTTATATACTTTTGGTTGTCTTCAACAAGCCCTGCTTTTCAGTAATAAAAAAGGTGGTTGTCTAAATAAGCATAAACTCTGAGATGTATTTAGTGTGCTCTGACCTGCTTGACAGGTCAGTTTTGGTTTGAATTGATTTATGGTAATTTTATGCATTGGAATTGATATTATTGAATATGTATTAGAGGTCGACCGATTTTACCGATACCGATAGCTAGGTTGGACCACGCTGGCCGATACCGATTAATCAACCGATGGTTTTCAAAATGGATACTGAAAGAAAGCTAGTGCTTTACTTTTAAAAAAAAAAAAAAAAAAAAAAAAAAAAGCAGTAACAGTACTGAACCATACTTTGTAAATGAAAAAAAATATTAATATTATTTACTATATTGATCATTAAAGTTATTTCATAGTTTGCTTATGTTAAAAGAAGAAACTTTAAAATGTAAAAATGTAGCCTATTAGTAGCTAATAGTGAATGTTGAAATGGACACACTCTAACAAGAAACAATACTTCTGCAGTTTTTATTAATGCCACAAATGGACTCTTATTGTTGAGTGTTACCATTTAATTTCAACAGTCATGCTTAAAGATGCTGTATGTAGGATTTTGACTCTACTAAAGCATTAAAATACCATAATATGTTTGCAGATATTTAAGAAACATGCCAAGTTAGCAATTCTACAGTCAGTTATTCTCCTTTGAAAATGAGCATTCCGGCCCGGAATTAGGGATGGGCGATATGGCGTAAAAAATTTATCACGATAATTTCAGGTATTTATTGCGATAACGATAACAATGACGATTATTATATATATATAGATATATGTGTATGTATTATATATATATATATATATATATATATATATATATACACATATATATATATATACACATATATATATACACATATATATATACATATATATACATATACTAACTGGGGGAAAATCCGGTCCCGTTCCACTTCCGGAAGAATTACTCCCATTCCCTCCCACTCCCGTTTTTTTTTATTTTTTATTTTATTTTATTAATTTATTTTTGGCCGAAATCTGTCAGTTACAGTAAAAATATAGTACAGATCACAGCGTGCCCACCTAAAATAAATAAAAACCCAAAATGTAGTTTTTTGTTATTATATTGAACTGAAAGCCAGTTTATGCAAAGTGTAGGCTACGTTGCACACATAAAATTTTATGTAAATCATCCATGCTAACACACACTTTTTCTATTTGAATTTTGTTTTTTCATTTGAAAGTAGACATTTCACTCTCTATAGATATATTTTTCAAAGACGGAAGTTTCTCACTCAGAGACCTAAAGCGCACCCTGTTTGCTTTAAAGCGCAACGTTTCGTTGTTATTCTGAGTGTACACAAATAAACGTAGAGTCTTTACAGATTCGAAAGATGTATTAGGCTACTTTTATCTGTATGACCAAAAATTACGGAGATTTTAAGAGCAAGTGAGCGCTCCAGCGCCTGTCCTGCAGCGAGCGCGCTATTCAGCTTCCACTCTCCACACAAACACTTCAGTAGCGCACGTTTCTCTAGGTTAACATTATATTGAGCGGCCATGTAAAGTTGCTACTACATACATCTTTCAGATGAAAAGCCATATTTGAGGTCGATGAACGATAGTGTGTATTACCACATAGACCAGCCATTAACGATCTGTCCGTCACGGACTGCGTCATTCACTTAACCAGCCACACCAAAGCAAACAGGAAGAGAGCGAGACAGGGCAACTAGTTCCGAATTAAAATATACAGTTTATAGTTTATTTATATAAAAGGTATATTTGTTTATAAAGTTGGGTATCATTACTATTCCCGGTCCCGCCCACTCCCGATGACATTTTTTCCTGTACCGTCCCAATCACGTGATTCGTAGCGATTTTGTTTCCCATCCCACAGGATTCCTGTGACCCGTGGGATTCCCGAAAAAATGTCAGCCTCTACTCCGCATCTAATTTTCTATAACCAAACCAGTTCCAAATTGTGGAGGTAGCTCCTTGCTTAACAAGCTCCTCCTCAGCCTCACGTCTGCCTTCCGCCATGCTTGTTTTCACTCCGCACGTTAACAGTGAATCGGTCGCGCACAAAACTACGTCATCAACTAGACTTATCGTTATTATCGCGAGGAGAAAAATTTTTATCGTGAGGAGAATTTTCAACGGTATATCGCAAACAATAAAATATCGCCCATCCCTACCCCGAATGTCTGTTTGTTATGGTTTGTGAAACCCGCCCACTGCCAGTTTACCCAATTGTATTTCGGCACCCCGGGATGCCAGTCGGGTTGTTCCGATTCCGATACTAGTATCGGAAATTCCACCGATACCACAAAAAATTCTGGCATCGTTATCGGCGAGTACTTGAACCCATGTACCGATCCGATACCGTTTTCTTAAACAAGACCTATAGTTATGCGCGCGCTTGCTTAACGCTGCAAATCGGAAATCAATTCTTCTCCGCTGCTCAGAATTCAAACACAGGAAGTTGTGCTGTGTTGCCACAAGCAACCACTATTTAGAGCAGCGAAGAAGTGCAAACGTGCTAGCACACTGCCAGTAAATCACTCGCATATGCTACTAAGTCTTCACCCTGGAAGACTAAATGTCTAATATTAGCCACTGACTAATAAATAATCAGATTTTACTCGCCAGCGTGTGAGTTGGAGGCTATGTAAGAATAGCACAGATATATTGTCACTCGCGGAACACTCTGACTGAGCGCTTCAGATTTTCACTGTCTGTCGATCTATTTTCAGTTCATCTGAATGAATGCGCAGCACACCTGTATTTGACGCACCGTAAGCTCTAGCGTGAAGCGCATGACTCGCCGTCGCTTTGCTTTTTTCTCACACGCAGAGAGAGAGAGAGTGTGTGTGTGTGTGTGTGAGTCTTTTACATGCGCGTCAATTCCGAATGGTATGTAAACGATATTCTTTGTTGTATTTTCCTGTCAAAATAACGGAGTTCCTTTGGAATTCTTCAGCTTAACTGCCGGGTTCTCCGGTAGTAGGCGGGGCTAATGCGCAAACGACAATCTCATTGGCTGGCGCTCACCTATTATCGTCCCTGTTTTGATTTCAGCAAATCAGTTCGAGCCAATGCAGACAACGTGATTAATATTCATGAATCCAGCAGCTCGTTAATCCTTAGTGCGTTTATATTGTTCTTAGTAGAATTCATAGTATGATTTTTCTTATCAGTATTTTTGATCGTTTTTCCCCCATTTTTTACAGAAACACTGAATGACCAAAAAAGCACCACCACCAGTCCTAAGTTCAGTTAAAATGACTAATATGCATTCATACATGGTTACCAAGTTTTAATTGTAATTGCTAAAGTTCTATCATTAAATAATACTTGATTATCATAATATATTTATAATGTTTGACTGACTGATGTTAAGAGTGTACTTTTAGATATTTAAATAGATGTGCTATTTTCCAAACATTATATATTATATTTTGTTTACTATCTATCTATCTATCTATCTATCTATCTATCTATCTATCTATCTATCTATCTATCTATCTATCTATCTATCTATCTATCTATCTATCTATCTATCTATCTATCTATCTATCTATCTATCTATCTATCTATCTATCTATCTATCTATCTATCTATCAGCACACCAAAAAATAATTGCATCAATTCATACAGGTCTAGTAGTACATACAGCTGTATAACCACATACACACCCAGGTATCGCATCAGTACTCGGTATCGGCCGATACCCTGAGCCTAGGTAAAAGGTAAAAGGGTATCGGAACATCTCTAGTTGCCAGTTGGCGGAAAACACAGCGTATTTCATTTCATTTCATTTCATTTCATTTCATTTCATTTCATTCATCATCATGTGCGCTCATTCCTGTTGATGTCGTTAATCTGGCAACCTGCGTGTGCGTCAAGTCTGAGGAGGAGGGGCTAGGTGAAAAAAAACAGTCTCCAATATTTTGAATTTGGACTGCAATACCTAGTTCAACCGCTGTATGTCAATCCTACATACAGCACCTTTAAAGATGGCCATCTTTAAATACCTACACAAGGCCATAGCATTAAAATTACATACATATGGATATTGTATTTGTACTCTCACACTTTATTTGCTTCTATTTTTTAACACTTGATAATTATCTAATAAAAAAAAAGAAAGTTAGTCACACACCAGGCAAAAGCACAGCGCTGCATCTAGTAGAACTCAGAGGTATCTCACTTACTTACACACATACACACACACACACACACACACACACACCCACCCAGACGCTTTGTGTTCAAATCAAGTGGCGGTCTAAAACTATTTATTTAATCACAAATCAGACGTAGGTTTGCTTCAAGAATGAACAATGTGGCATAAATGAGTTTTAAGTTCGTTGTTTAAAAAAAAACAGAGCAAGCGGAAAGAGAATGCGCAATCTGCATTACAGCTCTCTATATGACTTTATTAGAGCCACAGAAAGACAAACATTTGCTGAAAAATACACAATACATCATTTATAGCCTAGGGTGAAGTCATTATGTACATTCACAACGATTTGGGACAAATATAATGTAATTTAATTGAAAAGCTTTTCCGTCGGCTGTATTTAAATGCGAGTCTGGAGTTTCCCTCTGTCGCGTGTCAAAATAAACAACACGTGTTGTCAGTGATTTTCACCTCTAGAGGCCGCTCTCGTACTGTATAATCCCAGCAGACCCTTCTCAGCCACTCCAGCAACAGTTGCAAACCGGAAAAATATCGGCATGGATTTTTGTCGATAACCGATAGTTGTGGCAATCAACTATCGGTGCCGATTAATCGACAAAACCGATGAATCGGTCGACCTCTATTATGTATTATGTGATGGTTTGCACTCTTCATGTCATCAAATCTTGAAAGCTTCTAAAAAGATTTTTGTTGGAATCACACAGTAGCAAGAAAACAGCTCAATCTCAATCACAAGTCTATGTCAGTAGAGCCATATCCTTAAACATTTTACTTATTTCTTTTAGTGTCGACCGTAAAAGGTGTATGTATCTCAACTAGTGGTGCATGGTGGTAGCAACTTTTGGATCATCTCCGGAAACTCTGATAAACTATCTTGTGATTAGTTACTGAGAGTTGCGAAATATTTTAATTGTGTCAGTAATTGTTTACATTATTTTACTGAGACTGCTGTGCTTCAATTTTAATGACATTTTATTGATTTCTAGATTGACTTATTCCTCAACATCAGGAAAGCATGAACAGAAACTGTTTTTTATTGTTCAGGCAGCCATGTTTGTATTGCAGCCCATTCACATCGGTAACTCTCTTATGATAACTGTAAAATTTTCTTAATGATAATGATGCAGAGGAACACTACAGTTGGGATCACTTCACAATTATTTTTTCTCCAGCTAATGAATGATGAAAAACATTGACGGGCCAATCAGAGTCCACCTGATATTAAACAGCTCATGCATTTAAAGTGGTAGATGACAGGCTTGCAGCGTGGCTTTATAGTACACGGAACTTTGTTTTCCGTTGGTGTGGATGCTAATATTGCAGTAGCTATCATTCTTTGTGTAAACATCCTTTAGTCTGTTTGATATGGCAGTCAGGGGCTATTCTAGCGGGGTTCATTACCCAGCAGGCCTACGTCAGGCTGAACAGCTCACACAGGTTGTTTGTCAGTTAACACCTGCTCTGCTTTAAGGACCTGCTCATTACAGCACTTTCCTATGCCATATTTGCCGAGTTAGGGCATCGTTAATTACTGCTAATGACTCAGTCTGGCTGTTCGTCCTTGAGTTCCTCCTTTCGTAAGGAGGAGTTTGATCCCCTGAGACCTTGGCATCCACTGTACGAGCAGAGTACAGGCTGCTGCTCCTCGAGTCTATAGCCAGACAGCCCATCTGAGAGGGCAGCCACTACCCACTGTGTGCATGCAGGGCAGCAAGCAGAGGGATGACTCATGGCCTAGTGAAGCATGCTTTTTGGATGTATTATTTTATTTATTTATTTTATTTTTTTTTTTTCAAGCTCTGAACTTGCTTTTTAGAAATTCGCTTTGTTACTAAAATGTCTCTTGGCATGAACACAGGCACAAAATAAAGTGCCACTTTTCCCCCGGCAGGGGGCTGGTGCTATAGCTGGCATCCCATTTCAGTTTTGTGCTTTTCTGTTATTGAAAATGCATTGTGATTTATTTTATTTGATGTATATATTTGCTTTAATTGTAACTATTTAATTCAACTCGCTGAATCAAATGATTTAGGATTGTGGAATATGTTCTCAAAACTTATGAAAACAAAGACCTTGATGAAATGGTTATTTGTTGTATATATAACTTGTTTATCAGCATCTAGTATAGTTGTATTTTATTTTTCAGCGTCCTCTTAGAGCAGTCCATTTACATAAGTTGTTAAAGATAGGATTTTTTTCATTGCTCTGTGTGAGTCATTTTAATAACAGATTATTTAGCCTGTTCTCATTTAATTAATTAAACCAACACTTTCCGTTGTGTGGTAAATTGGAGCATAATAATGGGGCTTTATTTGACTGAGACACCCTCATGGAGTTAGTGGATTGAAATGGGGTTTGTTTCTTTTTGAGTTGAACCTGTAAGGCAAAGTTCCCCAAATATGAGACCTTTACCAAGAATTACACGCACGTGAATATGTGGCATATATTGTAGATCCATGTAACCGCGGTTTGGCGGTTAATTGCACGACATGGAAACTAATAGTAATAAAGTAGTCTTCTTTATTATTAAAACAGCAAATTATATTAACAATAATAACAAAATAATATTTATTTCTGTAACTTTGTTGTTTTTTTCGATATCGTTAGAGTTAATAGAAATTATGGAACAGTCTTTGTCATCGTTTGTAACCCATTCTTTGTACAATAAATTATTAAAAGAATAACAACCTGAGCAAGCTGCAGAAACAACAAGCCTTGCTCAACATGCCCCATCGCTTAGTTCTGGTGAGTTGTGCTAAACTTCGATTCCTGTTTCTTTAGACATTGTTTTTTCAGGTGACAGTCCATGTATATAAACACACTGTAACAGCAAATTAGGATGTTGTTAATATTATTTAACTATTAATTAGGCTACATTTATAATAACAACCTTTTTAAAGTGCAACATAAAAGAGGCTTTTTTCCTGATTTGGGTTTTTCAAAGTGCAACATTAAAAGGGAACATGAGGCTAGCCTGTCTGTACAAGTGTTCGGCTGTTGTACAACTACTGGGCCGCTTAAGTGAAACGTTTTTTTAGTCCTGCTCCCGCAAGGTTATATTCTACATCCGCACCCACCCGCTAACTTAGCTCTGTGCAAAAAGACGTATACATTTGTTGTTTAATAAACAGCTTTGTACACCTGGGGTTTTAGGCCAATGAGATTTGTTTGTGGGCGGGGCTGGCAGGACAGAAATGGAAACCAAGTAATCGACAAAATGCCACACTGCTTGTTGTGCATAGGTTAACAGAAGAGAACATTTTATCACATGTTATTTTATCATATTGTGACTGGTGAGGACACAGTATGAGACATGAAATTTCTTGCATGGTCGAAATAGGCTTTGGTGGTTTTCTGAGTGTGTGTATGTGTTTGAACTGCTGGAGGTGGTGTGTGTGTGTGTGTGTGTGTGTGTGTGTGTGTGTGTGTGTGTGTGTGTGTGTGTGTGTGTGTGTGTGTGTGTGTGTGTGTGTGTGTGTGTGTGTGTGTGTGTGTGTGTGGAGAGACCGAGATGTTCTCTGACTGGGTCAGTATTTATAGCCTGCCTCAGGCAATGCAGCCTACCGCCATCTTGTCTTTTTGCCTGCCGTGTGTGTGTGTGTGTGTTCACACGAGCTCGATCTCCCTTTAAAAAAGACTCCTCTTCGATTAGCGTACTGTCCTTCAGTGTGTGCTTTGAAATGTGGCTGATCACTTTGTGTAAAAGCCCCACTATAGCAGTAATAGTAGAACACAGGGATGGTGGGAAAAGCACAGAATGGCTTATAATAGAGCTGTCTGTCTTCATAACGTTCCTGTCTGAATATCAAACAGTTTGTTGGAATGTGGAGTGAAGGAACGCAGACACATACGTACCGGTAGCGCAGGTCCGGTGAGCCGAGCTCCGGTATCTGCTCCACAGGCTGTACCTGCTCGTCTTCACGCATCTTCCTTTGATCATGAAGCTCTGGCTCATAAGACCTGGCCTGGACTAATTCTGGCCTAGGGTGTCAGACGAGGCAGGTTACTGTGTGGTTCCTCAGTGTTTAGCAGTTTGTGGTGCTTCATCCCAGATTAGAGGCTTGTGCAAATTGCTTTGTTTTAAGAAGTGGCCTCAGTTCAGAGATAGCAGATTCCCTGGTGAAATTTGTGCCCTCGTTGTTATGATGCAATGTTGGGAAAGTTACTTTGTGGTGAGGCTAATCATAATTTAAAGTATTTAAACTACAGTCTTCACGAGCTTCTTTATGAAGTAGCTAGCTACACTTACAAGCTACTAAATGCTTTTTGTTTTTACACAACTACATTTAAGCCATTTAAGAGGACAATATTATATAATATTTTTAGAACACTCAGAGCAGAGCAGTATTTATCTGTCATGAAAGCAATACGGATCTTAAATGCAACTAATGAAATAAACGAAATGCCTAAGTAGGGAATTCATATCACAGGGCATTCATATTTAATACCACGACTGAGGTGAGACCCTTGAGCAAGGCACCGAACCTCCAGCTGCTTCCCAGGTGCCGCAGCAAAAATGGCTGCCCACTGCTCCAGGTGTGCGATCACTGCTGTGTGTGTGCACTTAGAATTAGTGCTCTGCATTTAACCCACCCTGAGTATTATCATACTTGGCCGCATATCACGTCACTATCACTTTTTTTTATGCTTTTTGATGTTTTGTTTATTTGATCAAAAATAGTAAAAAAAAAACACTAATATTGTGGACTAGTTTTCTAGTTTAATATGCCATTACCATTGATAATTTTCAGCAGTCATTACTCCAGTCTTCAGTGTCGCATGATCCTTTAGAAATCGTTTTAATATGCTGATTTTGTAGAAACCATGATGCATTTTTACAGGATTCTTTGCATTTATTTGAAGTATTTATTGAATGCAAATTGCGATGATAATTTTAAAAACTGACCATAACTTCCGTTGTGTTACAATTTAAATTATTCTGATTATTCTGGACTCGCTATACTTTCAATTATCCGTTCACTGGGGACCTAATATCTCGTTTGAGCCTAGCGTCGGCCGAAGGTGCCGGTCTCACGATCACAGATTCGCCAGTCTGATGTTAGTCAGAGGGTGTAGGTAGACTAATACATAATTGTCGGCCGCCAACTGCTTGCTTATGACAAAAAGTGTAGTTTCCTTAGTCTTTTCCCGTACAACTTGCTAGCACCAGCGATAGACAGAAATCTGAGGTCTCCGGTGACGTGCCTACTGCTCCGTTCATTCACGAGCCTTTAGTTTGACCTATCCTGGCCGTAGATTTAACAAAAGCCTCCTCACAGTCTAATAGTCATAATGATTGCAGCAGAGTCTGAAATAAATCAAGAAATTACATTTATTTTGCCAGGCATAAGAAAATCTCAATCAAAAGAACAAATTCAATTAGTAAAACGAATACATCAATTGAAAAAGAATGTATCTCGAATTTAGGTACACAACTGATCAGCATAAAACACAAAATAAGAAAAGTAATGTTGAAATAATTTCAAAGAGTCAGCATACCTGGCAAATAGAGAGACACATGGCAGTCGTGTGGGAAGTTCTGTTTACAGATGCTTCCTTGAATGTTTCACCAATCCTCTTTAAATACTCAAATTAAAACAAAAACATAAATTTAGCATAATACAAGCTTCACAGGACCTTTTGCTGGGACATGAAATAACCTGAAAACCATATCTAACCTGGGGTAGAAAAAACAGCATCTGGCAGAGACCTTATCAGGGGCACAACCCATACCAGAAGAACAGAATTTCTCTCAGATTTGAGATCTTTATTTTTGGTCTGTTCTACTGATATGGGACTGAGATCACATTTCCAATCGCACCGAGACTGTAAAATTTATACCAAACATGAAAAGTTCTGAAGATATAGTAAATATTTTATGTAAGAGTAGCGTTCTTGGCATTTCTTTTGTCAAATTTTAATGACCAGGACCATGTGCCCAGGGGTGGAAGGATGGGTGAAGGGATCGATGAGCAAATGGTCTTTCTCCCAGATCTTCTCGTCTGATTAGAGAGTTTGTTGTTTTGGGGCATGACTTTTGAGATGTGAGAGTTCCCGAGTGTTTGGCTTCACGAGGAGATCAAAGGCCCCCTACAACCAATTCAATAAATCGAATTAATCTGAATAAACTATTTCACTAAAATGAATGGGACTTTCCAGTGTTTCTTTAGAGAGATGAGGGGCATTGTAAAGTACCTTGAGAATTGTGCAATACAGTAATATTTGTCACAATGTACTGCTGCTTTTCACTGGAACAGCGACATTTTGAAATCAGATGAGCTGTTGTCATAGTAAAGAAAGTTGCATAACATAAATTGAATCTTATTGTTATTGGAAAGAATGATTTTTGGAACGATTCAGTTGATTCTGACAATATTAATGCATTTGTACAGTGTCATTGATACGACAATCCTCTCATGTTCGCTATTACTCTATTTTATTGCATGTGCCGGGGGAGGGAGGGGGGAGGTTCATATGAAGTGCGGTTAATTGAGGGTGACTATGGTAAGGATTTCTCTCTGCTCTGTGCTCGTCCCATGAGGCACGTCCCCAGTCGCTCCAGTTTTCATGTAGAGCAGCTCCCAGTCTTCCTCTCATGCGGGTCTTTTTATCTCTCCGCGAGAAACCGCAGGACTTAAATACAGCTGCATATTTAAACGCCACTAATTAAGATCTCCAGACTCTTCTCGTTTCTGCAAGGTTAAACATGGAAAACGATGAGATTAGCATGATGGGCGAGCGTTATGGTGATTTCCCTGCAATGGCTTCCACTGATTCATGATCTTATGCGTGAAGCCTTTGAAACGTGTCTATTGGCAGGGTTCGGGTCACACGTCACTCTCGGTTGTGTAGATCGTATTAGAGCTGATCTCACTGCTGCAGGGTATTGAACTCACTGACCACGAGCTGCCTATTTTGTTTGACATCTAGGGTTTGATACTGTAAAAACAAAAGATTATTCGCTTGTGCTAACGCAGCGCTAGTCAACACGCAGACCACATGCAGACCTCAAGCCATTTTTATGTGGCCCGCTTGTTGATGTTCTGTCATATATCTGACACCCGAGCGGAAAACTCAGTTTCCTCATATAGACTATACTCAAACTATTAATTTATTATTGCTTTCAGTCTTTTGATTTTAACTCGTGCTACATAATATGAAGCTGTTTTTGCACTAACACTACACTTAGTGCCATTAGTATCCAAATATTGCTTTAAATATATTATTTAAAATAATGTTATATTGTAAGCCGATCACTGGCCTTTGTTGTTTTAGTTTTTTTTTTAGTTTTTATTGTTGCTGTATATAATCATACAGAAGGATGTGTTTGGTTATTGCATCTTCTCTCGCTGACAAAGCACAAAATGCGATGTCCCCATAGCCTTTCAAATTACATAGATCCTTACATAGCAGTTATCATGAAGAGCATTACCCATCATTTCCTTTGTCAGTCTCCTGGTTAACTGCACATGAAGCTGCCTCCCTTAAAACTATATGATCTCTTAACATCTGCTCACTCATACCTGTATTTTGACCTGTCAGTTTATTACATTTTGTGAGTCCTGTAGCAGCCTAAGTGAGGTCTGTTTGTGTTGTGAGGAAGTGACAGATGTTCTGCTGTGATGAGATCTGGGAGAGGCGGAGAGAAAAAACAACTGCAAGGTGTGTATCTCCATAGCAACAAGCATAGTCTGGGACCTGGGGATGCACACGGCATCACAAGGTGTCTGTGTAATAAGTGCCACCCTGAGGAGAGTCGCTCGTGTGTCTGGCTCCAGAGGACATGCACAGATACCCTCTGTACACTGAAGAAAATGCTCCCTCATTTACTGAACTTAAAAAACATGATTTCTGTCAGTTTGGAAGCATTTTCTCGGCTAGAAATAGCTGTTTGTGAAATCTTTTATATAAACCCTACCCTGCCACAGAATATTAGGGAGCCTAAAGTAGTATATTTAAAATACATTTATTTCATACCAAGTATAGTATTTACTGACACATTGCTCTAGACTTGCTGATATAAAAATTATAATTAAACTTTGTGAATTACTACTTGTGCACAAAAGCCTAAAATGTGTTTTAACGTCACTATTGATGAGGATTGTATGATCTTTGAATAATATCAGTTTTTAAATGCAAGATATTTAAAGTGTACCTTAAGTATACTTGCAATAGTTCCACTTCAGCGCAATCATGTATACTTTGGTTGGACTTCAGCTCTACTTCCGCACAATTAAACTGCAATAAGTACGAAATTAGTTGTTTCAATTTAGCAGACTTTAAGTATACCAGTTTAGTATACTGAAAGCACAATTGCAGGGTATTTTTATTTAGTACATAACATGTAGATGTATAGTATACTTGGCATGAAATAAATGTATTTCAAATATGTTTTAGTATATTTATTTTTCAGTAGGGGAACCTTGTCAGAGAGTCTGGGAACCACGACAGGTGATATTATCGTGGAAACGTGAGTTTAATGACCGAACGAATAGAACTTTGTTTTCTCCAAACTTACGCATGGTTTTAGTTCCTTAGCTTTCAGTGTAGCCTATGTTTTATAAACACTATATAATTTTCTGGAAAGCAAGGACTGTTTAAAATAGATCATGGCAAAACATTTACAACAGAGTCTGTCAAAGTGACGCATAATGATTTGGTAGTACAAACTCTGCCTGTGCTCTCCTCCACAGATGGCCACTGACATGCCATTGAGAGCAAGTGACGTTCAATTATATTGACCTCAAAAACCTGTTCTCTCTGTGAGGTCTGATTCACATCTCCACATTACAATGCCTTTGTCTTGTCTCGTATCTTGCTCACAGTCTGAAAGCAGGGCCGGAAAGTGCTTTTGATCAAAATAAACCCACTCAGCGTTTTCTGGCCTCCGTTTGAAGTCACGGCTCATCTTTGAAAGCCTGTCATTACGCTTTAGCAGCATGTGCGGAGTGTGTGTCTGTAGTAGGAGGCGCAGTCAGTGTGCTGTAATTACATTGAAGGTGTCTCCTCTGTACTTAGACTGGGCTCAGGTCCTGTAATTTCAGCCTACCGTCATGTTATACCATTCTCGTACCTTTAGTGCTTTCATCTGTCCTGTGTACTCTACGAATTGAACGTTTAATGCAGGATTTAATTTCCCATCAGTCAGCAAATGAAGACGTCTTTGTGAAACTGAGAAAGATCTGTGGCACACCGTGAGATGGAAAATACTCCCTCGGGCTGATGTATAATATGCTTTTTTTTCTTTTTCTATTTGTAATGAAGTGCTTCTTAATTCACTGGGAGTGCAGTGTGCGTTTGAGCAGTTTCGCAAACAGACGAGTTTAATATCTAATGCGGCCTCCATAAAAAGCTGATGTTTGCTTTTTTTCCTGTGTCAGTCTTTTCTTCCTGCTCTAGAAAAGTGCCTGGGTTTTTGTTGAGACAGCATCCCATGAACGTCCCGGGCAGGTGTTTTTTTTTTTTTTGGTATGATTTATCTAAGTGTCTGTTTGTTTGATTAAAACAATTTTAGTGGATGAGCTTTTGCATGTCTGATCAAGTTTCATTGGCTTGCTGTTGCAGTTGTATACTGTAGAAGAATGGTGATTTTAAAAGAATTTTCCAGGATCAATAAGTTAATGTATATCGACAGCATTAATGGAATAATGTCCATTACCACAGACAATAATTTTTTTTCTTTTTTTTAGTAACAGTAAGGCACTTACAGTGGAAGTACATGGGGTCATGCACTTGCACAATGGGGGGTGTTAAAGCAGAAATATGGAACACATTAATTATGCAGTCATAAAAATACATCTATTTTTTTTAGTTAAATTGTCTAATCGTTACTCTTGTAGGGCCGGTGAATTAGTTATTCATCACTGCAATTCATGTAAAAAGTTGTCTTATCCATATTATGTGAAAAATGTTTTGCGGTTTATTCTGTACCTGTGTGCACAGAATTTTACACACATTATATAAATAGCTATTTTTAGCTGTTTTTGGAAATTTAAAAATTTATTTATTTGTAGTATATATTATTATTATTATTATTATTATTATTATTATTATTATTATTATTATTATTAAATTACATTTTGTGGTAATCAGCATTATGCCACAATACTGTTTGCTAGAGCTTACCTTGTATCGAACCCATATCTTTGCTTTAACAGATCCTGTGTAGTGTCTCTCTATCAGAGCTCTGGCGAGTGGCTTTAATGCGTTTACACATAAGAGTGTGTATCAGAGCAACAAAGCTTTAAAATAAGCCTTAGTAAACTGGTTAGCAATTAAAGTGTTTCAGTTCACATGAATCTCATAACTGCATAATTGGTTGAGGATTTGCGTTGTGTATCTGTGTCCAGTGCTCAGAGAGCTGGATTTAGATACATACGCACACATACACAGTTTTTTTCCCTCGTTTCCCATTTGAGAGCTCATTGCATCTCCCTCCCCCTTCCACTCTTAAACCTCCCCTTGCCAGTGCTGTGTTGTGATTGGACGGTGGCTGACAGTTTCCACAGAAGCTTCTAGAATACCTTTCATCAAAAGCCCCTGTCTGCAGTCATTTTTCACAGCCCCGGGGCAAAAGTGTGAAAGACAGAATATGCAGGTACTTCCAGGGTAATCAAGAGAAATTAGCCATGCACTTAGGAGTCCATATGCTTCCTGTAACACGTTCATAATCGCTATTACAATGGGCCGACTCTGATGCGAGAAAAGCGGAGGAGGACAGGGAAACTGTAGTGATTGGTTGGCCCAGCTCGTGGCAGGCAGGCTGAGCTGGACTTAATCAGGGATTGGCGTCACTGATTCCAGCTTAGCACTGCGACTGCGCCACTGGAGAGCGTCTGTGCTGCGAACATGGCATGAAAGGGAGCAAGGGGCCGCGACTGGGGGAAGGACGTGCGGGTGAGGGAGAGAGAAAGGGAGAAATTGAAAGGACATGTTAACGCTAGTTCGGATTCATGTTTTCATGTAGCGTTAAGGCTACGTCACATTCGGCCTCGCCAGTATATAATCTATAGTGTATCTGAGCCTCTTTTTCAGCCAATAGGAATGAAGCAGTACATTCCGAAAAGGTGTAGTTCATCTGAGTGATTTAAAAGATGTCTGGGGTAACAATTACACATACTAGCAAGCTAAATATAACTTTACACACATGACGTTTGGTGTTGGCAGCCAGAAGCTGAACTGGTTGCATTTGTTGCATTCCCATAGGTACTGCTGTTTTTATTAAAGTAACTAACTTAAATTCTAGTTAGCAGATCCTCAACCCAAGCACATGCTCACTACTTCATCACAATGGTAATCTCCCCTTTTCTCATCATGCTAAAACTGCATAAAATAACACTATTTCAAAATGTACTCTCCCTATCCAGTCCCATGCAAAGCATGAATGTGGAAATCCTGTTCCTGGTTCTTACAATGCTACATTAACACAACTAAAGTCATTCATATATTGTAGTCCCAAATTCATGTTTGGGGGAAAAAAGTAAATTGGTTGAACAAACATGATTTAAAAAAAGAAAAGAGAAAATTGTTTTTTTTTTTAGTAAAGTAATCGAGCAGAAAAAAATCATTTCAATCTTCAAATTCAGTGTTTTTAAAATCATTTGTTGGGTCAACGATTAACACCAAAAGTAGACAAGTGTAACGTATTAAACAGACTGTACCAAGTGATGAACACATTGTTGAATCAGTCTCCCCATCCTCTCAAACGACTTGTTCATTTGAATATACATGAATATTTTGCAGTCATTTTGCAATTTTATGTGTAACAAATGTGTAAATAATGACTGTTTGTCAGTAGCTGTTTGTATTAGTGTTGGGTGATATGCTCCATAGTCACATCGTCCTGTTGTCAATCCGTGAGATCGTTCCTTCCTTAGTTTCAAAGACTGAGAGTGAACTGACTCCAGCCAGGGTATGGCTAAAACCAGCCTAATGTTAGTGTAATCTATTAACTACACATTATAGCATTTTGGTCTTGTAGCATATGGATGTCATGTAATTTTTCTTTTATTTATGACTGAATTTGTGTTTACCATGATCAGAATTGATTAAAAATTGTAAGTTACTAATTTTAATGCTTACATTTCCTCTGTTATTCAAACAGCAGCTACAGAAAACGAGCAAAGAACATTTACATTATCAAAGAACTTCTAGCGCGAGTTTAGGCAATTTAATAAAACACTCCCGTTATAATCAGTGAAGCTAGTTACACTGCATGATCAATAAATCTCTCATACTTGCATCACACGTACATCTGCACTTTGTTGTTTGTTAAAGGGGTCATCGGATGCCCATTTTCCAAGTTGATATAGGGTCTTAATGAAAAATCTACAACATATTTTGGTTAAAATTTATCAATGGTAGTGTAAAAACACCTTCTTTCCCCTGTCAAAATCAGCTCTGTTTTCAGCACTCCTTTTTTTTTAGTCCATGTTGCTTTAAATGCTAATGAGCTCTGCTGACCCCGCTCCCCCCTCTTTTCTGTGGAGTGATGAGCAGACCATAAATATGTGTTCCCTATTCGACCGCTTCAGATACATTGTCGCGTCACCCATCTCGCATTCACCATAATAATCAATGAAGATTCACAGACCGTTCCAAAAAAGGTGGATGGCTTGCGTAACGCAGCCCATAGAAACAGTCGATAATGCCTCATCTAGGTATATATACTGTATCTATAGAGCATGCTAAACTTCAGCCACGAAACTGGTTAACTAGCACATTATTAGGAAAGGCGATGTGCAAAGATTTATAAAAACCCTTACACTCACTTCTTCTGTAGATAAAGCTGGATCACGAATGATTCGGGGCAAACATAGACGCATATGTAGATCGGTGATCGGTGCATTCCCTTCAAAATGAAAATAACGTTAATCTTCTGCGTCTGACGACTGCTATATTCATTATTACATCCAACAACTAAACGCTTCAATTGCTTATTCGGAGACATCTTGTCTTCCCCTGCACCGGATTCGACACAGCTCTCAGCTCACTCAGGGCGGGTCTAAGGTAAGACGGTCTTGTCAATCATCGTGGGAGGGGCCTGTACAGAACTACGTCATTCTGACAGGAATCTCAGAACAGCCTGATTTGAGAAAGGGGATTTTTAAATGGGTATTTAAAAAAAAACAAAAAAAACACTGGATGTATTTTTATCATTATAGGATGGATGTGTACACCCACTTCCAACACACATTTGTTCAAACAACTTGAAAGTGAATTTTGCATCCGATGACCCCTATAAGAGAATTTGTGTGAGCAGAATTCAGTCAGCAAGCGTGCACTCAACAACAAAACTCCGCTGTTTCAGCGGTGATTCATCTGAACGCCTCTGATTAGCCATTGCATTCATAAACTCAACATATTTGTGTGATTGGTTATAACGCACAACACTGTAAAAACACGCAAAAAGAAATATAATGGAAATGTAAGCCCTAATATTAATTAGATAATAATACTAGCATAATAATAGTAATAATAATCATTGTCTTGATATCGTCTGACTGTCGTCTATCGGCACAACCCTAGTTTGTATATATCATCATTTGATTTATGTCATTCGCATCGGATGTGTATCATTCCCTCATAAAGTCATTATGTACTCAGTCTTGCACCTTTGTCTGTTTTCCTTATTTTTATAAACTTGCACTTTCAAATACTTCACAGCAAAAATTTTAATGTTGTAATTAATCTCGAAGTGGGTTGGTTTGATTCATGGGTTAGACATTTTTATTGACATTTTCTACACAGAAAATAAAAGCAGGGTGAGCAGTCACAGTGTGTTTTATTACAAACCAGAAATTTGCATTTAACCAGTTGCAGAGCTGGTTTTTGAAGTTTTGGGGTCTGTTCGATGAGGACCTCCTGTGAATAATTTCAGTGCATCAGTGTAGACCTATCTTTGTATGTATTTTGATATTTCACCCTCTGTCACTGTCTAAAACTTCTGAAGCTGCTAAAATCAATAAAAGCCTAGAAACCCAAGTGTTTTTTTTTTCTCCTCCAAGCTCCTTCTGCTCCACCTCCAGACGGTGGTTTTTCCCTCAGCAGAATAAGCATCTCCCCTGTCTGCGTTACGTAAGTCCGGCACTCATTCACGCAGATGTTTGCGCTCCCTTTGCTTCATCTTTGCCTCTGCCTCAGGCGGAGATCTGCCTGAATCAGGCTCTCTGATGGCTAATTGTGTAACCGTTTCTGCCTCCTCCACAACACGGATGCGTTAAGATAAACGCCACTTTCCTTTCCTTTCGTCTCCCTCCCTGAGAGCCCCTGTGCGTCTAGACCGGCTGTGATAGGTAGAGGCAGGTGAACGACATCCACGATGGTCTCGCCACCCCACTCATCCCTCTCGAATCCTCTCATAGTCGTCCCTCTAAAGACACTTCCTGTTTGCTTTCATTATGGCATGTGCTAAAATTAACTTTATCCTTCCCTCTCCCCCTTCTCTCTCTGTCTCTCTCTCTCTCTCTCTCTTTCTGTCATTTCTTTCATCTCTGTGTCCACAGTGCCAGACTCTGCCAAGCCCAGCCCCACCCCTCCTCCCCCCACCAACCCGTCTGTGCCCTCAGCCAGCAGCAGCACTGGTGGCAATGGCAAGCGCACACCCTCCGGCAACCAACAGCAGCAGCCGGCAGCCCCTCGCTACCCGCCCCGAGAGGTGCCCCCTCGTTTCCGTCAACACGAACACAAGCAGCTACTGAAGCGGGGCCAACCTCTGCCCACCGGAAGTACGGCTCTCGTGCAGCCAGTGTCCGCCAACCCTACATCTCAGCCCTTCTCCTGCCAGACCCACCCAGGTCAGCCTCGCCTCCATGATGTACACAGGGCGGCCTGCTGAGTCGGGGTGCAGCCCAGAAAACACTTAACGCCCATAGTTGGTGGTCTGTTTTGTGGTTTTGTTATGTAATATTGCAGGAAGGTTGAAGAGCTGGTTGTGGCAGGGGGTGTTGGGATGGTTTATACAGACTATCATCCCGTTCTCATGTGGTACAACAATATAAAGCTTTTTTCTTGTGTACATCTTTTGTTTGCTGGGGTTGGCAACCATCGGCACGGTTGATAAGAGCAAGAGAGATTAATATTCAAGTGACAATTAAATATTGCAGTATTAAATATTGATTTGTCTGTGCATTTATCTTTTTTTTTTATTTATTTGTTTGCCCTTGTAATTTTTGCTCTCCCCCTTGTAATGGCATCGCTGCAGAAGAACTGGGCAATAAGGTTGTCCAGTAGATATTTTTGATGGAATCTGAGAGCTCTCTGACCCTCCATAGACAGCAATGCTATTACCACGATCAATGCACAGAAACGTAGCAAGGACATCAGTAAAATAGTCCATGTGACATCAGGGGTTCAACCTTAATTTTACGAAGCAACGAGATTACTTCTTGTGTACAAAGAAAACAATAATAACAATTTATTCAGCAATTCTTCTACTCGAGTTTCCGTCTTCAGCCATTTTGGAGAGTACCCCAGAACGTAATCAACGTAATGAGCGTTGTTTACATTCAGTATGCATGTGTTGTCTGCTGAATGTAAACAGCGCTCACTATGTAAAAAAAATTTAAATAAAAAAAAAATGTATTCAAATTAAAATTCTTCATGTAGCCAGAATCAGAAGAAACAAATCAGAATGGTACTGAAATTGTGAATTGAAATTTGAATTGTATTGGGACATTTGTATCTTAATTTAGCCCTAATAAAGAGATTTTAATAAAAAATGAAACTTGCAAGTTCTAAGAATTTATTAGAGAGTTTTTGAAAATTGTCTTAAGAACCATTCCTTCCTCCATTCTACCACCCTGCGTCAAGCTGCGTTTTTATGTATAAGGGGAAAAAAGTGAGATGCATTTTTTTTTTTTTTTTTTTTTTTTTTTTTTGTAAAGTTGAACTTATTTAAACTTGAGTGTTGCATTTGTAGAATGGCTTTAAAACACGGAGCACAACATCAAAGACGTCAGTCTCGCGCTTGTTTACATAGAAAAACAATGGAAAAGTAGCACAGCAAAATGAAAAATCACATTTTATGTGAACAGCCCCTTATGAGTGGTTCAATAGGTAGTAAATGGCCTAATTTGTTCACCGACAGGGTCTTGTTGAAATTTCCTGTTGACATTTAATCAGGTTCATTTTGTTATGTAGTGTTGTTTGAGCTTATTCATGTGTGCATGTGCAGTAGGTAGTTGTGGATGCTTTCTTTTGCAGGTGAAGAAAGCTAGATGGAGAGAAACGTTCTTGCTGAGTTGTGCTTTGCTACTTCCTGTGTTTGGAGGCGTGTGGGTGTGCCAAGACTCTTGTAGTTTGTACATGAACTTGGCAATCTTCTGCTGTGTGTCTGTGGCTTCTTGATTGCAGTGGCAGAGCGAAAGAATGAGTTAGAAAGGAAAAGGGAGAGATGGCAGACGATCAGCTCTGTGGGCAGGGGTGATTCACAGCTTACAGTAAATGTGCGTGATTCAGAAGGAGTCTCCATGATTGGCATGGCACAAAAATGGGCTGGCTCATGGACTGTTCTTCTCTCCTCCCAGAGTATTGATTGGCTCTTATTTGTGGTCTGAAGGAATCATGTGTTCTTCTCAGCTCTGGAGTCCTAGTTAAGAGCAAGACCAGATCCCTGTTCCAATTTCTAGCAAACTGTCTTCCTAAATCATATTTTTAGGAATCATAGGCACTCAACGAAGACTCTTCTTTTGTAGTGAAGCAAAACCACACAATCACAATCAGTGTAGTCTGACTGCGAACAAATGACTCGTGTGGGCTCCTTTTATAGTGAATCAAAACAATACAGTGTGACTAGTGTAGTCCAATTCCTAAATGAGTGAATCTTTTGAGTCAGTTCTTTTTATAGAATCAACCACTTATCGTACTGTGAGACTTAAATCAGTATAGTTACTGCCTGGTTGTTCACATAGCAGTGTGTCATTTAAAGATGCAGTTTTGTCAGTAATATTTATGAAAATAATTGAATAAAGTTACTACTTTTTTGTGTAGTGTTTTTGTTTAATACATAACCTAATGAAAAACTAAAGTCATCAAGAAGTCTGTAAATAAAGACACCTTTTGAAGACGCCATTTTATTTTTGTAATTTCATTATTTAGTAATGCAGTGACATTTCTTTTTCCCTAATAATTGTTCCTCAAAGAACTACTAGCTGATAATGGAGCCGTTAAGGAAGTAGAAATGGCATAATGGTAGCGGGAACTGGAATCTTTAAAATCCTTGTGATTAGGGGTTAGGGAGCAATAATAGCATTATTATTTAAGATGGCTTATTTATGTTAAAACGGTATTGCTTGTATGGCAGTCCCAAAATGCATTTTGATGGTTTTTAAAAATCTACATAAACTTGCATTTATTTTCATGCTTCCTTCTCTCTCTCTCACACTCCTGGTTGAGTTTGCTTTTGGGTATGTTTTGAGCCGGCACGTGCACTGAGCTGTGGTTCCACTGGATGTTACTTAACGTGCATTGGAGGCCCAACGAGTAATAAGAGCTCCCAGCTTTCTGTGCGAGTGTGTGTTTTTACAGGAAGCCGCTGGAATGCAGCCGAATGGCCCACAGCTCTGCTTTAAGCCAGCAGCAACAGCACAGAGGCTGTATTCATTTAGCTTGTCTCTTTTGCTCCCCCCGTCTTTCCTACAGTCGTCACATGGATATCTAATGTAAAACAGCTCAAGGGACAGAAACACTTTGCCTGCTATCTTCAGAACCTGAAGGAGACAATACTTTTTTTTACTTTTGCGTGGCCTGATGCCCCATTTCCATGTGTCTGTGTATATATCGGATTACAACTTAAATTAATGATGATGTGTGCTATTTTCTATGTGCTGTTTTGTGTCGTTCTGCTGTGTAAAAATTGAGGAGAATTCTAGAACAGCTATACTGTTCAAAAGTTTGGGGTCAGTAAGAATTTTTATGGAAAGTATTGTTTATTTAGCAAGGATACATTAAATTGATCAAAAGTGATAGTAAAAAACCATTTATAATTTAAAATGTTACCAAGGTGTTTTTTTTTTTTTTTTTTTCAATTAAAGGAACACTCCACTTTTTTTGGAAATAGGCTCATTCTCCAACTCCCCCAGAGTTAATAAGTTGAGTTTTACCGTTTTTGAATCCATTCAGCCGATCTCCGGATCTGGCGAGAGCACTTTTAGCATAGCTTAGCATAGATCATTGAATCCAATTAGACCAGTAGCATCGCGTTCAAAAACGATCAAAGAGTTTCGATATTTGTCCTATTTAAAACTTAACTCTTCTGTAGTTATATCGTGTACTAAGATCGGCGGAAAATGAAAAGTTGCGATTTTCTAGGCTGATATGATTAGGAACTATACTCTCATTCCGGCGTAATAATCAAGGAACTTTGCTGCCGTAACATGGCCGCAGCAGGCGCAGTGATATTACGCAGCGCCTGAAAGTAGTCCCCAGCTATATTATAACTAGTTACCTAGCTGGGGACTACTTTCAGGCGCTGCGTAATATCATTGCGCCTGCTGCCGCAGCAAAGTTCCTTGATTATTACGCCGGAATGAGAGTATAGTTCCTAATCATATCAGCCTAGAAAATCACAACTTTTCATTTTCTGCCGGTCTTAGTACACGATATAACTACAGAAGAGTCAAGTTTTAAATAGGACAAATATCGAAACTCTTTGATCGTTTTTGAATGCGATGCTACTGGTCTAATTGGATTCAATGATCTATGCTAAGCTATGCTAAAAGTGCTCTCGCCAGACCCGGAGATCGGCTGAATGGATTCAAAAACGGTAAAACTCAACTTATTAACTCTGGGGGAGTTGGAGAATGAGCCTATTTCCAAAAAAAGTGGAGTATTCCTTTAATAAATTGTTCTTTTTCTTTTTTTCAGTATCCTGAAAAAAGTGGTTTTCCAAAAAAACTTTAGAAAGAACAACTGTTTTCAACATTAATAATAAGAAATGTGTCTTGAGCACTAAATCAGCATTTTCTAACAATAGATGATTATTATTAGAATGTCAAAACAACATTTTATGGCGACTGGTTACAATTAAAGTCAAGTCAATTACGGCCAGTCAGTTTTCTCAGTGGCCATATTTATAAGCACAAACACGTAAGCTTGGCTATGCAAGTGCATGTGCGTTCAAAATCTAAACAAACTGTAAGGCAGGAACGTTGCCATATTGAGTGTTGTGATTTTTCATTCATAAACATAGCAGTGAAGCATCTCAGCGTTATAAAGTCTCTTATCACATCATTTCTGTCCTTGTGATGTGATTCATCAGACAGCAGTTTGCGTCAGCAGTATTCAGTGTCTTTCAGTCCAGGGCAGCTCTCGGTATGCCGGATTGGAGTATTCGAGGTTTTTGGGGGCATCCTTTCAAACAGCTAGTCTTGAGCTTATCTGAATACAGTTGTTATTTTGCAGTTTGTTGATGCTAGAGGCACATGCATCACCTAAGGTCTAGTGTATTTGTTTCTGCATGTCGTTTTGAGGTTTACATTTCTCATTATGGCCAGCTGCTCTGTGGAGTGCATTACAACTTCCAGGCCTGCTGTTGCAGGGGAATTATCAGCTCATTATGGGCCTGTTTGCCTCAGTGAGTCCTGTATTCTCTTCCCTCGAGCCACCAAACAGACCTGAGTGCTGGCAATGGTCCCAGCCTCAAAAACTTTCACTCTTTCTCTTTTCCTGTCACACCCACACACACTTACATGCATCCTATCAACGCCAACACTGCTGTGACCAGGAAGTAAAGTTGACCGGGCTGAGAGGGCCCAGTTCAGGGAATAATAATGAGGACTTCCCCAAGTACAATGGCGTCAAGCCTCTCTCTTTTCCTAAAGTAAGAAAAAAAGATTCTGGCTGGTTAGTTTCCTTCAAACCAAAATGGCTAACTTTCATTTTCTTTGGTTTGCAGATACAGGCATTGAGATCCAGAAAATTTGGATTTGTCACCAAACTATATCAATAACATGCTCCATTTATGCAATTTTTTGGCCTCCTCTTGATTAGTTGTTGGGTTCTCATGCCTGTTTTAGTTCTGCTATCATCTGTTGAAGTCGCCCCCTGCTGTCCAGTGCAGGTGGTGGCCCAGTGTCTGCCTGTTCCTGATGTCACATCCTGCCCTGAATGAGTGGGAGTGTGGTGTAATACATCAAGACTGATGGTTGTTGCATAAGACCCTCATGTATGCTGGCTCCTCCCCGCATTCTCCCACCAAGTGTCTTTGCAATTGACAAACGGCAACATCAGCAAAGTCCCCTGTTCTTCGCCCCACAGTAACACTGCTGTTTATTTGTACACGAATGCATATACAACCATAGGCAGCATATGGTGCTGTTCTCTTGGATATAGTTTAGGCTTTTATTCATACAAGATACATTTTTTTTAGTTGAAACAGTGAGGCGGATTGCAGTGGTAAGAAATAGAAAGCAGGGGTTAAGAGACTTATCTCTGGAAAAAGTAGTAAAATGCATTGCAATATTTAACATTATCATAACTAAATGTCTCCTATTGTTATTTTTAAATCTTTTGAGAAATATTATTAAAAGTTATAAGAGCCAAAAGAGAAAGAGGTGCGGATCTAAACATTCCAATGTATTGGCTGTGCTAATCTTAAGTGTCTAAAAAGCTTTTGTTAATTGAAATTCAGCTGAAATAAAATAAATGTTATATAAACATAAATGTAATAATTAGAAACGTTGCCTTGGCAACTAACTGAAATAAGCTCTGAAATTACTGAAATAAAAATAAGACACTTAAAAGAAAAATTTAAAAACCAAAGCTAAGGTAAATGGAAAAATGTTTCAAAGGTTTATTAAATTAAAACAAAAGCTTAAAAGCTATTTTTTTTATATAAAAACTATAAGCATATAGTTACACACATACACATATATATACACACACACACACACACACACACACACACACACACACACACACACAGTAACGTTTCTAGGCATAGGCAAGCTAGGCAGTCGCCTAGAGCGCCACCAGCCGGAGGGGGCGCCAATGAGCGCACTTACTGCTGCTATATTTTAACAGTGTTGTGATCAAGAGTGGCAAGGACACCCTGAAATATGATTGCCGCCCCACTGGATCCCCCAACATCATTCTGATGATGCCTGTATGCCATTGGATCAGAGCGCTGTCAATTGCTGCCTCTGATTGTTGCATGCAAAGTTTGGATAACTTTGGATCTTTGGATAACTCTGTCTGTTTTTTAGACAATAACGAGTGAAAATAGTTAGGCTAGATACGTTTGAGTAGACCTGTTTTGTTAAAAATCGATAGCTGTAATGCTTCGGTGCAGAAGGAAGCCCGTGAGCGAATACATGTACCGTGCCACCCCTAATATAAAAATATAAATATATTTATTATTCGAAAATCGCACCCCTCCCCTGCATGCGCACACACACAGGTATAGGCTATACACCCATAACAGAGAGAGAGGGAGAGTGACCATTCACGCTTTCAATCTGTATGATAACAAACTATTTAATTCATTTGGGGATAGGCTATCTTAACTCAAACCATATAATGATTGTAATAGTGTTGGGCGGTATGACTAAAAATTTATATCACGGTATTTTTCTAAATAATACCGGTTTCACGGTATATGACGGTATTTATTTTTTTCATGCATGACCGGGTGTTAACCACATTTTCTACTGATTGAGAGAGGAAAAACTGCAGTAAATTGACTTGGAATGCCCCATTTTACTGTTGTGATGAGCGAATGTTGTTGAAAAAATTCCACACTAAATAGTAACTAACACCGTGTCCTAACTACACGCGACGCGACGCCGCGACACGCGATAAAAGGTATCTTTTCCATGTTAATCAGAGTTTTTGTCCTAACTAGCCACGACGGCGACACGCAAAATTTCTAATTTAGAAACGGTTTCTATTTCCGAGACGTCGCGGCTGGAACAACAACATACAAACTATATGACAATAGATAATCTCAGGTGATTATATGCTTTATTCAAAGTTAAACGTGTCTAATATGAGTTTAAATATCATATTGCGTGACCCTATAGCCATACTGAAAGCAACAACAGATAGTTTACCTCAGATCTTGAAAAATAAATTAAATCAAAGATGACCGTTAAAACTGTGAACTCACTGCGAACCAACGAGTGTATTCCATAACAAAGATGTTATCAGTCACTCAGTATGTACATTTAATGATGTTAAAAAGCTTTAAAATTTATGAATTAGATTATAAACGTATCCATTTCGTTGCAAGAGCAGTGCGCTTCCAGAGAGACCCCGCCCACACACACTTCTGATTGGCTGTGATATTTGATTGATTCTGTCGCGTCGCGGAGTTGCGTCGCGTCTGGTGTGGACACCCAAATTGCTTGTCGCTGGAATCTTGTCGCGTTGCGTGTAGTTAGGACACGGTGTAAACACGACCCATTAATATGTTAACCAGGAGTCACTCTCATTTCTAATCGCGACATTGTCTGATAAAATCAACATGAGTTACATTTAAAGAGTGGCTATGCGGTGGTTTTGACTATATTACTTGTTTGTCTCATGCAACACTGCCTGCATCTGAGTAACAAACTTAAAAAATAAAACAAACAAAAAAGTGTATAATATTAACAGGCGAACTATGCTCATATTTATTATTCCAAACAGTCAGTTAGCGGCAGGTGCTTGGAAACACTTTTTGTACTCATTTACTGACGAGTCTGCTGCGGTACGGCTAGCTGAATGCGGTACTTCTATGCCGCTCGCTGCACAGAACAGATGCAGAGAGAGGCGACACTGCGCCAGGCAGTGGCGGCGCTAGGGCGGGGCTTGACAGGGCTATAGCCCCATCAGAAACTGCTTAGCCCCGGCACAGCCTCCCCAAGGATCTCCAAATGATTTTCCTGTTTTTTAACACTGTGTCACTCTCATTAACAGAAAAATAAACAATAAAACGTAAAAAAAAAAAAAAGTGCCTAATATGTGGTCTATAAACAAATGATCTTACGGGGGAGGGGTCAAGCAACGCGCAAACTTTGCGCACAGAGAAAGTGAAAGTAAAAGAACTGATGGCTAACGCTGCATTAACAGCGCATATTCTCTCTGAGACAACGAGAGACAAATCTACTCTAACATGCTTATAAGTTATAACGGTCAGTGATAACTGTATATAACTGTCTTAAATTATTCCCTTAATATTTTTCTATTGGCTCGCATAGTGAAAAACATGAGAAGCGTATTTTGCGTTGAACGAGTTGTTTTTGAAAATCACTGCCTGAAATAAAGCTGCTCTGAATTTTCATTGACTGCAGTGTTGTTAATTTTAATTATAGGCCTATGATTTGTATGAATTAATAGACCCGTTTAAAAAAAAAAAAAAACGTTTTAAAAACATTTTCAATGAGGAGTAAGCTAATAGCCTAATCTTTTATTATCCTCACAGCGCATCATGCAGGGGCAATAATTTCATGTAATTTAAAAATTCAATTAACAATTAACATCCGCACACTTGACGGCAATAGATAGGTGCGTAGGAAACAAAGACCAGCCAGGTCAAAAACTAAAAAAACTAATAACGCACACTATCTATGCAAAAAATATTTATTAAAGGAACACTCCACTTTTTTTGGAAATAGGCTCATTCTCCAACTCCCCCAGAGTTAATAAGTTGAGTTTTACCGTTTTTGAATCCATTCAGCCGATCTCCGGATCTGGCGATAGCACTTTTAGCATAGCTTAGCATAGATCATTGAATCCGATTAGACCAGTAGCATCGCGTTCAAAAATGACCAAAGAGTTTCGATAGTTTTCCTATTTAAAACTTGACACTTCTGTAGTTATATCGTGTACTAAGACCGGCAGAAAATGAAAAGTTGTGATTTTCTAGGCTGATATGATTAAGAACTATACTCTCATTCCGGCGTAATAATCAAGGAACTTTGCTGCCGTAACATGGCGGCAGCAGGCGCAGTGATATTACGCAGCGCCTGAAAGTAGTCCCCAGCTATATTATAACTAGTTACCCAGCTGGGGACTACTTTCAGGCGCTGCGTAATATCATTGCGCCTGCTGCCGCAGCAAAGTTCCTTGATTATTACGCCGGAATGAGAGTATAGTTCCTAATCATATCAGCCTAGAAAATCACAACTTTTCATTTTCTGCCGGTCTTAGTACACGATATAACTACAGAAGTGTCAAGTTTTAAATAGGAAAACTATCGAAACTCTTTGGTCATTTTTGAACGCGATGCTACTGGTCTAATCGGATTCAATGATCTATGCTAAGCTATGCTAAAAGTGCTATCGCCAGACCCGGAGATCGGCTGAATGGATTCAAAAATGGTAAAACTCAACTTATTAACTCTGGGGGAGTTGGAGAATGAGCCTATTTCCAAAAAAAGTGGAGTGTTCCTTTAACGACGTTTCGGTCGCATGACCTTCATCAGGAATTGGTCATGCGACCGAAACGTCGTTAATAAGTATTTTTTTGCTTATAGTGTGTGGGATTTATTTATGTAATTTTAAAAATAAAAGTAATCTAATAATAATAATAATAATAATAATAATAATAATAATAGGCCTAATAATAAGAAGAATGAATCAGGCCTGCATTAATTGGACATGTTAAATCCTCTAAATATTGCCAGTGTTTAATGCTTGCTTCTGGCTATCATGGACACATGATACTATGCAAATCAGCAGGGGGAGGTTATCATACGCAATGTGTGCCCGTGTGGAAATAGTTTTATGAATTGTAAATGTTTTTTTTTTTGTTTTTTTTTTATTGTATTGAGAAAAAATCCCAACTTTCTCTCTTTTCTATATTCGTTCATAAATTATATTACTTTGTAAGTGTCATATTTGGCAGTTGGCATTAGTATAACAGGGGCATAGGTTTAATACCACAAAAAAAAAAAAAAAAAGTCAGGCGAGTCAGATCTGGCTTCCAACTGAACCATAGCCAAGGTTTATCCAAAAAAAAGTCGCTAGGTTTGTCAGCTTGTACATTCTATGGAGAAAAAAAAGCCACTAAAAGGGTCTGAAAGTTGCTAAATATAGAGCTAAAGTTGCGCTCGTGCGTGTGAGACGCGGGAGCTGATGGCAGCAGGCGGTGGATATTGTGAAATGAGTTCTTCTCATCACGTTCTACAGCTTCAGTTTTGGAACTTTCACGCTTGCTTAGTAACACATACAGCTGTGTCCTCGCCATAATGCAATAGTGAAAAGAGACAACTCTCAAACAGTGTCGCGTTCCGAACGTTATTTAAAAATTTTAAAAATTCATATCATAAGAAAAATAAACACGGTATGAACCGGTATACCGCCCAGCACTAGATTGTAACATGCTGAAACGCATCAATAGCCTATAATAAACATAACCGAATGACGGAACTTGTTTACATAAGTCTGTCAATTTAGCATAAATCAATTGCTCATAAGGCTAGGACATTTCCATTTAAAAAATGGAGCCCCTAAAGGGAATAAATAGGAGATGGGAGGAAAAAATATAGCCTATTTCAATACTTTCTCTCGCAATTATATCGTTGGGTAATTATTCTGTGTATAAATTGCAGGCAGCAGGGAGCCATTTATTAATGCAGGGCAATGAAATCGCTTTTGAATATGCGCTTGCTTTACTTTCACTTTCGAGATTCGCGACCACACGTACTCTGTGAATACTATGGAGCGGCAGTACTTACCACACATTTTACAAGCTTAGATTTTTGTCAGTGGTGCTCAGGATCCGCAAATCATTCATTCATTCATTCATTCATTGTCATCACTGCTTACTGCTTACTGTTTATGTGGTAAGTGAACTTTTATGTACTGTATTGTAACAGGCTACCGCTAGTAAGCGGCTAACCATGTCTTTAGTGTCTCCGTAGAACGTGCTATTAGTTTTCTGTGCCTTCCTGAATACAGATTCAGCACACCTCTAACCCAATAAGGGGTGTTTGCTGTCCGCACCGAACTCTTTTGACACCGTTCCCAAGTTACCGTAACTGCTATATGCCATGCAAGTCTACAGTGTGCACGTGACAATGTGTTGTTCTGTTGTCTTTGACAGCTTTAGGTTGGTAGCACCACCCTCAGCATACATGAATGCGTCACCACTGCATCAGCACTGAAAACATGGGGAAATTTTTTTAGACAATAATCGCACAACCTATTCGATATTCAATTATTAAATCAACTGATCGAATATTCGAAAATCGTGACCCATCCCTAGTTCAAACATGTTTAGTGCATGTTTTTATAGACTGAAAATTGAATAATAGTGAAGATGCCATTTTTATAAGACATGAATAGAGTAGTTTTAGGTCATTTTATTATTGGGTGAATTATTATACACATACACCCTTGTTATGTTCAGTTGAATTCGAGATTAGCACAACTAACTTTAGGCTCAACTTTTAATTGTATATTTCTCACAAGATTTAAAAATGGCAATGGTTGTAAAGGATGTTCTTCAGTGTTTATAAGCACGTTCTGCTGTTTTAGATAGAAATCTGAGTACGGTTGGTGTCGCTGTGTCCTTGGATGTTTGTAGTGGTCAATATTCACTGGGCATAAATTGGTCCAGCATTCGTCTGGACTAATTTGTCTCCAACAAGGGATGGTAAACTCCTTCGTGCTGCCTGTACAGTACTCTGGCACTCTGACTCTTAGGCTGATGATACACGTTTTGAGCTACGTTGCTGGGCAACTTTTGTTAATGTTGCTGTCAAGGGGCAACCAGGTGAGGCACAGGGCCCACGACCGATCTAAAGTATCCAGATAGAAATTTGTTACCTATTCTCATTGGGAAAGTTTCCAAGAAACATTCCTCAAAAAAAGTTGCCCCATGTATCTGCAGCCTTAGTAAGAGTTACTACAGAAAGACACAAACGAAACCAACCAGTAACTGTTTAGGTAGTGAAACCCAAAGCCAGCGTTTAGATTTACTTGTTTGAAGTTTTCATAAAAGGGTCATTTGCAGGCAAGGGAATAATCAATAATGAGGCTTTGATTACATCATTGCATATTTGGCTGGAAAAAGCTGGCTTTGAGTTGGAGTATAATAAGAGTCTGTTCTCTTTGGACTTTGGTGTATTGTGTGTATGGGAGGCGCTGGGATCATTTGTAAACAATGCCTTCCTTGATGCCAAGAGCTAGTGTGCTTTTGTAAGTGTTCATCTCGTTTTCGGTGTTCCTATCTCTCCAGTACTGGAGCCATCCCTTCTTTCCTGCCAGCATGCATGCTTTCCGGTCGTCTTTCTCTCTCCTCTGCATCATTAAAGCACGGGCACACTCTGTGCAGATATTTAGCCCTTGGCCACCTGCCCACCTCCATGTGAGCCTCATTTGGTGTGTTTATCCCGTTTCCCATTCAGCCATTGAAGTGTTGTTTTCCTCTAAACTTGGGACCACACCTCTGGTATGCAGAGCTTCAACTTTACACACCCACTGTACTTTTAATATTACAAGAAAACTGTATCCTCAAAATCAGCCAGTATGACAGGGAGGTGTGTGTGTGTGTGTGTGTGTGTGTGTGTGTGTTTCTGTGTATGCACAGTTCTTGCAGTGCAGCCTATGCTCTGAGGCTGGCTTGCTTTTGTGCATCTATTCAGCTCGCTCTATTGTGAGCAGCGGTGCTAATTGCAGCCTGAATGGTCTCGGCTAAATGTTTTGTGACAGTTTGAAAGCATGAAAGAGAAGAGGGGCACACAAGAAAAGGAATCCCTCTTTTTTTTTTTTTTTTTCCCTCCCTCCTAATGGCACAACGGAATGCTCTTGGCTTTAACCTTCAACTCCCATGCAACCCCATTTCCCCTCCCTCACTAGAGAGTCTCCTCTCCGAATCAGGAATAGAGGTAGATATAAATAAAGCCCGGGTGAGGGAAGAGAGATCGGATCCTGCCGAAGCCGTGTGGGATGAATGGGGCGGTCGCTTGCGTTCTGAGCTGCAGCTCCTTGGCAGCATTTCAAATATGAGCCTCAGAAGCCTCGCGAGCAGCAGACATATTGTAACAGGGATGGCCAGCGCTCTGAACGCAGCTTAGCGCTTCTCTCAGGATGGTCGGGCGACATCTCTCTTCAGGTACTTTTCCACTTCTCTGCGACCCCACCCCCTCCAACCTCATAGTACGATCCTCCACGCGCTGATAACAGGCTTTTCCCTTGCTTTGCTCTCTGCTGTACTGCTGCTGTTTGATCTGGAAGCGTAGCATTCATATAACTGCAAAAAAAACGCAAATCCCTAAAGCTATTGCATTGCATGTTAGAGATTAATGCAGGGCAGAGGTTTGCTGCGCTCATCTGATAAGCTTTCTTCAGCGAGACACTGAAAGATGTTGATGGCAGCTCTAAGCTTTTTTGGCTTCAGTTCAGATTTGATAAAATGGCGTCCTTTACTACGCAGTGACTCTAGAGAAGGACAGCGTTTGTGTTGGAAACACACTATCCTCTCTTTCATAGACTCCTGTTTTCTTGTCTTTAGTTGAAAGTGCTTTTTTCTGTGGTTGGTGACGGAAAGCCTGGTGTGCACAGGCACTGCTGCTTTGCGCAGATCTGACACAGACTGAGCCGTGCCTGCCCATGTAAAGCCACACAAAAACAACAACAGAGTTGAGCGAGTGCCAAGAGGCTGGGTAGCATTGCCAACTAATTAACACAACAGGATCCTGGTAGCCATATGTGGGCATTTGCGCTGCTTTCAATGTTGTTATCAATGTGTCATATTTAGAATGAACATATTTCTTTGAAAGCAAAGTCTGTGGTTGTAATCTGTCAGTCCAGCAGAGGGAGATGATTGTGGTTGGGAGAAGCAAGCCTTTGCGGTGACAGCAGTGAAAAATAATGACTCCAGCCGAGCGTATACATGTCAACCAACACATGCTGTTAATGCTGCATTTTTATTATACATTTTTATTTACGCAAGTTTTGACCATAGCTACCGTGCTGATGTATAGCATAATTTTTCTTAAAGCAAGCTAAGAAAAAGATATTTTGATCGATTTAGTCAGATCTTTCAATAAATGGTCTTTTAGATGAATGTTTCTTTTTTTCAAGTGAAATGTAAATCTTCTTAGAACTTTGCATTTGTCTATATTTGTATAGATTTAATTAATTTCTTGAATGTCAAACTTTTTTGTAATCCAATTAATTTTCTTGCAATATTGCCAATTGCATTTATACATATGTATTTTATCATAACGTATAAAAGCTAAATTGCTTTGAGAGGTTATATGAGTGCATGAAATTAATATAGGTCATATGCACATGCACATTATTTCAATAGATTCTCTTTCTTTTTCTCTTTCTTTCTGTAGAGCTGCCCCCACAGAGTGGCCTGGCAGCCCAGTATGAGAATATATCCCCCAATCGCAGTGCCACTACAGCCTCTACCAACAGCTGCAGCGGCTGGGATCCACTGATTATTGACGAGCGCGATACGGAGGCGTGGCCTTCCATTTCATGCAAAGAAAGCCACGCCCCTGCAGGATGCCCTTTGGACACTGAAAGTATCAGTGACATCAGCAGCATGAGCATGGCCACAGGAGCTGGCCAGCAAGGCCATTTCTCCGCCAATCACCCCAGCAAAGCCAATGCCAGCCACTCAGGAGGTCTACTCTCTAGTCAGGGTGGGGCCAGCAGAGGTTGGGGCTCTGGCCCATCACCTGCCAGTGGAGGAGAAGGGAAGAATGAAGTCTCCAGCACATCAGTGGGAGCCAGGGGTTGGGGCTCCTCTAACTTTAACTTGAACTTAAACCCCAATGCCAACCCCTCTGCCTGGCCAGTTCTGGGACATGAAGGGACCGGCATGGGTGGTGGCAGCTCTGGAGGAAGCAACCCTCCTCTTCCTAATCTCTGTAGCCCACCGGGCACTCTGCCCAGTCAGGGCCCTAGCAGCAGTGGCAGTATAGGTGGTGCCAATGGAAATTCTGCAGGTAATGGTGGCAGTGGCAATGGCAGCACCACATGGGGTAGCATTGTGCCCAGTGACTCCTCAGAGCCACACTCCACCCCATCCACGAATGTGTCTTTCAGCTCCGAACCTCAGAACCTTAACACTGATGGACCAAATCACACTAAGCAAGAGCCCAGAAGCCCTGGCCACAGCCTGCCTAACTGGGGGGTTGGACCTGCAGGCATGGGCTCGTTTGTTAAAAACCAAGGAGGAGCCTCGCAGGTCAATGGGGATGAAGAACCTGTTTGGGGTAATGGAGATGCTAAGTCTGGTAGTGGCTCAAAAGACTCTGGTTGGGACTCAGGGAGCAGCTGGGGACAAGGAGGGGCCTCGGGAACTTCTGGATGGGGACAAGCTGCCTCAACTGGAGACTGGGGTAAGCCTTCCAACAGTGAGGCCAAAGGATGGGATTCCTCAGGCTCTCCCACCCAAGAGCAGCCACTCAACTCTTGGGCCCGTGGGGCCAATGCCCCAGCCAGCGAGGGAAGCAGTGACAGCATGGAATGTCATCCTCACAGGAGGGTCCGCTCATCAAGAGATGAGGCTCCCCCAATTCTGCCTGCCCAGGATATGGACCCTCGGGTTCTGTGTAACACAGGCTGGGGTCAAACACCAGTGCGTCAGCACACCGCTTGGGAGACCGAAGAAGCTGCACGCTCCAACTATAAGAATGACATTGGAACTGATGCTTGGGGCTCGTCCTCAAATGCAGCCAATGTAGGACCAACACCAACTTCTGGCAGTGCCAACCCGAACTCTGGCACTACATCCAGACCTGACTCTGGGGGCAAGAATGAGGGCCCCTGCCCCAGTACTGGAGCTGCACCTGGATGGGGCACAGCCATGCCATCACCCCAAGCTAGCTCTGGTTGGGCAGATCCTACCAGCAACAAGAAACCTTCCAGTGGTCCTGGAAGTTGGGGCAGTACCCCAGCTGGAAGTCAAGGTGGCAACCTGCAGAAAAGTGGTCAGACTTGGGGTTCAGAGGAGAAGTCTCCTACATGGGAAGACAGTCACGTTAAAGCCAAACCACAGGGCTGGACTGAGGTGCCCAAAACTTCTCACGGATGGGGCAATGGACCTGGTGGAGAAAGCGGGTCTGGAGGAGAATGGGGTGAACCTGGAGATGGAAAGAAAAATGGTCCCTCCAGCTCTACCTGGGAGGGAGAGGGTACCGGCTGGAACGAGAGCTCCAGAGGATGGGGAAAGCCTGCTCCGGGAGTAGGAGGAAACTGGGGAGATGCACAACACTCCAGTGTGCCATCACAAGGATGGAATAACAAGCCCCAGGAGGGCACCAATGGCAATAGTGGCAGTGGAAGCATGGGTTCTTGGGGAGGTCCTAACTCTGTAAAGCAGAGTGGCTCTGGATGGGGAGGAGGAAATGGTGGAGGTGCTAAACCTGACCACACTGGAGAGCCCACTGGATGGGAGGAGCCCTCGCCACACTCCATCCGACGTAAGATGGAGATCGATGACGGTACCTCAGCTTGGGGTGACCCAAGCACTTACAACAAGGCAGTTAATCTCTGGGACAGGAATAACCCTGGGATGCAAGGCAAACCAGGACCTGGCAATACCAACAATGTATCCAACAACCATCATCATCATCCCCACCATAACCAGCCTCCCATGCAGACCCACAGCCATGGAGGGCCAAATTCAAACAATAATCACATTTCCCCTGATAACGCTGGCCCACATCAAACAGGGCCACCTCACAATAGAACAACCCTTATGAATCCAGGTAAGAAACAAGGCTTTTTACTTTAACATACACTGTCAATGACCCAGTGTTAATTTCGTAATCGAAGACGACAACAAAATATATTCGTTAATGAACTTTTTTCCTGTGACTAACACGAGACGTTGACAAGCTAAAACTTATATCTAATTATAAAAACTATGACTAAACTTATGTCGCGTCTTCATAAGCAAGACGAGACGGGACTAGAATGTTATTTGAGGACTACCGGATGTTCAAAATGCATCCTAGGCCAAGTTAACTGTCTTGTCTTTCAAAATGTGCGTCCCTGTCATTGGATTACAGTCGGATGAGGGGCGTTCGCATATCTAGTCTCACTATGGAGGCCGCAGCGGACAGATAGGCTACTAAAACTAGTGATATGAAACAATGGCCTTAGCACCCAAAGGGTTAGGGATTGGGTGACCAGATGTCCCGTTTTCCCATCTATCATGTAGAGTATCTCATGTAAATACAGTCGATACCAAAATAAATGTTGGTAACTGCAGTTTGAATAAAGTAACGACTAAAAGTTGACAAAAATGGAATGACTTGAGTATTTTTGTCTCAAGATAAAGACTAAGACTAAATCAAAAATACCTGCCAAAATTAACACTGCAATGACCTTTACCTGGTTAAAATGTCACTCTACTTTTGTTTGATAATTTCGGCATACAAGTGAAGAAAAAAAACTGGCAGATCATGCTAAGAGAACACGCTAGCAGAACAAATAGAAATGTTCACGTAAATCAGTCAACAGAATATTGTTTACATTTTGTCTGCGAGTAGTTCAGCATAGTGTTTGAGCCAGGAGGAAGTGTGTAATTAGAGTTGGGTCCCATCTGTGGGGAGTATCACTAGGCCTCAGCAGGATACTTGGAACAAACCCGACGCCCTCTGCTGTTTGTGTGTAGCTTTGCACTCCCTCTGCTCCCTCTGCCAAAGCTGTATTTAACATAGCATCATCAAATCTCCCTGGTGCCAATAACTAAACAGACATTTAATATTACTGCTGCTTATTCCATTTTAAGACAGAGGAGCCTACAAAGAGACTTTTGTTTTTCGAAAAAAAAATTAATTGAAATAAGTCTCTAAATGAATAAATTGTGAAATTCTTAAAAAAAAAATCTTCATTTTGTACTCCAATTGTTGTGCTAATAAGATTATTTGTAGAGGGAAAATGCAAAATAGAAAATAAACTTTTGGACCAGACTGTATACACTACATGTTGCCAGCCTCAAGGGCATTTAGTATATGGCTTATGATGCAGTGAAAACTAAACTAAAGGCGCACTTGTCCTAAATTTTGCTGTATTTCTTTGCAGGATGGGGCGAGATGACAAATGTCCATTCAAAACCTGAGCCCTCGTGGGGAGAGACAGCCACCCCTGCAGCAAGTGTGGACAATGGCACTTCAGCATGGGGTAAACCCCCAAGTGGCTGGGGTGATAATGGCTCTGAGGTCTATGGTCGAGGCAACGCACCTCCTGGATCTGCCCCCTGCAAACCTGGTTAGTTTTATGAATGCACATTTATTTATTCATTTAAATAAAAATATTTTTAATTGCTTTAAATGATTTTATGTGATTTTAAAAATAAATCACATGCAGTTATTCAGTTGCATTAGAATTGTGTTGGAAATCAGTGTTGACCAGGTTGTATATCAGAGCTTTGAAATGTGTAACAACAGGGCCCCCTATTGTTGTAAATAATGTACTACAGGATTGTACATGTTTTGGTATCTCAGTAAGGACAAATTATCTATTTCTGTTGTTTGTAAACTTAACCAGTTGCAAATATTTATCAGTGCTTCTGCTATGGATACTTTCAATAATGTGAGTTTTTGTTCCTAAAGCCCCCAAATCTATGCAAGATGGCTGGGGTGGTGGAGAGGACATGGGCCTGTCTGCAGGGCAGTGGGAGCAGGATGAGGGTGACATGTGGAACAGCACTGCATCTCAAGAGAGCAACTCCTCCTGCAGCTCCTGGGGTAACCCACCCAAAAAGGGCCCACCAAAGGTAAAAAATAAATAAATACTTAAGTTTAATGTAGGTGTCATGCTGCAGCTCATCTATCGGTGTTTTTCTTTAAAGGGAAAAGTCCCAAACAAACAGGATGATACTTGGATAATGAATCGTCTCATCAAGCAGCTGACTGACATGGGCTTCCCTGTGAGTACTGCTTATCTTACATATAAGAGCATTTCTCCCTCTGTATATTTCGCTGTTGTCTCTGAGGTTAGTTTTAATTATACATTTATCCATTATGCAATTGCACAAATTAATTAGATTATTAAAGTCAAGTCTTTGTAATAAGGATTAATACAAATGGTGTTTACTGTGTTTTTGTTTGCCTTTGCAGAGAGACCCTGCAGAAGAGGCTCTCAAGAGCAACAACATGAACTTGGATCAGGCCATGAGTAGGTGTTATACCTGCAAAATCTTCAGTTCCTTCAGAGCTTCTTTGCTAGAATATTATATTCATATATTATTTGTATGGTAGGCGCCCTGTTGGAGAAGAAGACCGAGCTAGATAAACGGGGGATGGGAATCTCTGACTACAACAACGGCCTAGTCAATAAACCAATGGGCTGCAGGCCTTCAGTCATCTCCAAAGAATCCTCCTCAGATCGTCCCCCCTTCTTGGACAAGGTAGGTGCTTCTTACAATTAAAAGTCAGCACATTTTAGTTATTGCATCTAGAAGACTTCACGTTGTGCTGGCTTTTGTTTCTCTTATTTATTCATTTATTCTGTTATCTGGTCTTTAGGATGCTGGGCTAGCAGATGATGCCCAAACCTCACCGTTTATGCCTTCTCCGAGCCTGAAGCTCCCATTGGGTAGTGCTGCACTCCCTGGCCAGAGCCTTGGAGTTGCGATGCAGAACTTAAACAACAGACAGGTGGGTCTATGAGGATCTACTGTATATGTGTTTTGTATTTCAGCATTGTGTTAATCATCGACCACCTGGCTGTCAAGATACTGATATCTTGACTGTTAAACTGGCAGTATGAGGAGATAACCGCTTTGAGCTTGTCCTCAAAGTCCGATTCCAAATGAGTTTTTTTTTTTTTGTGTGTTTGTGTAGATGCAGAGTGGAGTGTTTGGTAGTAGCGGAGCAGCACAAGCCCGGGCCCTGCAGCAGCAGCCTCCTCCCCAGCCGTCAGTGCCACCTCTCAACTCGTCCCAGCCTAGTCTACGCGCTCAAGTGCCTCAGTTTTTCAGCCCTCAGGTGTGCAAACAGATACAGACGCATGTAGTTTAGCACCTTATTGTGACACTGACTTCATTTGGTGACGCATGGTTTTTCACCACTTGAGTATATGTGGGAGTGATGAAATCTGACCATTTTTGTTTACTGACAGGTTCAAGCACAGCTTTTACAGTTCGCAGCAAAAAACATTGGTCTCAACCCTGCACTTTTAACCTCACCAATAAACCCTCAGCATATGACCCTGTTGAACCAACTTTATCAGCTGCAACTGGTAAGTGCCAGTCTTTTGACATCTTATTGATCTGTAATTAAAGAATATGTTTTTTATTTGTCAGAAAGCTTAAATTTCACTCCTGGTTTCTCGTTGTAATGAAAACTTGTCACTTTGATCTTGCAGGCGTACCAGCGTTTACAAATTCAGCAGCAGATGTTGCAGGCACAGCGCAGTGTTTCTGGCCCCATCCGACAGCAAGAGCAGCAAGTGAGCAGTTCCTTCCCACAGCTGAGGGTCACACTGATGCCATTTAAATCTCACAATTCTCAATACTGATTTGTTTGTGTGTTTGTTTTTAAGTTCTAATATCACACTTCTATAAAGGTCTTCTGTGTTCACAAGCATGTCTTCTCACAGGTTGCACGTACAATCAATAACATGCAGCAACAGATCCAGCAGCACCAGCGGCAGCTGGCTCAGGCTCTGCTGATGAAACAACAACAGCAGCAGCAGCCACCCGCCTCACACCCGGGCCTGCATCCCAGTGCAGGCAAATCAGCTCTGGACACATTTCCAGCCCATCCCCAGGCCTCCAGCCTCTCTGTTTCCGACCTTCAGACCAAAGAGCCACAGTCTTCTCCAAACTCCTTCTCACCCTACCCTATTTGTGAGTTGCCAGCACTGTCTGTTATTGCATTCTTCCTGCTCAGACTAGTGAAGATCCAAATATTCTTCTATACATTGTTCCCACACTCCTAGTAAACCTGGAATTGCCACAGAATTGTTAAAGTTTTGAAAAACTTCATGCACATATCTATAGTGAATATTTTTTTTCTAGTTGGCTCTAAAGTGTATCATCAGCTAAATACTGATTGTTTTGCTAAATATTTTCTTTCCAATGAGTCAGTCAGTCAAACTGGTTCAACAAATTATTTATTAGAAAATAGGTCTGAATCATAATGATTTAAAAAAACAACAAAAAAAAAACATTCAGTAACAAATGATTCAAAAAGTTATTTTCTCAACCCCGCTGATTCTTGTATATGTGCTTCTCTGTAGCTGGACTGAACCCTAACATGAATGTAAACTGCATGGAGGTGGGTGGCCTGTCCATTAAGGACTCTCCTCAGCCTCAGTCACGCCTGTCACAGTGGACACACCCAAACTCCATGGAGAACCTCTCTGGCAACTCCTCTCCAATGGAGGCCAACTTCAGCAAGCATGGTACAGATCACTTTTATTGTGAACATGTGGCATAGTAGTTAATATCAGGCCCAATACTGATGATTTTCCATATCACCAATATTATACAGGTGCCATCTCTGCAGGCCCCAGTCTGTGTCCCCCAAGTAAACCCCCGCTGGATGACTCCTACAGTCCCTACAATCTGATTCCCAGCTCCGAGTCTCCTGCCAGCCCCCTGGCACCTCATGATAGCTGGGGTCAGGGGAAGAACACCAATGACAAGATCTCCAATGGGACCAATGTCAACTGGCCTCCAGGTGACTAACTGACATCTCTAAAATCATTTTGGACTAATAGGCTTATGAAAGCTTTAAGTGGATTTAAAATTGTTTGGACATTTTTACACTTATAAAACAACTGAATGTCATTGCACTAATTAAAACATCATCAAACCAAGTAGCATCTGCAAAAAAATAAGTGTAGTTCATAAGTGAGGTGTAGTTCACCACATTAAATTAAATATGGACGCAGTTCACTGATTGACAAAATATAATTTTCTTTTTTGAATATAATAATGTGAAAATCCAATATTTTATGTTTTTCAGTTACTTTATATATTTCTTTTGATTGGTTCAGGGTTTCCAAAACTGGTTTTGCAGCATTCAAAAACATTTTCAAATAATAAAAACATCAATTATAATAAATTTTTTAGATTTTAATATGAAAACAATCAAAAAGAAAAAGTTTAAATGTTTTATTAGTTTACCTGCATGGCATGTGATCATTAGCCGACATCAGAGAACTGTGAACATTACAAATATGTTGTTAAATTATTAAAAATATTAACTTGAAATCTCAAAGTAAATATTTTAGGTCAAACCGTTTCAGCTGATTAAAAAGTTTTGGAGTCCTAGATTGAATAAATGTTATAAATGTTAACGCAAAGACAGTCTCACGTTTTTAATGTGTGTGTTAGACAATATCTCAAAATGATCTGATTTGTATGAAATCCCTCAGAGTTTTGTCCAGGAGTGCCCTGGAAAGGACTGCAGAATATTGACCCTGAGACTGACCCCAATGTGACCCCAGGGAGCGTTCCCAGTGGGCCCACCATCAATACCAACATTCAGGATGTGAACCGCTACCTGCTGAGAGACAGGAGTGGAGGTAAGAGGACAAATCTCTTCTTCCCCTCGAAGAAAATATCTGTCAGATGACACTGGAAGCACAAAGCCTGGATAAATCCCATAACACCATGTCTAGCTAAATAGTTTTATATATTCTGAATAAAAGGTATTGCATATTGCAGTGCTGTTTTTATTTAGAATGTCTTAATTTTTTTCACATAATACAAGCACTAAGAATGCCATAGGTTTTTTCTTTCGTTTTCTTTTCTTTTCTTTGTATTTTCTATGTACGTTATTTTTCTGATTTCCACTTTGAATTCTTGCCTGCTTTGTTCGGGACACATCGTAGGTTCCACCCCAACTCCCTCACAGGGCGAGGCTCTGCCTCCGCCTCCCTCCAGCGATTGGGCAGTCTCTAGCTCTTTCTGTCTGTCCTCCCCTGAGGCAGACAGCACAGGTACAACTCCCAGAAACCCCTTCCTGCCCTCAGTTCTGCTCATCACACTCTTTTCCCACTACTTACTGTTCAACCTAGCATGAGGACCCAAACGGTGGTCGCATTCCTGTATATCTAGTGCATTCAACTCAAATGTGGCTCTGTCCCTTGTAGAGAGCTCTGTCCCGCCTACATTCATCTGTACATCCCCTCAGTGGTGTTAGTCACACACTGTCCCTTTGTGCAGCATGGTCACCGGTTATCTGTGATTTTTGTGAGGTGGAAGTGGTGAGAAGGCACTCTTTTATTTGTGAGGCATAAACCCTTACAGTGTAACACATGGCCCTGGACCCTCTCTTTCCTGTTTACGGTGGCACCTCAGTGACTGACTGCTGTGAGAACACCTTTCACCCACTTGTATGTCTAATTCTGGGGCGCACAGAATTAGAAACGGGAGATAAGATGTTAGTTAGCATACTCTTTTAGTGTTTCCTCCTCTGCTCTTTTTTACACATTTACATCTCTGATCTACAGGAAAGCTGTCTGACATGAAGTCCACTTGGTCTTCGGGGCCCATATCGCACACCCAGGCTTCTCTCTCACACGAGCTTTGGAAAGTCCCACAAGGACCCCGAAACACGACAGCTCCCACACGGCCGCCTCCAGGCCTGACCAACACCAAGCCCTCGTCCACATGGGGCGGAAACACCCTGGGCCTGGTGGCTGGCTGGAGCAGCTCCTACTCTTCAGGTGTGTGTGTGTGTGTGTGTGTGGGTGTATGTGTATGTGTAAAAGGTGCAGTTTAATCCCAGGCGGATATGTGTGTTTGTGCAGCTATTCTTAGGCAAAGGTGTGGGTGTTTCGAAAACGGCAGTTGAATTGTCAGTTGACTCTTTTATGTGGGTGTAAACGCTAGTGAAAATGTGGGGGTCAGGTGTGGTGAGGATTGGAACGGTTGGAGCATTCGCAAGCATGGGCTCTGGTGGCGTAGCAAGCGTGCTGTTTTGTGGTCTCGCATATGTCGCGTGTTAGTCAACATTCCCACGCTGTTGTTGGATAACACTTTCATGACATTTAACTGTAGCGCAGTTGTGTACCAGACCTTTTTTTTTTTTAAATTTGAATCAAAATGTGATGTTGAAATATATAAAAGTCTTTTTTTTTTATTTTTTTTTTTTAACAGAATCATAGTGAAGGGTGAGCATCATTCATCCAAAAACGGATGAACCAGAAGCAAAATTCTGGTCAATAATGATAAGCTGTTCAGGTTTGGGTTGATATTGAATGCAATGCTATTTGGTCTAAAATAGAGAGAAAACTTCTACATGAGGTGACCTTCTACATAAGAAATAATGTTTTTGAAAGAGTCTCTTATGTTCATTTAAGGCTGCATTTTTTATTTAAAATAAAAAATACAGTAAAGACAGTAGTATTGTGAAATGTTATTACAGTTTAAAATTAACTTTTTTTTTTATTATTTCAATATATTTTAAAATGTAATTTTAGAATCCTGTGATGGCAAAGTTGAATTTTCAGCAGTCTTTACTCCAGTCGCCAGTGTCACATGATTTTGGGAATAGTTCCAAATCGATCTTTAGCAACATTACAAATGTCTTTACTGTCACTTTTAATTAGTTTCATACAATCTTGCTAAATAAAAGTATTCATCTCTTAATTTTTTTTTTTATAAGTTATAGACCCCTTTTCTGTTAGTAAACATTGTGATGTTTTTCTGTGGGCGGGGCTTTGGTGGAGGCAGAAAGGCTTCACTGAACGCCAGCTATGAAGTTTGTTACCAAATTTTACCTGCATATGTAAGGTCACTCACTGTGCAGGACCATGATTGTTATTTAAATAAGTTAACTTGAACGGACAAAATCAGATTGGCCGACCCTATGCTCATGGATGGACGATCTGACAGGATTACCTCAGATTGAGTGACTCAAGTCGCATATAATGTTAGAGAAACCTAACGAGTAGTAAAGAGAAACTCACCTGTGTCTGTCTAGTCATGAAGATGTACATATATTTCAATTTCAGCAGGCAACTATTTTTACAGCTAATGTTGAGACGTGAGAGTGAACTGGGCCAGAATACAAAAAGTAAGTTAAACATTCAATTTGATGGATATATTATTTGAAGATGTATGTATCGTGGCCAAATAGTTATTTTAAAGTATATACATCCTGTAAATTATTTAAGTTAAGTTTACAGTACTTTACATACAGTACATTTAAAGGAAAATGTGAATAGTTTCTAGAAATAAAAATTTCAGAAATTAATTTTGAACTTTCTGTATTTGATTATTTTCTTACTAAGTTCTTATGAAGTCCAGCCACTATCAATCACAACAATGTATATTACAGATGATTAAGCATATAAATTGTCAGTTTGTTGTTTTACACACATTCACACAGACATTATTTCATAGTTGTGAGAAGCATAAGAAATCTTTAGACATGTAACACAAACCATAAGTCATAACAAAAGACAATACTTTATTTAACCTTTTCTGATAAGAAGTGTGCGCTGCAAACACAAGCTTTTTTGACGATCGTTTCTGTTTAGTCCGCTTGTTTTAGCGCGTTTAACCACAGCTGTCGTCTGTTTTTTGTCTGGATGTTGCGTTAAAATTTCAAATTGGAGCCTGTACTACGTCGATTCTTGCATCCAACATCACAAGAAGATGATATTTTAAGCTCCTTATGTAGCCGAATCTGCACTGGTTTGAATGGGCCGCCTCCAGTTTTCCTTTTGTTTTGCCTCCAGCTAGCGCTGTGACGTAATCGTGACGTCGGCGCAAAATGGGTCTATTAGTGTACATGGTACTTTAATGCTTGGACTATGTTGTAATGGTTCTTTCTCTCTCTAAGTAGGTACCACATGGAGTACAGACAGCTCCAGCAGGAGCACTAGCTGGTTGGTTCTGAGAAACCTCACTCCACAGGTATCCTTGTGGCTAGAGATGCACCGATTTCCAATTTTTTTGGAAGTATGACCTGCCGATACCGATTTTTGTCGATTCCGATTTTCTTTTTAAGAACTATAATTGACAGCATATACAAACAAAAATATATGCAAATTTCAATGCAAAAATTATTTACATAATAAAAGAATTTATTAAACATTATAATTCCCCCAATCTGGGCTGTTACAGATTTTCTCTCACTTAAACAACTCTCAAAATAAAGTGCTCTATGACTGGAAAGAGGAAGAAATAGTTAACTTAAAATGAGTTGCTGTATGTAACAAAACAGATGTCATTTACCACTGTTTATAAATGGTCTTTTTTTTTTTTCCCCCATCCTTATTAAATGTCATCTTTCACATCAAATTCTTACTTTGTTTCAATTAATTCAGTTATCGTAATAAGACATTGTAGAGTTGTTACCATTCAAATGAAATTAGTATTAAACTATCTTTCCATCTATCTTTCTTAGATGCTTTTACACACAGTTTGATGAAGCTCAGGTGCCATAAATGCATTTACACTGCAAAATTTCAAATGCATAAATAATTTAAGATTTTACATATTTTTTTAAACATACAAATAAATGATGAAAAAAATGCAATGATACTTTTAAATATGACTAAACCACCAGTAGGTGGCGGCAAGTGTCTGTTTTAATGAGTGAGTCATTTATTCATTCATTCAACTGATTCATTCAAATGGCAGATTCATTCAGAAACGAGGCAAGTGACTGTCCTTATGAATGGGCCACTGAATGATTGACTCACTCGATTCGTTCAAAAACGTGGATTCATTCAGTAACGAGTGGATTCATTTGGAGACACACAGCAGTTCTGCTGTGGCTTTGATCGGAACTGTTTGTCAACAAAATTGATCAAAAACGGTCAATATTTTGTCTAAAATCTAAGTCACTTGATTTTAACTTCGTTTATTGAAATACTATTGTATAAAATCAGTGTCACATTGCAGTCGTGTTGATATTGATATTCGGGGAAACATCATGGCCATATAATGTTGCTAAATCTAAATCATATTTTGCAAATCTTTTTTTTTCTACCACAGTATGCATCTATACATTTCTGTCAGTTCTTTGTGTGTGCTGTCTCTCTCACACACACTCACTCAGGCTGTGCAAGCCTCATCTGGCACGACATTATCAGTCGCCGTCTACACTGAATGCAATTAAAATGAGAATCATTCTCACGCGAAACGACGTGTTTAAATGCGGCTGTGAGTGTGCGCGTGGCCGTGACATCATTGCCTGCGCCGCTGGCAATAAAAGGATCGGCTCTGAATCAGCAAGACATGAGACTGACCGGCCAGTCACCGATCAGGGCCGGTCATGCGAAAAATCGTCCGATTCCGATCACTGGCCGGTCAATCGGTGCATCTCTTCTTATGGCTACTGTTATGTTCATTGGCTTAATTTTTTAACCATGTGCAGTGTTATATGACCCTTTGTTTTCTGTGTCGTTTAGATTGATGGTTCAACACTGCGGACACTGTGCATGCAACACGGCCCGCTCATCACATTCCATCTCAACCTGACACAGGGCAACGCTGTGGTGCGCTACAGTTCTAAAGAGGAGGCTGCCAAAGCCCAAAAGTCCCTACACATGTACGTAAATGTTTCACTGATGTCTTCTTTTTAAAAAACCAACCTCAGCTATATCATCACAGTCTATGTCTCTGAATACCTGCTTTCCAGGTGTGTTCTGGGAAACACCACTATACTGGCAGAGTTTGCTGGAGAAGAGGAGGTGAACCGCTTCTTTGCACAGGGTCAGTCCCTCACGCCCACCACCAGCTGGCAGGCCAACCCCGGCACCAATCAAACACGGCTGGGGGGCGGAGGGACAGCGGCCACACACCCCATCGGCCACTGGAACAGCAGCAGTCTGGGAGGAGGTGGAGGAGCGGGCGGGACGGGGTCCGGCGGTAAGGCGAGCAACGAGCTGCTGTGGGGGGGTGTACCGCAGTACTCCAGCCTGTGGGGGCCGCCCAGCGCCGAGGACGGCCGAGTGGTGGGCAGCCCCACCCCAATCAATACGCTGCTTCCTGGAGACCTGCTGAGCGGAGAGTCCATGTGAGAGCGCCAAGCGCTCGAACCCCCGAACCGCAGCGAAATATGAAACTTAACGAGCAAAAACCAAGCAAATCATTTGGCGATAATCAACGTCAGTGGAACTGTGAAAAACCAAGAGACAGGAGGCTGAGGCCACACTTGCAAAGAGGCTGCTGACCTTCTTCCTCTACTTTTTTGTTTTGTTTTGCGTCTCTTCATCTGTGTTATTTTGAGCATTAGGCTTGGGTTACAGTATTCTATAGACTTCTTACGAAGAACCGTAACTAAAAGAGAAGTGAACCTTTACCGAGACTTTTCTCTAATAACTGATACCAGTGTGAAAGTGTATTTTACTACAAACCGATGAGACAAGCTGCCATTTTTTTAAATTCCTCTGGCACGAGCACATCCTGTCAGCCCAATCACAGCATATCTCCCTCCCCCCCGAACAAAACGTGCGTCATTCCAAACCGACTTCCCCTACTCCCTGTCTTTTAGACCGGATCCATGGCTTTTTTCAGTTGTCCTTGGGATTGTTTGAATTAACAGCACTAAACTTTAGCCTTAACTGCTGATCAGTTCCACTCCATTTGTACTCTGAAGAAACTCATCTTGAGAATTGCACATTTTCTCATTTCTGAGCCAGGACTGTCATGGTTTCAATCTCAGCCGCAACGTACGTGCATTCGTCCTTCCCGTTTCCCTCGGCTGCCATCTGTCCTCGTAACTCTCGAAAGGACAGACAGGTATCTGACCCCTCTGCACATTTGAGGCATTTATTCTTAAGCTGAGAGGACACGTGGACAGCTGAGGAATATATTAACCACTGCTCACAAAAAACTGTACAGGAAACGCTTTTTCAGATGGACTACTTTCTTTTCCCGCTTTCATTTTCCTAAACGACCTCGGTCTCGCTCTCAAAAAAACAAACAAAACATAAGCCCTCATTGTCGTTTGTCTGAAGTGCAATATATGCCACAGACTCTTCCGTCCATCTTTACGCAGTGCTTTTTTTGCCGGTGAAACGGTAGGAGCTCGCCTGGGGACGGGGGGGAATCAAAGACTCATCTCCTGCCGTGTCCACCAAGCGTGGAACTGAACAGAAGAGGACTCTCTCAGTGTGTAAGCCCATGGTGATGAAACATTCACAAGCACTTCCTCTACACACTCAAGGACAAGTGTGACTACAGGGGCAACAGGGGCTTCAAACCAAATAAGAGGTGTTTCTTGTAACCCAGTAGACAAAGTGCATTTTTTTCGTTGTTGTATTTGGTACAAAAGTATGGAACAAAGAAGGCGTGGTTTCTTCATAGCACTTAGCAAGAGCGTCAAGCTCCGACTTCAATGCCAACAAATTACACATGGACGTGTGAAACTGACAAAAAGCAACGATGAAAAGCAATCTACCGAACTTCTCCTCCATACTCTAAACGGATTTTGCCGTTTCTTTTCTTCTTCATCCTCATCTTTCCACGGCCTTTCGACTTTGAAGTCAGACATTTCGAAAATGGTAGCAAAATGAAGGGATGTCTGATGAGGGAAAAAAAAGAAAAAAGAAAAAAAAAACACCACCACAAGACTGAAGCGTTCACGTGTTTTTTTTTTTTTTTTTTTTTCCCTTTTTTTTTTCTTTAAGATGATATATATCAAAGTAAATATCACTGTTACAGTACTCCAAAATCATTAGCCTTTTTGTCTGGAGATGCTAGACGTGTTGTAATGTTTCTAATGGATTCTGCGGGGCCCCTTGCCCTGGCGGCCCCGCCTACCTGTATGATAAGTGTGGCCATTGAGTGCCTATCTGCTGTGGCGCCTCAGGTGCCCACACTCTGACTTTTGACCCGCTGTGCCAGGCCGGCGCACCAGATGCCAGAACGGACCCGCCTGGGGCCGGAGCAGTGGCTCCTCAGACCTGGCCAATCAGTACGTACTACTACTGCGCCAGCACTCGACCTCGTCTCAACTTCACTCTCATAGACTCTCTTTCTCCCTCTCATGCAAAGATCACTTTAGCTGGAAGTGGACAGGTTCGTTTTATGTACTTTTTACGATCGATTGGGTTTTTCCCTTCTGGAATTGCCAGTGTTGTTTTTGTTTTCTTGTTTTTTGGTCAACATTGCTGTTGTTATCGTCGTTGCTGTTGTTGATGTTATATCGTTATTTTGCGCTTTTTCGGTTTATGTGTGTGTCAATGCAGTGGTCTCTATGGTAGCTGCTCTCACCAGCCCCTCTTGCTGCGCATATGCAGAAACACTCTGATTAAGAGGCACACCTCAGCGTAAACGGCGGCGCCGATTGATCCGGAATCACTCGTAGTGACGGAAATGGGTTGTTTTGAGGATGGAGCGCACGTAGTGGCGAAATGAAGTGTAGGTCGATGGTGCTCAGTTTGTCTTCTGCCTCTCCTCTGCACTTTCCTCCGCTCTGGTGTCGCAGCCCCGCCAGGCCACACACTCACACTGGTGCTTACGACAAAGGGCAGGCAGAGTACACTACTTTACCTGGTCGCCTCTTCTCACAGTAATAAAAGCAAATGATAACGGAGACTCGGTTCTCCACTTCTATGCAAAGACCGACCGAGAGGTGCAGTTCACGGCCTTCAATCTGAAGTTCTCTCCAAGCCCACTCTTCAGCTCACCAGGTGATTGTGAGAAGGCAGCTTCCTTACGGTGTGGCCTAAAGTAAGAAACCGGCCCGATGACCAGGCCCTCACTGTTTACTCTCTGAATGATCTCTTACATTATGTACATGCACTCTCAGGGCAGCCTCAGAGAACCCCAAACTGTTTTATCGTTATGAGGAGGGCGCTATTGCATTATCCGATGTGGCTTTAAAGATGCTAAATGGGTGGGCGAGTGGACTCGGAGAAGGATTTGCAGGAAGTCCCTCTGTTTTTTTTTTTTTTTTCTAGATTCTAATGTACCTATTCTCGATCGTAGACCATGAATCTATCAGAGTGGAACAACTACTTTCTTGAAATTTGTTTGGATGTTTGGTTTTGAAAAGAGCACATGGAGATGGAGAGGTAGAATGCAGGTTGGCACCAAGACAGACGGGTAGCACCTTGTCCCGGGTATCAAATATATACGTCTGGGAGGACTGCTGAGAATTAAACAGGGAATCCAGAATGTTTAGGTGCACTGTAGATGGTTCACATTTGGGTACATCTTTTCTTTTTTTAAAAAAACCAAAAAAAGGTTTTTGTCTGATGATTATTAATATTGTTGAAAAAGGAAACTTTAATTCTGTACACTCTTGACTGAAGTGCTTCTCTCTGCAAGCCTTTGACGCCCTGAAGTGGCGGACAGATGACTCTGGGGTTGCTGTATTGATGGTATTAAATTCTGTCCTGACCCGATAGTAGGGGAATGGTGCAGATAGTTTTTTTCTTTTCTTTTCTTTTAAACAGGTCCAGGTCCATGTGGACCTATTGTATCAGGAGGCCTGGGGCACATGCCAGTTGATACCAAGTCTTAAAAGGGGAAAATCCCTTTCTGGAAGATTTTATTTTATTTTTTATTTTTTTTCCACACTCGAGTGACACTAGCAACAATCACTATTGCCTGTTTTTGAAGATATATATATATTTTTAACTGCCTTTCTCTAAGCTGTACTCGAGACCACGAAAAACAAACGTCCAAAAACGTGTTTAAAATCCAGAGGATTGCCTGGCAGACTAGCTAGCCAACAAGTGCCCACTGTGTCCTCCACTGTGGGCATATACTGGGTCTTATCGATAGGACTAATGTACCCCAGCTCGGCTCAGATGCAACTTTGTTTAGATAAAAAGGCTGCTTCGATCGTACAAAATAACAGGGCCTGGGTGGAGATGAGCTCTAAGAAACACAAATCCTCTGTTTTAGGGTCCTGGCTAGAATATGCACATGCTGGTTGATATACATGTACATCTGAAATCCTGTGTATGTATATAACTGGTTGTCTTTTTTTATTTACCTTTACTTTGGTTTTCAGGCCCGAGTAACCCCCTGTTTCCTTCTCTCCATAAATTTACCTAGATGATAAAGCATAAACATATCAAAATTATACAAATTAAAAAACACAAATACTTGAATCATAAGAAGCGCCAATAATGTAATGTGAAAATTTTTTTGTAATTTTGTCATTCATACACTTCCAAGCTTTTTGATAACATCAGTTCAAACTGAACGAAAAAAAAAAAAAAAACTTAGTTAAAAAAAAAACAACAAAAACAAAAAAACGAAACAAAAAAAAAAACAACGCAAAGTGACATCGGTTGTATGTGAGTGTTTGCACAAGATTGCGTGTACTGTATGACGGATGAATGCGTTCATTTGCCAGTGTGAGTGGGTTCAAACCAATGTATGCTAGTGATTACAGTGGATTTGTTTGCGCCTTTGTTTCATTTTAAGCATCTTAGAGTTTTGTTTTTTTTTCTGTCTTTTGTTGGCTAGTCAAAAATATATTCGTATGTGTATTGTTATCGTATTTGTTATTAGCTTTGTTATTAGAGTTGCACTGAGTGTCTGCTTCCCCTCATTCAGCTAATCGTACAACATGATATTAAAGTACTAAGGGGACAAGGTGACAATTCATGTGTTAATGTTTACTCAAGGACTTATTGAGAAAAATAACAATTGTGTTTTTTTTTCTTTTCTATCTGTAATACGATTATCTACCTTATAGTGGCTTTTATTGTGGAATAATCCATGATAAAGAAATGGATTATTTTGAGTATTGCACCATTTTGTTTTTCAGATTATAAACAGAAAAAATGCAAAATACTAACAAAAAAAAAAAAAGTATATAAATATAAAATGTGGGGATTTTTTTTTCTCGAAGAACTGTGGCCATAGATCGATGTAGAGGGACTTGTAACTCCCCATGTTACACCATGATGAGCTGGATAGACATCTGGAGAAGAGTTTCTTACAAGACTCATTTCAGAGGTGCCTACCTTTCTGGGTTTTTTTTTTTTTTTTTTTTTTTTTTGGTCGTTAATGTTCATACCTGTTCTAGTTTTTTTGTGCAAGGCCACCAACAGTTTACAAGCATTTCATGTTTTTCTGAAGTTCAAGGAAAAGAAATTTTGCGATGGGATTATGAAAAGAGAAAAATCCTAAAGGACATATACTTCCATCAAATGAATAACAAAAACACTTTACAGAATGAAGATTATTGTGCTACTTGCAGAACTCTGGGATTGATCAGTGTTGTCATGTTTTTGTTTTATTTATGTTGGCTATGTTACTTTCATAGATTATCAAAGTCTGTATTTTTTTTTTTTCAAAGCAAAAAAACATTTCCTTTGTTGAAAAAAAGAGAAAAGAAGAAGACATAAATGTTCACTATCTTGCACACACAAAAAGTGGATCATGTCTCAGGAAGGCAAGGGTTCCAGAGTACCAACTCCACGCCATTTAATGTTCGTTTTTAGAGAAAGAGGATAACAGAAAAAAAGAAAAAAGAAAAAAAAACATAAGCACTGAAGGTTATGGATTTCAGAAGAAGAAAAAACCTTTGTTTCTAAATCCGTAGCAGTTACATATTTACCAAATAATGAACTCTTAATGAACTTTAAAAAATGGAGTGCTTTATATATAAATCTATATATTGAAATTGCTTTACATTTTAAACAAAATGATCAATGATTTTGATTGTTCAAAAGACGGTGAAAGAACATACAAATGCTGTATGTTTGAATCTTTATTGTATTTTCTTAACATGAGGTCCCTTCCTGTTGAAATCAGGACCATTGTGCATTACTATTTCTTTCCTCTTTGTCATTCTGTCTCTTGTGGCGGGTATTACATAATGAGAAATTAAAAAGAGGGGTTGGGGGGCAGGGCTTCTGTATCAAATTGATCGATTTCGAGAGAAAAAAAGCTGGTTTATACGGATCATGATCTATGCACAAGGGGGTGGGCTTCTTAAAGCCTCTGTGACCCATCTCTCATTGGGATTAGAGGGATTCTTTCTGTGTCTTTATATTGTGCTCATTTGCTCTGTTGTCTCCCTCCCCCACCGACCCCATCTTATTTCCCATTTATTATGTTTCTTACATACAGTACATCGCCATGCTGTGTATTCCTAAACCAATGAACGTCTCATTCTGAAGCACTGTGGGGGTTTTTTTGTAGCCCATGACTTTCAAGGTTGTCTGTGTTCTGCGTGTGTGTGTGTGTGTGTGTGCGACCGAGTGTGTTTCTGGGATGAGTGTGGATGGAGATGCTGGGTTGCTTTTGCCTTTTGATTTTAAATGTTAAGGAATATGTCTGTACTGAGATTTTAAGAAGTCAGTGGCTTTTAATGTTTTTGTTTTCTCTCTCTTTCTCTCTCTTTTTCTCTCCTCATAGAATGTGATTGTTGACATGCACCGAGAAAAAAAAAAAAAAAAGTTTTGAACTATGGAGCTTCTTTCAAATTCAATTAATAAATTGCATTTTTGTTCTTGGCTGTAATGAATTTTGTTTGGTCATTTCTTAGTAGTAGACATCAGTAACCTGCAGTTATGAGCTGAAGGATGCGGATGAATACAGGTAAAGTGGGAGCCTTAATAACCTGTCTTTGTTTTTTTCTGATAGAATGAAAAATGTTTTTAGTAGTGCAAGATGACACAGCAATTTGGATCTCTCAGGAAAAAAAAAGGCCCATGACAAATGATCAGAAAGTAAACCAGCCTGTATTCACCCTGCTTTATCTAAAATTACTATGGGTTAAAGAATTGGAAAATGCCATTTTAAGGAAGAACTACAACTATTTATTGCTAGTTACATTTATAGCAGTTTGTTATTATAAATGTATTAACTGAGGCGACAGAATATTTGTTCTTTTTAAAATATACTGTATTTGTCATCTATCCAAAAAAAGGAAGACAGACAGACCAAATGCTAATTTAAAATGAACATGCTAAAATCTATAATGTATACTCTATATGGCAACACTTTCCAAAAAGGTGTCATTTGTTAACGTTAGTTAATGAAAATACAGTCGCTCATTGTTAGTTCACAGTGCATTAACTAATGTTGAGATTTTAATAATGCATTAGTAAATGCTGAAATTAAGATGAATAAATTCTGTGGAAGTATTGTTAATTCTTAGTTCATGTTAACTAATGCACATATATATATATATATATAATACATTATAGATTTTAAGCATGTCCCTGGAAAGGGTATATTTCAATAACGTATTTCACAACTAAGCTGATTTTTCTGATTATTTTTTTCCTGATGCTGTTCCACATTTGTCCGTTTGGGGGATCGGTGGAGGTTCTCCAGCGTAGCAGATGTTTCTGGGGCTGTTGGATGGATCCGACGACTGTTTGCACTGCTTCCTTTTCATTTCACACTTGACATGTCTTCATAAATTGGAGCTGTGGTTTGACGCTCTGGCTGAGCATATGGCTTTTTCTGAGGACGAGTATTTTCACATTAGGAATGACACTGTATTGCTTGTTATATGTTAAATGAAGTGTTCAGCTGTGTTGTTGGGGAACCTTACATAATGTGTCACAAAGAGAGCGATGGCTGAGAGTAGGAGCAGACTCACTCCTACTGTGATGGTATAGATGAGCAGAGAATACCTCCTACAGGAACACGGCTCACCTGAAACAGATTATGTGGTCAGATGTGGGCTTATTGTTCCATTGCTACTGCCAAACATATATAAGGCAGCTCAAAAAGACAATAGTGTCATTATTTAGTTCAATAACAGTGTAAAGTTCATTTATTTTGAAACAAGTTGAATTCAGGTAGGCCTGTAAGCATACTTCCAGAAGCCAACAATGTGGTTATTGGGCCTAAGTTAGTTTAAAGGAACACTCCACTTTTTTTGGAAATAGGCTCATTCTCCAACTCCCCCAGAGTTAATAAGTTGAGTTTTACCGTTTTTGAATCCATTCAGCCGATCTCCGGGTCTGGTGATAGCACTTTTAGCATAGCTTAGCATAGATCATTGAATCCGATTAGACCAGTAGCATCGTGTTCAAAAACGATCAAAGGCTATATTATAACTAGTTATCTAGCTGGGGACTACTTTCAGGCGCTGCGTAATATCACTGCGCCTGCCGCGGCCATGTTACGGCAGCAAAGTTCCTTGATTATTACGCCGGAATGAGAGTATAGTTCCTAGCCAAATCGGCCTAGAAAATCACAACTTTTAATTTTCCGCCGGTCTTAGTACACGATATAACTAAAGAAGAGTCAAGTTTTAAATAGGACAAATATCGAAACTCTTTGGTCGTTTCTGAACGCGATGCTACTGGTCTAATCGGATTCAATGATCTATGCTAAGCTATGCTAAAAGTGCTATCACCAGACCCGGAGATCGGCTGAATGGATTCAAAAACGGTAAAACTCAACTTATTAACTCTGGGGGAGTTGGAGAATGAGCCTATTTCCAAAAAAAGTGGAGTGTTCCTTTAAAGTTTCACCCAAACATTTCAATTGTGTCGTCATTTTCTCACCCTCGTGTCGTTCCAAACCTGTATGAGATTCTTATGTTGAACACAAAAGAAGATATTTTGATGAATGCTGATAATCAAACAGTTGATGGAAGTCAGTGGAGACCAACAACTGTTTGGTTCTTCAAAATATCTTCTGTTGTGTTCAACATAAGAAAGAATCTCATACAGGTTTGGAACGACACGAGAGTGAGTAAATGATGACAATTTTTCATTTTTGGGTGAACTATTCCTTTTAATGTTTCAGTTTTTTTCTCACCTGGGGCCTGTTTCATAAAACACGTTTACCAAATAAGCCTGGCTTTAAACTTGTTTTATGAAACAGGCACCTGATGTTGTCAGTGTGATATCGATAATATCACTGAATGTGTGTTTCTGTTACCAAACCATCTTATTCTGGCTCCTCCTTGCCTCACAGTCAGAGTTATTCAAAGTGTGGAGAATCAAACAGACATAATTGTGTAATGTTTATATAATCTGACATTTTATTGTTATCTGTATCCCTAAAGATAATTTACGCGTTTGTAGACCTGTGCGTCTGGAATCATCGCATTCACCAACCTGCCGTTTTTACCAGCAGAAAGAGCGTTGTGTTCGCCGAGAGCGGCTCTGATGGATCTCCTGAGGAGTCGCAGACATACAGCCCCGTGTCTGTGGCTCGTAAATGAGAGAGAGTCAGAGTAACTGTGTGTAAATTCAGCTGTCTGGAGATATGGATTCGTCCCTCAGTCTCTGGATCTGCTCTCACGACTTCATCTTCAGAGATGCTCAGTACACTTTCTGAATGAGCAAACCTCCGTCTCAGGTGCAGAAGCGATGGCCGGGGCTCACTGGCTTCTGTCACACAATCTATGTCCACCGATTCACCCTCCAGCCTTTGGATGTAATGAAAATCTTCAGATGTTGAGGAGTCTTGGTAAAACAAGAAAAAAATTAATTCAACTATTTAATAGTATAGGGTTAATAATGGTAATTTTAGATGACCTTTCGGATGTATTTAATTATAAAACACTTAATAATCTATAATAACATTTATTAACAACATATTTAATATTTTCTCTAAACTTTCAAGTTTAGACAAGCACCTCCAATTTTGGCCAAATTAAAGATACGTTGTGTGAATTTGCGCATATTACGTTGCAAAAACGTTTGCAGTTTTTAATATTACATTCTTGAGGAGACTATGCTTACATTTCTTTACAGGAGCACTAGTGCTCCTACTTAAAAAAAAATAAAATAAATAAATAATGGGAACAGACCTTCTGATCAATGACAGGAGGGTCATTCCTGGGATTCGATAACAACTTGGAATATACGTGTTTTTCAACTACATGTGATTCAACTTCTAAATACCCCACATCATGCACGTATCAAACCTCCAAAAAATATTCATCATATTTTAATATATCATATTCAAAGTATCATATTTTCCCATCTCGGGCATTAAAGACCTTTTATCAATTTGAGTTTTTTTCCAGCTTTTTTTTCTTTCTGCTGCAAATGTGGGCACAATTTCTGACGTATGATGCTTTTCCATGTTTAAGTCGACATATTATGTCAAAAATTCTATTTAAAACAAAAATATGAGTTGTCATATTTACTGAAACCATGACTATTTTATATTTTTTCATTAAAATTATTAATAAATGAAGCAAATAATTCAACCCTGTCACAAGTTTACAACCCTGTAACAATGAGAAATACATATATTTGTGATGGGGTTGAGTGTGACGGGGTTGTGGCCACTGCTGCTCATGTATCATAGGAGAGTAGACCATATATGGCAGCAATAAAATAAACACATTGTATATACTTATGAATGAAAATAAAATGTTGTAAAAGTAATAATTTTCCATCTTAATTTTATATGACTGGGTTGAGTTGTTAAGCTTGACAGTACCCTCCCTGACCATAACATGCCTCAAAAATATGAATAAAAAGTATGATACCACTAACCATTTTCTGCAGCACTATTAAAGAGATCTGGATGAAGTCACATATGAGTGGAGACTAAATTATTATGGGCGAAGAATGGTTAGTGTGACGGGGTTGAGTTCAGACTGAGAGACATAACTTTACAGTCTGTTTTTTTTTTAATCAGATATTTTGCATATTTTTTACAAGAAAGGAACACAAGTAAATGCTTACATTGTTGCCAAAAATCACAGACACTATGCACATTTTGTTAATAATTTTCTAAGTACAAACTCAGGGACATTACAAAATGTTTGGTTCAAGATAGATATAAGACATTATTTTATGCTAAAAATATAAAAATGCAATAATTATTTTTATTAATTATAATGGGCATCCCAAAGTTTTGTGAAAAGCTTCTAACAATTTTGGTGAACCACCACTTTAGAAACTCTGGGGGACTGAAATATTACGGAATCCCAGAAATGAACCTTCCTATTGATATTTGACTCCTTGAAGTTTTTTTTTTTTTTTTTTTTTTTTAAACCTTTGTAATGCCATTTTTCTAACTTTATTAAATGTATGTCATCTTTTGTGCCAAAAATTTAGATATATAAACTTTTATCAAAAAATATTAACTACACAATAAATTCAATTAAGTCACTGTCTTTGTCACTGAATCATTCATTCAATCGATTCGTTCAAACGGCTGATTCATTTAGGAACAAAGCAAGTGACTCTCTTTATGAATGGGTCATTGAATCATTGACTCACTAGATTTGTTCAAAAGCAAAGATTCATTCAAAAACGAAACAGCGCTGTCAAAGACTTGCGCAGAGGCTGTGACTATATTTTTGTTGACGAAATAGAGCAAAATAGACAGTGTTCTTAAAATGTAAGTCACTTAATATTAACTTTTGTATGAAATCAAAAATGTATAAACTCTTGTATTAATTCAGTTTCACATTTGATTTGCAAACTTTCTATAATCATTAAAAAGCTGTTACCTCCGTTCATCGCTCTCTCTCAAACTTCCATTTTAGTGAATGAAGCTCTCTACACTGCACACTGAATATATTATTTACATCGTCTCTACACTTTGTTCGTTATAATGAATGATAACGACTGCGGTCTGCTTTCACGGTCTGTGCTGTGAGGAGCAGGACGCGCAGCGATAGAGAAGCATTTCTATTGGCTGCAGTCTGCAGGTATTAAATGGCAAAAGACAGCATTGTGCAGCGAACCATAAACACAGCGCTACGTTTCTATGAAGAACTGGGATCGCTTTCGTAGTCTTTTGAATGGATCAAATATAGAAATCACTTACATTCATGTGTGGTATCATTTGAATTGTCTCAGGGCGTCTGGTACAATGGTCTCATTCTCACAAGAAGTAAACTAAAAGGTAATACAGAGAATCCTAAGAGTTTAGAGATATTTTGCATTCTGTAGAGGGCGGATCAGTTTCCAGTGGTTTTCATGCAAAATTACCTTTTGTCCCAAAAGGTGTTAACTCGGTCAATGCAAATTCCGTCTGAGGTATTTAAAGAAATGTTGCAAAAGGAGAGCCTTCTGTAGCCGCTGTTGTGCCGAATTCTGACCCCCGCCAGATTATCACCCCCCTAGTATTGGTAGGTTTGGGTTAGGTGTGGGGGAGGGGTTAGGATTAGGCAATCAGGTAGCGATTTCAATGAGGGGGGTAATAATTTGGCAGGGAGTCGAAAATAGGCACAACACCGGAATGAGCCCATGATAACACACTTCATACTATGTATTTTTCTCAAGTCGGGTATGCTTACTATTAGATTCATCTTTGAGATTTTGATGTTTTGTATTGATTTGATCTCTTTGAATTGGCTGTATAATTGGCATAATACATATTCACCTGAAATCACCTCAGTGGTAGCCTACTTGGGGAGATGCAGAACAAGAATCTGGTGGAGCTTGCAGAAAACAATTTGATTGTGTGTGTGTGTGTGTGTGTGTGTGTGTGTGTATATATATATATGGCGTGACTGCAGTAATACACGTAAGATACATGGGTTCACTGATGTAGGCCACTGTTAACTAAGACGGTATTTTTTTTTTTTAAGTTTACGAATAACTTGAAATGGTCACATATAATAAAATACTTAAAATATTAGGCCTGCGTTTTTCCTATTTAACAATGTAAAAGCATTTTTGACAACTTGTATTTTATAAAGCACCAACCTATAAATAAAGATAACGTGTATATAAATGGCTTGACTTTTTTTTCTAGTAAATTGAACTGGTAGGTAAATACAACAAACACACAAAACATTCCTACAGTGTCCAGTTCAGTGTGACTTACCTAAAGTCTGCTCCCATAAGATCCAGAGGAATAAGCAGGCTCTCATGGTGCGCATATTTAACGTTTTTAAAAATCAAAGACAAGCGTCACATCTCTGCTGCACTTGCTATCATCGCCCTTTTCATCTTCACAGAGCTCCACCCAATGCACAGGAAGTTCAGCAGACATGTGTCTATTTGTGTTTAGCGCTTAGTAATAAAATAAGTCCATATATATGTATGTATAAATGTTTCTGCATTTGCATGCCAAATGATTTCCTTCTCTGAATTTATTTCCAGCCCTGATATGCAACATGACTTCACACAACTCTGTGTGTGTGTAATTTGACCAAATATACAAAGAATACACAGGTCATTTGGTTTTATCTCAGCTTTTATTATATTTAAACAGGACAAAAAGAAAAGAAAACTCAGTGCTGCACTCTACAAAACAATAGATCATAGACCATTTCAAACTCTGAAACAACTCAAAAGAGAACAAGGACTACTGATTCACATACAGGTTGTAAACTTACCAGGACAGTGAACAGGAAAGCAATGACTCCTGTATATCTCTACCCATCCACAGAAGGTAAACAGGTTTACAAATGAGGAATAATTATACTTGCTCGGTCTAACCTGTAAAGGGGTCCTGGATTACATTTTCATTAAAAATCAAGAGTGAATGAATGGTAGCAACTGGGCAGATAAAAGAAACATAACCACAAACTACTCAAAGAAAGTACTTTATAAAACACAAACCATCCGATTCATATGGTCAGCTAGATGCTAAATGAAACCTTGAAGTAGTTCTATGGATTGATAGAAAGCCAAACTGTGGACAGAAATCCATCAAATACACCATTAGTGCCAAGAAACATGCCAACCTTTTCCAAAACCAGTAGAAGAGTTGTTAAACAAAATCACACATTACTCCCCAGTGCTACTGCTCGACTGCATCTTTTCTCATTATGAAACTATGATGCATTAAAAGCGCACACACACATATATACATATAAATATAAATATCTTACCACATATAATACTTGGGATTTTCAACAATGCTCATGGAAAGAATCTGAGGCACACTGAATAATTTCACCTCATCTTTCAGTTTGTAAAAATAGTAAAGTAACAACAAAATTTAAATATGATTATATGTTTTATGAATGCAATTCTTGTGGGAGAGTTTAAAACCTCAGCTCCATGTAACTGCACGAATACAGTTGGTTAGCACATCAAGTATAATGCTAACACGTCATGTTTATGAGCAAGGTGCTAGTTCTAGTTTGCATAACTTTCATTGTAATTACTGCATATCCATTTCCCATTCGTTTCTTACAAACTGAGAGATGAGTCAAAATCATAGTCTGTGGTAATCAACAGCATGCCATAGATGTGGTTGAAAACTGAACAGATTACTTTAATAAACACTTCTGTTCAAAAGATTGAGGCTGGTAAGATTTTTTTTAATCATTCGCATATTCGCCAAGACTGTATTTATTTAAAAATACAGCAATACTGTGAAATATTACTACAATTTAAAGCAACTTTTCTATGTGAACACTGGTTAAAATATAATTTATTCCTGTGAAAAGCGAAGCTGAATTTTCAGCATCATTACTCCAGTTTTCATTGTCACACAATTCTTCAGAAATCATTCTAATATACTGATTTGCTGCTCAATTACTATTAATATCGAAAACGGTTATGCTGCCTAATAATTTTGTGAAAACAGTAACACTTTTTTCAGGATTACTTGAACAGAAAGTTAAAAAAAAAAAACAGCAGAAATCCTGTAACAACTGTATTTACGGTCACTTTTGATCAATTCAATGCATCTTTGCAACATTACAAACCTCAAACTTTTGAAGCACGTGTATCTATTTTTAACACGTTAGCTAAAACTATGAGTTAGTTAAGAGAACTCTCCTGATATTAATAAACCCGGGGGCCATCACCAAACTTGCTCTAAGTTTGGGGACATTTGTATCCAACAGCCAAACAGCTGTGAGGCCCCCTGAATAAGAGAGGAAAGAGAGAAAATGTGAGACTTGCCTCAGCCTGTGCAGGGCAACACTGAGACTCTGCCTCAGCCAGTCCCATGGCATTGCTACAAGGAGAAGAGAAATCCTCAGTTTAGGACAACAACCACAGTGAACTACAGTCACCTTCTTACCTGCCTTCTTCCTGAAAATCACAAGCGAAGAGCCTTAGCCTGGACATAAATGATTCTCAGGTTCACAAGGGTTATTTCAGTCTCTCAAGACTGTGATTTTCAGGAAACTGCTATCTGAATGGTTGTTTTTCTTTTTGACTAGCAGCCATGTGTCCTTGCATAAGAAGCTGAGAATTTAAAGGGGTCTTGTACATATCCACTACGTAATTTTTTTCTCCCATTAAAAACAGTCATACTGTGTTTATTCCACGATCATTTTTCACCTTGTCACTGTTAGTTTGTCTGTTGTTCACTGACGTTAGAAGTTGTGAGATGTTATGATGATGGTCTTTTTGGACTGAGGAGGATGTTTTGACACGGTGCTAAACTCATTTCTCTCAAAAGATCAAGGAGAACTTGATTCCTCACGATTTGACCCCTTTAAATCCAAACTTTAATATGAAAGGACCGGTAGGAACATCAAACGTGGATGCAAATGCTTCAGTTGCCCTCTCACCCACAAACACTGCAACCACACAGCTTTCGTACAAATATACAACAGCCATCACGTTGAGCATTTGTAGTACAAACCTTGTGAGGTTGTCCTTTACTTGCTAATGAAAAAACAGCCGTTAGATTTCAATAGTTTATTACAATTAACAGTGGAACAGTACAGATAGCATTCACAGGAGTCTTATGTGTTTGGCCCTACAGAGAGAACACTGTAAATGTAGACAAGCAGACATAGAAAAATAAATCCAACAGTGTCAGCTATCTGAAGCCCTCACCAAGCAACGCTGGGGACGGGACGTCCAACAGCACCTATGGGTGCTGCGAAGGCTTCACACTTTTAGTACAGTAGTATATTTACAGTGACTTGCCTTGTTAAAGGTGCTGTACGAAACTCCAGCCGCTTCAAATTAATACGAACCATATTTACTACACTTCACTTCTAAAAACCTAAACAAAACATGAGAAAAAAGCCAGACTGTATGATCTGCAACAAAGGGTAGGTCCAAATAATAGACTTGGTAAAATCAAATGTCCCATGCGTTACACAGTTTGATTAATCCATCTCCTCATTGCAAGAAGGGTTACGGTTACTGATCTGGATTGTAAAGCACACCACTAGATGGTAAAATGGTTGAATCACCAAACCTAATGAAGACCAGTGGTGACGCTTCAATATCGGCCTCCAGGAGACATTACAGGAGGTCTCATGCCAATGGCGGGCCGAGGGGGAGCGGCCTGGTAGGGAGGGACCATGGGTGGGGCTTGTCCGTAAGGAGGCATTCCTCCTGGGACGTACCCGGGCACTCCCTGCGGCGGAGCACCGAATGGCCCTACGTGAGAGGAAATTGATTAGCTGCATTTGAAACAGGGATTCAAAAATCTCACGCTGTTATTCTTCACTAATATACACTACTGTTTAAAAGTTGGTTGGTAAGACCGTTTCATTATTTTTGAAAGACGGGAGTCTTTTAGGGAGGCTGCATTTATTTGATCAAAAATATAGCAAACACAGTAATATTGTGAATTATTATTACTATTTAAAAAATCTGTTTTTGATTTTAGTATATTTTAAAATGAAATTTATTCTTGTGATGCAAAGCTGAATTTTCAACATCATTACTCCAGTCTTCAGAAACAGTGTTAATTTTCTTTTGACTCTAAAGTAGATTTAGTCAACTAAAATCTGAAAGGTTTAGTTAAAATGTAATGCATTATTTTTTTTTTTTATTCCTGTTTTGGTTATTTTAGTACATCTAAAGCTCTAACTAAATGAAATATTTTTTTTTAATATATGTAATTTATTTATTTTTTTCCTTTTTTACAGATTAGTTTTTTTTTTAATTTCAGTTAACATTTATTTTAATAAAATTTTTATATATGATTTTAGTTTACTAGTAAAATGTATTTATTAAATAATATTTTGAATAATGTATTTCTTCTGTCCATCCTGTGATGGGGAATCATTATTAATTATTATTAATTAAAGAATTATTAATTAATTAAATTATATTGTCCAAAATATCGATAATGACCAGGATAAAAGCTTGAAATACAACATGACTCTTATTTTGAAATGTATACACTGTGGACTGTACAGTTGCAGGCTGCTCATTCAAGTTCAGATTAGGGAAATAAAATATGCATTCTTACAACCTCTAAAACATTACCATATAAACATTGTATAGTAAACATTGTCATAATTCATTAACATTAGTTCATCAGCAATCGCTAGGCATAAATGTGCGCTATTCATTGCTGCCCACACTGAAGCAGTCTGAAGCGCTGCTTAAAAAATAATGACAAAAATCTTTTGTCAATGAAATTAACACTGTTCAGAAATCATTCTAATATGCGGATTTGCTGCTCAAGAAACATCTCTTATGTTGAAAACAGTCGTGCTGTTTAATATTTGAATGGAAACTGTCTTTTTTTTCAGAATTCTTTGATTAATTCGAAGTTCAATCGAACAGCATTTATTTGAAATAAAAATCCTTTCTAACATCAATGTATTTACTCTCACCTTTGACCAATTTAATTGCATCCTTGCTGAATGAAAGTGTTAAAAATCTCACTGCCCCCAAATTTTTAAACAGTAGTGTAACAAGACGTTTCCTCTATTATTTTGAAATCCAGGGGGCATCCAAAAGTCTGAAACCCCTCAAGTGCACCCTACCTTGCATGGGATGCCTAACACCTGGCTGCTGTGCAGGAATACCCTGCTGAGGGGGCAACACACCCCCCATTGGTGCAACTGGTGGGGAAGTCACATGGGGCTGTCCTGCACTCGGGACTTTACACTGGTAGCGAGGCAGCTGTGCTCGCAACTCCTCCTGTCAAACACATAATGCAAAACGCGCAAGCTGGTAAGACATAAATATGGGCTTTTTTGCTTTCTTTATTTCTTCTGTGGAACAAAAGATTTTGTGACATCAGTGTGATCTAGTGTTGTTTTAGTGGCACTGACTTTCAATGTATGGAAAAAAGCATTATTCAAATTTATGTTCCGCAGAAGAAAAGTCTCAGGTTTGGAACAAGACAGTCTGGAATAATGAAACAGGTGTTTTATCAAATGAAAGCATGCACCGTTCCAAAGCTGACCAGTTATTTCTGCAAAGGTTAAAGGTCAAAGCACAGAAACACGTTCACTTACCAGTGATATATCTTCATCAGGGTGGATCAACTTACTGGTTGCACTGGTGGTGGTGAGGGTGGCTGGCTTACTTGTGACTGGGGTGCCCGGTTTGGCCACAGCGCTGCTCGTGTTGGCCGCGGCAGTGGCGGAGGACTGGGTGTAAGCTGGGAATGTTGGTTTGGGAGCAGCAGAAGGTGGTGCAGAGGAGCTCACCGCTACACCAGAACCAGCCTGCTGGACCTGCAGAGAGAGACCAATTAGATGCATTCAGTGATTCAACTAATTCTGCATTTAGGTGCATTTTGTACCACTTGATTTGATGTTTTGTTCTTTATTTTATTTAGAAATAAAGAACCACCACATTTTTTTAGGCAAAAATTTGAGATGCACGATACATATGATATGAATCAGTTACTGGCCAATATTAAATATTGAATCGTGCATACTAATTATTACCAGTGCTGTCCAATACTCACTTAAAGTCAACATTTAAAAACATTAATAATTTCATAACACTAGACATTTCATACAGTACATTGTAATGGTGTGATGTAAATTCACATGTAGCATTAAAAACTATTGATTTCAGTTATTAGCTTATTTTTTATATAAAAAACAGCTTGGAATTAATATCAGCTATAACATACAGTCTGATCAGAACTATAATTTTAACATCGGTCTGCCCCAACAAAGCTAGGTTTGCTAGGCTTTAGGTGGATCATGATCAAGTGTCAAAATACTTTTTTGGGGCCTACGTACAGTGACAAAGTGATTATGAAGGTGGATTTTACACAACTAAAAACCAGAAGAGAGAGAAACAGACTGAGATTAAATGAGATAATTAAGCAGTCTGTCATTTCTCAATTGAAATCAATCTCTTTCGAAGCACTACAGACGCCCTCGAGAGCAAAGTCAATTATTCTAAGAGGCAGCCTGAGGTCTGTCTGCTGTTACATGCCATCAATAGTTCTATGAAGCAGCTCTTTCACCGAGTCAGCAAGCTACTGCATACTTGGGACAGCGGTTTAGAGGATGCTGACAAACTGTCCAGACTGGAGGAGCCTGAGCTTGTGCTTGGAGCTCGAGTCCCCATCTGCAGCATGGAGAGAGAGCACACAATAAAGACCCTCAGCTGTTTGATTTTGGACATGACCGCTGCTCACCAAACTATCATCAACACAGTGTGTTTAAAATGATGCTCTCAAAAACTACCAGCTCTAAGGTTTTTTTTTTTTTTTTTTTTAAATGGATCCTCAAATGTTAAAAGTTCATGTATTAATACAACCCGCAACTGACCTATCGGTAAGTCGATAAAAATCTGTAAAAATCCGTAAGCCGATAATTGAAAATTGTAACTTAATGAGAGTATGACAACAAGAAATTGAACGTTTTTGTCTTCATTGAGATTGGGGTTGAAAGCTTAAGGACATTTTTCTCTGTTTTGTTTGGGTTTAGGAAATAGAATCAAATAAATTCTATTGCATATCCTCTCAGGATACCTGGAATCAGTGTTACAAGTACCCCAGGCACATCGATTTTCCAGTTTTGTAGCATAAACACCATCAAACCGATGAAAGCTTCGGATCCTCCAATGTTTCTCTATGGCGCTGAAACGTACAGATGTCCGAGTTCTGCTCCCTGTGCAAATGATACTCGACTGCCATTGGCTCATCTGTGTACGAGGGGCGGGGCTTACCGATAGGTCAGTTTTCATAACCTGGGTTCATTGGTATACATAGGGTTTAACAGTTTTTAACTGCTTGTCCAGTCAGGATAGTAGTTCATTTTTTTTTTTTTTTTTGTCTGCCAACATTTTCATTGGTCCAACATAAACAATAATCAATTTTATTTTTAAAATATAAATAAAGCAACATTTTATACATGCATCAGAAATGCAATGATTTTTAACAATATAATAATTAATACACTTATGTATAAACCAATGGCTAATCTCTGATGAGAACACAGCACTTCACTAGCAGCTCTTAGATCATTTGAATTTAAAGCCTCTGTATTAGGAGGAGCACATCTGCATCACTGTCGGTGGCGTGAAGTGACAACAATAGGCTTCTTTACATGCAATAATTATCATCAATCCAATTTCTGATTCTGAATGTTCTTTTTATATGAACAGTAACGTTTTCAATTGACTTACATTTTCATTTACGTATTAAAACAAAACTTGCTATGCTATAATGTCACCAGAGCTACTGTGAGTATAACCATTGTTTCTGATTTAATGACATAAGTAAAAGGAAAGCTGACAAATAAGTCATTAGAGCTTAGCTTTAGCAAATATTTAGTAAATACTCTCCTCCATTGACGAGTTCATATGACATAAGTAAATAAACATGCATTGTTCATAACAAGTAACATGCATGTAAACAGAGATCTTATCATGAAAGGGCTCAGGTAAACATAAACATAAATGGCACTTATGCATTCAGGTATTTTGAATCTGTTTGAGGAGACAGTCATATTCAAACATTAACACACTGTTTTTTCCATTTTTTTTTAGATTATTTCAAGTCTTCACTGCACTTCACTTCCCTGCTCTCTCTTCCTAATCAAATAATTGATGTTTGGTGAACAATACTCGCATAGCAAAGAAAAATACTGCATAGCCAGAGTCTAATCAGTCCTTGAATGTGATGTAATAAGAAATATGAACCATTAAAATTTTCTTCTGATTCCTTTCAAAATGATTTTTTGAAGTTGTAAATCCAACAAATATAACATTTTACAAGATAATACTTTTTCAGTCTTTCTAACTCAAAATTTAACATTTAATTCAATGTGTTACTTGCCATTTCTTTGTTATTTGTGATATTTACTAGCAATCTCGTAGTGGAAAAAGTTTGTATATCAAGTTGTTTAATGTAGTAGGGAGAAAGGGCATCATACCTGTCCTGCACTGGGAAACAGTGGCTTGGAGACACTTGGCTGTGGCGTGGGTACTGCTGTGACAGGCACAGCCGGCCGGGTGGTAGGAGGGGCCTGAGCCATGTGGGGCATACCAGGGTGATGACCCATGGGAGGAGGTATTCCTGAGCAAAACAATGACATAAATATATACAAATATTAAAGAAAAATAAATGAGATGAAAGGTTCCTTTACCTGGGGGCATGCCTGGCATCATCGGGGGCATTCCATGTGTAGGTGGCATCATCCCACTCATTGGCATCATGCTATTAGTTAAAAACAACAGGAAGGAAATTTTTAACACAATAATCATGGATTAATCACAAAACATTAACAAATAAAACTATTCCAATTCTATTAACTCTTACCCTGGAGGCATCCCAGGCATGACAGGAGGCATCCCTGGCATCATAGGGGGGACACCAGGCATCATTGGGGGCATTCCTTTGAGAGAAACCATTTAAGAGAAACCATTTAAGAGACACATAATAAACACACTATTAAACGGGGTGTTTTGCATTATTACAAAGCACACCTGAGTAGCTTCCAGGTGGCATCCCTGGCGCTGGGACAGGGGCCATTCCTGGCTGGGTCATAGGGGCATAGGCTGCCTGAGGCTGTACGGTTGTTGCTGGCTGCTGGAAGGAGGGACCAGCCTCTTCATCCTCGTCATCGTCATCCGAGTCATCTTGCTGTTTTTTCTTCTGATTTTCTGTTCACATAAAAGGGAGAATATAGTTACTATGGGTTTACTTGGGCAACAAAAAGAACAGATGAGTAAATAGGAATTTAAATGTTCTACCCTGTGTTTTTTGTTCAAGCACACGTCTCCTCTCCTCCATGTCTTTCTCTGGAATACCCTCCATTCCATAGATCTCCAGTTCTATGTCAGTCCTTCCCGGTATTGCATTAGGGACTCCATCAATTGTTTCTTTGTGAACCTTAAATAAATCAAACAAAAACAGATTTGAACATACTGCAAACAAAACACACACACACATATATAAATAAGTGGTGTGTGTTGGTGTTTTAAAATGAGGAGGATGTTATAAGTATAACATTTATGTCCCTGTTACACTTCATGCGTTTACACTAAGTGCAAATAGCTATAGATTCTGTTTACAGCTGGATTTTCTGCTATTTATACCACTTATTGCAAACAGTGGCAATTATCTGCACCTCAGTATTGTAGTACATTATAAAACAATATGCAGTAATAACAGTGTGTAAATTATGATTTTAATTCAAATTATTAAATGGATGGCACCTTATTGGGACAATAAATCCCTCCCTACACCTTCCCTAACCCTACCCGATACTTTAAGTTCAACTTTTAGATTATTTCCTTCATTATTACTGAAAATACATGCCTTTCCGACGTGATATCTGATTTGAAAAAAGTTCGGCAAAAAGCGGATTCGCACCCGGGTTGATCGAGTCAAAAAGGACAACTTTAACATCTGCGCCACTGGAGCTGTTACTTGACGACTGTCTTCAAGTACAGGTGCTGGTCATATAATTAGAATACCATCAAAAAGTTGATTTATTTCACTAATTCCATTCAAAAAGTGAAACTTGTATATTATATTCATTCATTACACACATACTGATATATTTCAAATGTTTATTTCTTTTAATTTTGATGATTAGAGCTTACAGCTCATGAAAGTCAAAAATCAGTATCTCAAAATATTAGAATATTTACATTTGAGTTTGAATAAATGACCATCCCTACAGTATAAATTCTAGGTATCTCTTGTTCTTTGAAACCACAATAATGGAGAAGACTGCTGACTTGGCAATGATCCAGAAGACGAATATTGACGCCCTCCACAAAGAGGGTAAGTCACAGAGGGTCAATACAGAAAGGTGTGGCCGTTTACAGAGTGCTGTATCAAAGCATATTAAATGCAAAGTTGACTGGAAGGAAGAATTTGGGTAGGAAAAGGTGCACAAGCAACAGGGATGACTGCAAGCTTGAGAATACAGTCAAGCGAAGCCGATTCAAACACTTGTGAGAGCTTCACAAGGAGAGAACTGAAGCTGGAGTCAGTGCATCAAGAGTCACCACGCTCAGACGTCTTCAGGAAAAGGGTCACCAAACCACTTCTGAAACAGAGACAACGTCAGAAGCATCTTACCTGGGCTGTGGAGAAAAAGAACGGGACTGTTGCTCAGTGGTCCAAAGTCCTCTTTTCAGATGAAAGTAAATTTTGCATTTAATTTGGAAATCAAGGTCCCAGAGTCTGAAGGAAGAGTGGAGAGGCACAGAATCCATGTTGCTTGAAGTCCAGTGTGAAGTTTCCACAGTCAGTGATGATTTGGGCTGCCATGTCATCTGCTGGTATTGGTCCACTGTGTTTTCTGAAGTCCACAGTCAACGCAGCTGTATACCAGGAAATTTTAGAGCACTTCATGCTTCCTTCTGTTGACAAGCTTTATGGAGATGCTGATTTCATTTTCCAGCAGGACTTGGCACCTGCCCACACTGCCAAAGGTACCAAAAGCTGGTTCAATGACCATAGTGTTACTGTGCTTGATTGGCCAGCAAACTCGCCTGACCTGAACTCCATAGAGAATCTATGGGGTATTGTCAAGAGGAAGATGAGAGACACCAGACCCAACAATGCAGAAGAGCTGAAGGCCACTATCAGAGCAACCTGGGCTCTCATATCACCTGAGCAGTGCCACAGACTGATCGACTTCATGCCACGCCGCATTGCTGCAGTAATTCAGGTAAAAGGAGCCCCAACTAAGTATTGAGTGCTGTACATGCTCATACTTTTCAGTTGGCCAAGATTTCTAAAAATCCTTTCTTTGTATTGGTCTTAGGTAATATTCTAATATTTTGAGATACTGATTTTTCTGTCTGTGTGTAATGAATGAATATAATAAACAAGTTTCACTTTTTGAATGGAATTAGTGAAATAAATCAACTTTTTGATGATATTCTAATTATATGACCAGCACCTGTATGTATCGCTGCCGCCCGGAGACCTGCAAATGGGAGGGACTTAGGCTGCAAGTAGGTTGGGAGAGCGTGGGTTTAGGGTTTGGTGTGGTGTGGATGATATTAACAAATCCCACCCATTTGCAGCTGACCCACCCATTTGGAGCTGGCACTGACCTCCGTTTATACCTGACTCGCTGTCTTTAGTAATGTTTTGTAATCACACACACGTTGGTGGGTGGAGTTAGTGTAAATAACCGTGGCCAACTAGGAGCGTTATATGCACTGTATGCTCACTGTTTTCAAGCCATTTCATGTTTCATTTTGACATGACACAAAGCAGTGATATCTAAGCGGGAGAGTTGTTTACTTACTTTATAATTAGTCAATAACGCCATAATTTTCTTCATTCAGACTGAGAGCTCTGTACTATATACACTATCTATATATCTACAGACACACACAGAGTATATAAAATAACTAGCCTACTTACCTGCATACAGTGGATGGCCAGACCAGGACCAGTATATAACTTCTTGTGACATATGTGACACTTAAAGTGCTTGGCCTTCTGATGCTGAATGAGAATCTTTTCATCATCAAAATCCCTGTTACAGTACCTGAGTTTTCAGTTAAAGTCGTATAAACAAGAAAAAAATCATAAAACACCAAGAACAGCATAAGTAACAGAACACTGTCAGCATAAGGATGCTTAAATCTTTTTGCACATTTCTTTCACTATCATAACGTTACCCTGGTAAAGTGGTTCTCAAACTTTAGCCCCCCCCCAGAATATTCAGAGGCCCCATGACATTTCCAGTTTTTGATGATTTGCTAAACAAGGATTAGGAATAAGGATTTTTTTTCTCACAATCACATCTTCTACCTGAGAAAGATTTTTAGAGCAAAAATTGTATATTCAAAAAAAAAAAAAAAAAAAAAAAAAAAAACTCATTAAGCTTATTTATTTCAATTTCACAAAACGTTATTACTTTACGTGAATTTCTTTAAAAATTGTGTATTAAAAAACGACATTGGGGATCCTAGTTCTGCAAAGAAAAAGAAACAGTTGTTAAGGAGGTGAGTAATTGAGTTTTTTTTTTTAAACTACTGGACATTTCCTTGTTAAATGTTATCAATACAGTGGTCTATTTTGTAAGCGGAAGCGTGAAAATAATCCACATATATAGAGAAACAATAACATCATTTCCACTTAAATCTGATTCATTAAGTAGGTCTTCGATTCGAAAAGCTTTGGAAAGCTTCTACGATGTACAGACAGGCGGCTCAGTATGTTGAGACACGGCCTTGATATCAGAGAAACAATACATTAGCCATTCCTCAACAGGAAGTGGACCAATCCCTACTAATAAACACTTCGAAAAATATTAAACAACGGTGCGATCGCTTTTAAAGAAGGATACCAACACCAGGGCTTCATCTGCTTCTTCTTTTTTCTCCCCATGATTTATTTACCAGCCTATTCCGCGAACAGCACACTGACGCCTACCAAAACATTAGCAACACTAAAATGGAGAAAATAGGACATGACGACGGCTTTTTCCACGCGCGGACAACGCATCACAAGGAATACCGCCACCAACTGGACAGGAGGAGCACCACTGCAATCTGGCTGGTGTTTAAATGATAGCAAGTTATAATAAAATAAAATAATTAATTTAATTCAGTCATTCATAATTCAGCATAACTGCACATTAATCCTTATTTCACTTTCCGTCTTCATCACTTAGTTACACTTTAACAAAATAGGAAGGATATAGAATTTAACTATCCAGATGACCTCACCATTGTTTTAAGGTATTATTTAGTCAGTGTTATCTGTTTTAATAGCGTTTTGATTGTGATGACATTATCTGAAAACAAATATTGGTTCAGATGAAGTCAAATATGAGTAAAACATTTTTATTATTTTATTGTGTTAGACTTTAAAGCTCAACATGTTTAATGTTTTATTAAAAACAAGCCTGATTTGAGAAAGAAAAAAAAGTAAGATTTCTTTATTTATTATATTTTTATTTATTTATTTGTAACCCAAGATTCACAGAATTTCATTTCTTATCATTAATAAGCTTAAATTTATTTATTCTCTGTTATACTTCAAGAAAGCAGGGAATCATTGCCAGACCGGCTCAATAAAGCAGCATGCACATCTTATAAAGTGAATACAGCATGTCAAGGCACACTACTCTCAATGCAATGCATTCAAGGAAGAAAAAAAAAAAAAAAAAATTCAGTTCCAAAATACAATCTTCAGAGGTAATTATTTTCTAAGATAAGCCATAAATACATGTATCAAATAACTACATACAAACAGTATTTATACCTAAAACCATATTTCATATTCAAAATTAAAGGCAGGCATTTTTATATCCCGACTAAATCTGACCTAACCAGTTCAATTAACTGAAAAAAAAAGAATAAATAAAATATGTATAATGCGTTTCTGATAAACAGAGTCGGGTAACAGCAGTCATGATTTATGTTAAAAACACATTTCTTGTCAGCTTTAACCGTGCTTTGCATATTTCTTATATGGATTAGAGCCTTTGAAACACATAAAGCATGCAAATCACAAAATCACTGAAATCACCGACATCATGCACTACCTGTGGCTCAAAGCCCTTTGTGTATAGATTCATAAATTACTTTCAGACACATGTTTTTAGCATTCACCACAGCACATTCCTTAATAAACACAAAGTTTCCAAATTTAATAAAATAAACTCCCCTTTTGATCTAATACCCTTGTTGTTGCCCCATTTGCAAGTTGTTCAAGGCAGTTATTTATGCCATTTACTTTATTTTAACACTAAATCCTGTATTTCACTCTACACGTTCACAATGAAGACTGAGATATCAGAAAAGGCTAAAACTGTAAAAAGGTAGCAAAGCAGCAGAGATGTCATAAAAGAACATCACAAGTCAGTTTAAGATATAAATTCAACAATCATTTGAAGAGTGCAAATCCTTTGATCATTAAAGTGTAGCAAACAACATGCTTACCCCTCACTGACCTTTACAAAAATATATGAGCTGTACAACAGAGTAAATCCCTGCTGAAACATGCTTTATAAATGTTATGAAACATCAGTCAGAAGAGGCTAATTCAAATATCCCGTTCCCGTGTGTCCATTAAAACACCTTCTTCAACATTTTGGTCAATTTTAGGAGGGAAACTTTGGTTGTCATTTAAAAAAAAAAAAAAACTTTGTTAATCCTCCTACAAATAGGCCCAATCCTGTCTTTGGGTATTTTTCTTTACACAATTACCCCACATTTATCACCTTGTAAAATGAAGTACTAATTTCACCTTTGCAGATAAGAAGTTGTTTATGGGAAACTGCCGATGTAAATAGATGTAACACAATAAACCTGAGATCTCCAAGCTGCCAGTCACTGAGAAACACTCTGAACACAACCTCAGCCCAAAATCTTTCCATCCTATTAAAGTATAAATAGCCATGGGAATGTGATTGCGTACAATGTAGAGGTTTTTAGGGCATTCATTGACTATGTCTTCCTTATTCTGTTCTCTAGGGGTCCTCTGTGCCTCCCTAAGGCTCTTTTTACGAGGTTCAGAAGTTTCATCGTCCTCTTTTTTAATACAGGTTCTCTCTATTTTTTTTTCACTCTGATTCTGTCTTAGTTTAAGATCCCACTCCCAGTGCTTTCTTCATATGCTCATAAACCACATAAGAGATGCTAACAGCAGGAATGACTTTGAGGAAATTGGGGGCAATGCCACGGTAAAGTCCAGGAACGCCTTCATGGGACACAATGTGCTTGAACTGGCCAACCATTGACAGCTGAGGAGCGCCATCTGCTGAGGCTTTTAGGAAGAAAGGAAGGAAGAGTGAGGTTATTATCATTTTTTGTGTGTGTATTTTCATTGCTGAGAACATATTGTGCTTCTTAAAGAATCAGAAAATAAACAGAATGATACGTAATAATAATTCTGTGAGTCTGTTTTCGCCTCGCTCACCCTGAGCCTGCATGCGTGTGCGGATTAAAGCCAGCGGGTAACTAGCCAGCTGCCCACATGTGCTGGACACAGTGCCACATCCAAGAAGCACCAGGACGCCAGGATCAGCCGAGCCCATGCAGTACCGCTGAAGCCAAGCGTTCTTTAGAGTCTGTTAAAAGAACGGACAGAAAAAAGCAATATAGATATATTATAGCTACAATATAGATACAGATACATCTTTCTTTCCTTTTAAAAAATGCATTTTGTATTTACTCAAAATGTATTTTAAAATTGGAAATGTATTTTTTGTAGTGCTGTCAATCAATTAAAAAATTGAATCGCGTTAATCACAGTCATGGACAAGTTTAAAATACTAGGATTTACCTGTAAATGTGTTGAAAAAGAAATGCATGACAAACTAGTTTAAGGAAACAGAATCTTTCACACTTCCGCCAGGTATGAGACATAATCCTTATTATTCTTTTATCATTATTCTTTTGTTTTTATTCAGCCATTATCAGCCTTTTACTGACAATAAAACGTTTACCAAGCCACATCGTTTCAATCCCAGTATACATTTACCCAACTATTATCAACAGTATTTCTAAATAAATACAACAAAACATTTTCTTGCGACCTTATGTGAAGTATTATGACAAAATGCATTATGACGAAGAATTGGACCTGTTCTGCAAGTGCATTAGAGCTAATATTAGCATCATGCTTCATAAGACAATTTATGAGATTAATAGTTCACTTTTACTCAGAACTCACTTCAAACCACCATCGAGTGTTCCTAATAACTTCCTTTTGCGATCACATGTGGAATTTGTTCGTTTGCTGTTGTTAAAATATGCTATTTATAGCCTTTTATATCCTGCACAAATTAGCATTTCAGATGTACACATTCATCTCAACAAAATCACATACAAATATCGTATCGTAATCATGTGTTTATTATCTTATATAATCTATAGTGGCTGTTGTCATGTTTATTTCTGCTGTTTAAAAGACTTAACGTGTGCTCTGGCTGAAACTCATGTTTTTTATGATACAACCGCCTCTCTGTTCTTAAGTTTCCAGATATACACACACACACACACACATATATATATATATATATATATATATATATATAAATGTTTTAATTCTTATTTGTCTATATACACTTTGGGCGGCCGTGGTACATTATAAAAGTAGCCCAAAAAACCACAACCCACGGCTCTGTAATTTTTCCCGCGACTATATTTTCAAAATAGCCCACTTGTGCCACTACCCTGCATTACATTTTTTTGATTAATCACATTTGTTAACGTGTTAACGTTGACACCCCTATTTTTTTGTAATATATTCTGGCATTTGAAGAGCTACACAAATATACTATGTATTCCATTTGACAGAAGTCATGCTGTGCACAATACTATCTTTCAAAAGGGGATAGTAATATTTTTCAGTGTTTTCAAAAGAAGTCTCTTGTGCTCTCCAGGGCTGTATTACAGTAATTTTATTTAAAAATAATAATAAAAAAAAAATATAAACAATACTGAATGTATACTTGTCACACAATTTCTACAACCAACAAAACCAAACACTAATTCTCAGCCTTTGACTCAGTTTTCGATTTCATAAAACACTTTTTGCAAAACACAACACACAATTCTCTATGCAGTCTACACACAAATCTAACAGGAGTTAATATGATAGCAAAGGTGTTTGCTTTTGAGATGTGTTTGTGATATTTTGAATGCAGTGCTTCATTTTGCAAGAGATGTGAGGCATTTTGCATTTTGTGTGTGCAATTCTTGGATTTGTGTGTTAATGTTTTGAAAAAAAAAGAGGCAAAGTTTTGAAAATGTTTGTAAGCAGCTGTAAAAAAAACTGTATTACAATTTTATATTATAACTTTTTTATTTTTGTATATTTTACAGTAATATACTTTAGTATATTTAGTATATTACTTTAGTGTACTTTATTTCATTGCATTGAATTCCCAGAGCTTGACAGTGACAGCAGGGATTCATAAACACTTAAATGTGTTAAAATACACACCTCATAGACAGCCAGATCAATGCCAGCATACGGGATGATGCCAAGTGTGTTGGGCAGATAGCCTTTGTAGAATGCGCGCACTCCTTCTTTACGCAGTATCTGTTTGGCACAGTCTGCCATGCCAGAATATTGTCCTGTCTTCCGCAGGGTCAGACGCGTCTTCAACACCTGGGAAGCAAGGAGGAATAGAGTAACAATATAGAGATTTAAAAAAATTGAGAGTATAGAGCAATATACGTTTGGAGGTCACTGGTAACTTCAAGCTGCAGCAGCTCCTTCCAGCATAAATAAATGGAGGACTTGGCTTCCAAAATGTGATGCTGATCTGCCTCATGAAATACATATTAGAAGCTTGTTTTCTGCATTTAAACCTACCAGGAATAGAAAGACAATTTTATGTGTATTTGTCAACCAGGCCCAGTTCATTTTTGACTCGTTTTTTTTTTTTGTGCATTTAGAACAACATGTGTTAACAGGCAAACAGCAATTATGAACAACTTTTGTGAAACAACTTCCCCTGCTACATGACTCTCTGGGATTTGTACTTTACATTAGCAGCTATTAACATTATTGAGATTACAGATACTTTACAGCAAGATCACTAAAGGAATGTTCCAGGTCCAATACAATAATTCAAGAATTCAGCTGATAATCCAAATCATCCAGACATCAATATTACTACATATAACATGCATATAATATTAAAGTATTGTAGTTATGCTTTTAAAAGTGTTTATTTTATTATTTGTTGCGTCACCAATTGAAAGTGTCTTACTCTACCCATTTTTGTAAAAATGCAAAACAATGTTGAAATGAGAAGAAACACAATGCACTTAGACATATCTGGTATACTGTATTATATTTACACTACCGTTCTACAAGTTTAGAGTCCGTCAGATTTTTTAAAATTAATTAATTTAGTTATTTATTTTAAATGTTTTATGAAGTCCCTTGTGCTTAACAAGGCTGCATCTATTTGATACAGTAAATACAATAATATTTGAAATAACTATTTTCTATGTTTTAAAATGTAATTTATTCCTTTGATAGCAAAGCTGTATTTTCAGCAGTCATTACTCCAGTTTTCAGTGTCATATGATCCTTCAAAAACATTTTTTTTATTATTAATGTTGAAAAGAGCTTAGTATTTTTGTCAACACCATGATTTTATTTTTTTTCAGGATTCTTTGATTGATAGAAACTTCAAAAGAACAGCATTTATTTTAAATAGAAACATTTGTAACAATTCAATTATCTAGTTTACTGTACTAATGTCTATCTATAATTGTAATTAAAATCATAATTTATAGACATCCGCTTTACAGTTTATTCGGAAGTTTCCATATCCATTTTCTAACACTGGGACAGATCTTTCTGTTTATATCCATCTACTTTATACAATATCAATATCTGATAAAAAAAAATAAAATAAATAAAAAAGATGATAAGATTCCATGCATAAAATCTAATAAAGAAATTTGAAATAAAAAGATGATAAGTACAGAACTAAGGCAACCGAATTCTTCAGGTCTTATTTTTATAGAGCTTATTTAGTAATGGCGTCAATTTGTAGGCCAACCCGGAAGGCTAATTTGCCAAGGATTCCCTCAGGAATTTCTAATGGGCTTTCAGAAAGCCAGTTTTCGATTTACAGTATGAACAGAACCAGCTCTGTGGTTACATTACTTATAGAGCTTCATGTCTCTCACCTCCATGGGGTAGATGATAGTCTGAGCTGTAGCTCCTGCCAGTGATCCAGCAATGAAGCGTTCCTGAACTCTCAGAGAGCCGCTTTCCTTACTGCCTCTGATCAGCCATTTGATCTACACAAGACATTTATTATAGTTCACTTGCATTAGACAGTCTGCCACTCAGGCCTAGTTCAAAACAGAGGGGCTACTGGATTCTGGTTTGTTTACCTGCTCATAAGCCATGAATTTGATAGCTGACTCCGGCGCAATTTTGAGGACATTGATGCCGTTGCCTCTCCAAAGGGACCTCAATCCTCCTTCCTGCACCATTCCCCACAAGCCACCAAACAAACTCACACCACTGGAGCCGTGGACCTGTTGAAAATCTACTCAGGTCACAATCCTTTCATTATGAGTAGGTCTATTGTACTTTTCACAACAGAACTGCAAACGCAAGATTTATTTATTTCCGTTAATTGATAGAAACAATAAAGCTTCAATCAAATATTTTTAGGAGTTGACCGAACCTGAAGGAAAACTTTAAGACGGTCGAGAGGAGCAGTTCCCGTTCGCGATACGGCTCCTGCAATTGCCCCGGCCACGAGCTGTCTCCACACCACACCTGAACGCCGCTCTTTCTCTGAGAACTCATCCGGCACAGTCAGCTGCTCTCCAATGTCCAACATCTGAAACGCATACATTATAAACTCAAACGACAGTTACAGTTTACATTCCTAAATATCTATGAATGTCAGGCCTACAGTCTAATTTCTGAAAAGAGCTGGAAGTAGACCAGAGAGTGTTTCCAGTAGTGGGCGATGTCCTCCATGTTGTGCAAAGGGTTAAACAGGAAGTGGTCCCGCCACTCGTTCCAGTCAATGGTCAAAGTGCCATCTCTGTCTATGCTGACACACAAAAGGAATAAAAAATAGTTAAAGCAAGCTTTTTCTATGCCCTTTGAAACTATGTGTGACTCAACATGTGGGTGCTTCATAGCAACATCTCAAACTCTTTTGAAAGAGCCAAAGTGGGAGGTAAGTGTGTACATGACATTGATTAAGCACTAAAAAAAAACAACAAAAAAACCACAGTGTTTTGTGAAAAGCTGAAGGGCTCTAACCTCTGCAGGATTCTGGAGGCCTGCTCTGTGGATACATTCACTCCAAGGCTGCGCAAGGACAGCTGAATTTCTCCAACATCTATGTGACCTAAAATCATAAAATTCTCCAATGCTTATTCCGTACATATGCAGCAAAGGTTACACTATTGTTCAAAAGTTTAGGGTCACTAAGTTTTTTTTAGGTTTTTGACAGACATCTCTTATGCTCACCATGGTTGCATTTACTGAATGTAAACATTGTAAAATATTATTACTATTTAAAACAGCTGTTTTCTATTTTAATACATTTTGAATGTAATATATTCCTGTGATGGCAAAGCTGAATTTTCAGCATCATTACTCCAGTCCTCATTCATGTCACTTTATGACCTCCAGAAATCATCCCAATATGCTGATTTGCTGATAAACAGACATTTATTATCAATGTTGAAAACAGTTGTGCTGCTTTATATTTTTGTGGAAAACAATGATGAATAAAAAGTTCAAAAGAACAGCATTTATTTAAAAAAAAAAAAAAAAAACGTCTTTTGTAACATTATAAAATTATAAATGTCTCTACTGTCCTTTTTGATCACTTCAATCATGCATCTTTGCTAAATAAAAATATAGATTCTCTAACAAAAGTAAACCTCCTGACTGCAAACTTATAGTATAACACATACTACAAGACAGAGAAACACAAAGGTTCTGATTTATCTTTGCAGCAATCATGCAAAGTGGAAGTGTGAATTTTCGGGGAAGTATTGTGAGGTTACAGTTACAGTGATGTTGTGTGGTAAGATTACAGTGTGTGTGAAAAGATTATCCAGACCATCGTTGTTGTGGTCCAGGCTGCGGAACATGAGTCTGAGCTCTTTCTCGTGCATGCGCAGATACTGTGTGAACTCCTCAAAGTCCAGCTGGCCGTCATGATTGGTGTCACTCACACGTACAATCTAAGGAGTGGAGGAAGTGAAAAGTGCACGTTTAAGGGCACGAATGTGAGGGTTGGAGGAGTTATAGTGAACTTTATTTAACTGTAGCCATGCCTATGTAGAATGAGGAACAAAGAGAAACTCACAGAAAACAAAAAGAAGAGAGAGGAGGCATTGCTCTAAGCTTACAGATGCAAGGTTTCTGTTTGTGTGCAAAGCCCTGCCAGCAGTCTGGCGACTCCAATCGCAAACACATTGTGAACTAGAGCTAATCTCTCCTCTTGCATCACAGCACATGACTAACAGTCACACAACCCAACAGCACATACATACCACTGGCACATAGTGTCGCTCTCCCCAAGGAAACTTGGAGTCTCCAAGTTACGTTCATAATGGCACTTTCATGGTTTAGCATCCTTAGCTACTGCTGAAGTAATCGTAGTCTTGTAAGTCGCTTTGGCAAGTAGGAGTATGTTTACAAAACTGAAAATGTAAATGTTGTTAAACTGTTTTTTTGTTTTGTTTTGTTTTTTGTGTGTGTGCTAATGTGCTGCAAGTTAAAGAAAAATGTCAGTTAAATTGCATTATAGAATAATGCATAGAATAAGATAAGGTCTCAATCATTAACATACTGTATGAGACCATACAAAGATGGTTTCAGTGGAACCAATACAGCTTTACAGACTATACAAAAGATTTTCAGTAAATAAATTGCAGATCAAGTACACTTGCTGTCCGTCAGTAGCACTTACAGTCCTCCACTCAAGCAGCTTAAACCAGTGGTGCAGATTTATTTCTGCAGTTTCATTGCAGCACTTTCTATAATAGTAGAGGAGACTGGGGAGAGTTGTAACACATTTTGTTCCAACATTTGAAGGGTTCAGTTGCAAAAGCTTCTAAGTGCCGTCTGAAATTTTCATCTAAAATTAACATTTTTATCAGGCTCCTTTGTGTAGGTTCAGTAATTTTACTCTAATGGCAATGTATAGGTGCTTTTCTATGCAATTAAATTGAAATAACTGAACATAAATATAGGAGCCTGATAAAAATGCTCATTTTAGAAGAAAATTTCAGACAGCATTTAGAGGCTTTTGCATCTGAACTCTTCATTTGTATATTCATTTGTTATTTTGCACTATATGCCTCAAATTTTGATATAACAATCCCATATCCATAGTTATATGCTACATAGTAAAGCATTTTGAAATAAATCTATGCCTGAACTGTAGGCCTATGTTCTTGTTCTTGTTCTTGTTCATTTATCTATATAGCACTGTTTAATACAACACCAGGTTGCCCAAAGTACTTCACAATATCACAATAAAATTGCGTAAAAACAAACATAGTCACAAATAACAACACAAATCACATAACAACATGGGCACAATTTAAAATAACTAAACCTGCATCACAACAACTCCTCATTAGTATTTAAAAGACACAGTTTTGGACCGGCTTGTGAAACAGCTCTATCTCCCCTGTGTTTGTATTTTGTTCTAGTAACACAAAGGAGGTGTTGATTTTCGAACCTCTTAGATCTCGAAGGAGTATAAACTGATACCACTTGACACATACCCAGGGGCTAATATAAGTTAATATAAGCCTATAAGCTAATATCAAATACAAAAGATGTTGTGACCTTCCACAAAACCAATAGTGAGGTTGTAATACTAACAGAAAACATGGATGTTTATGCTTCAGTTTATTTTAGTAATCAAATTTACTATGTGAATCAAATTTACAACCACAAATAATTGTTGTTATATATGCTAATAATCTCTAAAAACATAACAGACGGTGTGCATGTTTTATTTTGTACAATGGTCCAGTATAGAGCTACAAGTGTTACAAGTGCAATTCTCTGCATCTGGGCAGCTATAGACTAATACTTGAACTTAAACATGTATAAAAAACATTACTGGTAACACTTTAGTATATAGATCAATTCTCACTATTAACTAGTTGTTTATTAGCATGCCTATTATTAACATATTGGCTGTTTATTAGCATTTATAAAGCACATATTCTGCATGACCACATTCTACATCCCTAATCCTACACAGTGCCTAATCTTCTATTTTACTAAATATTAATAAGCAGCAAATTAGGAGTTTATTGAAGAAAAAGTCGTAGTTAATGGTTTGTTAATAACGAGAACTGGACCTTCAAATAAAGTGTGTGAACCGCATTATTTTATCACATTAACAACAGAACCTGCTGATAGATGTTAATTTAACTTTAATTAACATGCTCACAAAGTAAGATATAAAAGCAGATGTAAAATAATTACACATGTATAGGCTAGTGAAGAATGGAGTTCATATGATTAACTCATTGGCTAAACCAGTGGTTCTCAAACTTTTTGACTCGAAGGCCCCGAAGGAGTCCAACACAATTTCCCGAAGTGAGGCCCCTTAGGATAACTATGACAAAGCAGCTTGTTTTTTTTTTTTTTGTTACTATATTGCAATAATGTGATTAATTAATTTAATATATTGATGGTATATACTATGATATATTTTAAGATGTCAGAATAAATTATATCCAGTTTTCAGTACCTCACATCTCACCACTTTCCTGTCGCCCAACCAAAGCAACGAAATTAGTCTGGAGGTCTGTCAATATTGCAGTGTGGAAAGAGAAATCTAACTCTTAAATAAATTACACGGTATCATTTGTCCTTGGTCGCAGACAGGGCAGTATTCTGCTGAGGAAGTTTCACTCTTGCTAACAAAAACCACACGGTTTATAAAGTTTTACATACCAAAAATTAGACCTGATATGTTGGTCTAATTAGACCTGATATGTTACATATGTTTGCAATTCACCGCACCTTACAGCTCATCTCCCAGAAATTAACATGTTTATAATGAACAGCTATTAACTTCCCAAACGACCCACCTCGTCTACTTCACTGCGAATGATCCCCCAGGCGGTCAATCCGGTGCGCAGCTCATTCACATCGATCCTCCCGTCTTTATTTAGATCCAGCTGATCGAACAGCTCGGCCCATCGTTTCTCCCGCTCTGGATCGGACACCCCGTTATCTTGACAGCGAGCCCATGTCCAACACGAAGGGAACCGACTCCTCGCTTCGCCCATATGAAACAGCTCTCGGTGAATACGGCCGGGGCAAATTTGTTCTCGAGAGTCAGAGCAGGCAGAGCCGTATTAGGTAGAAGAACTGCATCCTACCTCCCAAAATACAGGTAGGCTACTTCTTCAGCAAAAACCACTTTAAGGATTTGTGGATTGAGGTAAATCAAAAATGGAAAAAAACGGCTTAATCTTGATATATAGCCTCGTTCACCTGTCAGAGTCCAGCCACAGAAACGCGTTTAAACGGGCGCACCGGCGTTGCTCCACTGTTAGCCCGGGCCGATTACGGCAGAGTTAATCCAGGAAGTATTAAACCTCTGCCCCTCTGGCTAGAATAATAATCCCCGTGTCTGTTCCTCCAGTTCTCTCAAACCCAGCTCCATCAGCTCAGTCCTGTAAAATTGTCCGGTTCTGGGCTCAGATCACACGAAGAGGAAGCGCCGCCTGCACCGGTTACCGCATCGTAGCGCGACGGAGATCTCCGCATCCAAACGCTCAGTTATCACTAGACGCACTAGGTTTACGAGATGCTCATTTCATCGTGGTGTGCAGGATGAGTGCCGTCGCCGCTGCACAGATCTGAAGGGAAGGGCTGGGTGTCCCAACTGTATTAAAGCGCCCTGAGGAGCGATATCCTGTCAAGGATTGCCTACTATTTACGAGCAGTGTGCAAATTATTCACTGGCTTTTGCGTCGGGCTGTTTTTATGGGTTCTTCTTGTACCCCCTCGCACGTACATTTCGCGAACGGTCAGTTTATATGTTTCTGATATTTAAAGCTATAATAAAGTAATAAATAATTATAATAGGCTATCTTGTTTTCCCGGATGATAGGCTTTTCCTAACGAAAAGCGCTTCAGCAGCGTGTTGCTATAGCAACGTCCTCAGGTGAAGGCTGTCTAGGGAGCGCCTGGTGAACGCGCCGAGATTATTAACTTTCAATCTTTATTAGGCTACTTTTATGATTTTCTAAAACCTTTTATTGTAAGCAGTTACAACGCTAAAATATTATACCTGTATCAAGTATATGCAAAAAGCCCCCCTTCACACCCATCCCTTAGTTTTGACTGTGACAAAGATCTCCCATTATAAAAGTGTCCAAGGCCTATTATAGTAGGCTACAGCCGCCTGTTTAATTTTGTGTTTTACTTTACTTGAAAACACAGTTAAGCTGTAAGTTTATGGTTATAATTTTTCTGTAGTAAAACCATGGTTAATTTTGTAGTTACTGTGATTTTACTACAAAAACATTAAACCGTGATTCTTGTAGTGACACCGTGGTTAATTTTGTAGTTACCATGCGTTTACTGGAAATGCTATAGTAAAACCATGTTTACTTTTGTGGTTACTATGGTTTTGCTATTAAAAATTAAACCATGGTTACTGTAGTAAAAGCATGGTTAATTTTTTATAAGGGAAAACCTTTCTTGTGTCCCAAATACTATTGTTCTTTCGATTAACACTTGCTTACTAAAATTAACCATGGTTTCACTACAAATTAAACCAAAAAACTATGGTTACTATAGTTAAACCATGGTAACCACAAATTAACCATGGTTTTGCTACACTAACCATAGTTTAACCATGGTAGGCTACTTGTAGTGAAACTGTGGTTATACAAATGGTAATCAATACGCCAAAAAACCTGATTACTACACTTACTATAATAAAACCATGCTTAGTTTTCGTAAGGGAACTGAGCGAATCATCCAGGTATTTCAAGTTCAATCTAATGACATCCCTCAAAAAAACGCAACAAAGTGCATTTTCACACACAGAACAATTAGGCCTAGTTCCTCATTTATTGTCTTTTATCAGGGAAACCATTTCTAATAATTTAAATGCACAACACTTTGCTGAATAGGGTGCGCTTCGGGTGCAGGTGACGTACACCCTCTGTAGTGTGATGCTGTGGGATGAATGGAAACTACTGAGTCAACACTTGCAGGATAGTGCAAGATTAGAGAGAACCCATTGAAGGATTTTGTTATGACAGCTGCGTTGAATTTAAGGTCAACCTGAAACAAAGAAACGGATTGATATAAAAGGAATTTAATTACATGTATTGATGTTACGGAATTTGTGTTGATATAGTGGGGGGGGGGGTTATTAATGGTACATATATTTACAGACAAACATTTATGCATGATAGTTGTATATATTCAATTACTTATCATATGTGCAACATATTTGCCTGATCCTCTTAAATTTGTGTCATAATTATCAGTGCAGTGCGAATGGCAAGGAGTCAATAGCTCTGTTTGTGTTGCAGCTCTATTCATTTACAGTATAGTTCAGGCCACTAGACTACAATAGACAACTCTAAAAAACAGCCTACTCATTGTTTAAAAAAACCACATCAGAGAACTGAACTTCAAATCTTTGGCAGGAGCGATGAACCTGTCACCAGCAGCAGTGCTTTGATACGAAACAGAAGAAAGGAGTGTTTTTGTGCTGTGTATTTCTGATCCATACTAAGCTCTCGTTTACAAACGTTTATTTGACTGGTGTTGAAAGGAGAAAGTACAAAGGTAGACAATCCCAGACGGTAATTCTTGGCACAGCCCACACAGAGGTTTTCTGGCTATGAAAAATGATTTCTCTCAATTACACTCTTGACTCACACATAAAACCATCTAAAGGACTTTATTCTCCTGTCCAGTATTTTCTGATTTGTCATGGTTGCACCATCACTGCCATCTAAGGCGTACCAGACAGAGCTCCCCACACTTCAGGTCACATTAATAGACAGAGAGACAAGAAACATGAAGTGTGCCATAGTGCTTTGTAGGCAAGCATGATTATTTTGTCTGCTCCTTTTTAGCATGTATCCAGGGCAACCTCCTCTGGCACTGAATATCACCACCTGTGAGCAGAGACACACGCAGACTGAATAAACACAGTGCATATCAGTATTCATAAATGTGTGTTAATCATTCATAGTCAGTTTACGTATCTTATCATGATAGTTATAAAATGAATTTGCTTCCAGTTCAATCCCTTTTTGGCAAACAAATGTTAAGTTAATGTTTACTAATATGGTCCAGGGCTAATATGGTACAGATTTCCCGGTACAAGTAACCCGTTTGCATAATTTATATTTCTTAAATATTGTTAATATGTAACAGTTCAGGGATTAACTTAACAATAGCTTTATGGCAGAGACAAATAACTGATGTTTACTGTGGTCAAAACAATGTCACTGCCACACATCCCTGGCCACATTCAAAACAGGATGAAATGAAAATAATGGCTGCTTTGCATGTCTCACATCCACTTCTCGAGCACATGGATCAGTTTGCTGCTTCATAATGCCTCTAAATTAGACAAACTGTTTAAAGCCCAACAAAAAGTGGTTATTAACAACCAGTAGATTTCTGCACTTGAGAATGTGCGTTTCATTTTTTTCCAGGATACTAATAGATATTACACTAAAGGCCACAAGGGGGATCCAAATGTTCAATTTCCTTGATCGAAGTTGATATTGTGACTTTGAAAAAAGGCTGGAGGAAGAAAAAAAAGCTTAAGCAATTTCCATCAACAAACATCAAGTATAATGTCACAGCTTATCAAAATATTAAAATATTTTATTTATTATTAAAACTTTGAAGTCAGTTTTTTTTAAAAGAAGAAATTAATACTTTACTAATACTAATACATTACATTGATTTAAAAAAAAAAAAGTGACAATAAATACATTCATAATGATGCAAAAGATTGTTGTTCTTTGAACTTTCTATTCATCAAAAAAATCCTGCAAATATATCACGGTTTCCACAAAATATTAAGCAGTACAATTTTCAACATTGATGATAATAAGAACTCTTTCTTGAGCAGCAAATTATTATTATATTAGAGTGATTTCTGAAGGATCGTGTGACACTGAAGACTCGATGATGCTGAAAATTCAGCTTTGCCTTTAAACCGTTTAAGCAATTAAACAATATTACTCAATGTTTCTGTTTTTAATGTAGTTTTTTGATCAGATAAATGCAACCTTGGCAAGCATAAGGGACTTCTTTCAAAAGCATTACTATTTTTACTGACCTCAAAGCTTTAAACAGTATAATATAATAAGTTTATTGCCAGTATTTTGATTGAAGATGCCTGCCAACTTGTGGTTGATCATATTCAACACAGATCCTTCAAGGACACAAACAGTAATAAACTTGATTTTCATCTGTTTTTAGTAAGACTGTGGAAACTGTAGAAGTTAAAATCAATGGTGTGTATTTGAAGACATAAAACACAGGGAACACACTACATAAACAATTATTTTAGAGCATAAAGTGTGGCTAATGGACCAGAGAGCAATGGAAAAGATAATGAATTGAGAAGAGAAAAAAACCCCTCTTGATTATCAACAGCGTGTTGCGCAGTGGCCTCAGCATGGGGCTCGTCAGCAGACTGGATGGAGAAGTTCTGCCTTTCATCCAAAGTGTTCTCTGAGGGGAGTGAGAAGATGAAACATGCCTAAGGGAGCCTGTGAGGCTGGGCTAATCTGGAGCATCAGTGAGGAAATTGAGGCCTGCTGATTACCATGCTGCTGCCTCTCTCTCATTATCTCCCTCCTCATTTAACAGCCCTCGGCCCTCAAAGCTCCTCAGCGTGAGTGGGTGAGAGACTGTTTCAACTGCAGGCTCTCCACGCACTCTGTTCTCACAGCCCTCACTTTTTATTATGCCAAGTGCACCCATAAAAGCTCAAATAGAGATCCAGTGCTTGTGGATTACAAGTTTTGGCGATTGAGGAAGCCACTTGATTTTATGTTTTTCATGGGGTAAAAGTGCGACTCTGAGACACGGAGCATATGTGTATTATAATATCTGTGATGTGTCTAAAAATGACCAGGAGGTGGCGGTAATGAACTGGAATTTCCTCACTTGGATGCGTCCGCCGTGGATTTCATTTATGAAAGGGAGGGCCAAGCACGAGACAAACCATTAAGTTGACTTATGACCTTCATTATTGACTTTATTATTTTGCATGCTGCTCCTGCGATCCATCAGCAACGCTTGGCATCTGGCTTTGCTGCGTCTCCTGAAGTTACAATGGCTGTTTGGTACAAGACCACACAGGATTTACAGCTCTGACCCACATCTACCACAGTCCAGTGCCTCAGGCAGGCACAGATGCTCCAAGATGCCCATCCAGAACGCACGCCAAAAGCTCGGGGAGAGATAGAGAGGAAAAGGAGAGAGAACGAGAGGATGAAAGGGGTGGGAGTATGTGTGCTGGCCGTGACAAACAGGTGGTACCTTGGCTGTCAGGTAGTAGTGCCGTGTCTCCAGTCTGTTTAGTTTGGACAGCAGCCAGTTTAAATTCTCCTTTACGAGGTACATAAAAACAGGAAGAACAAAATGCCTGTCATATCATGAAAGCCAGCAAGAGCACATGTCGGTCGAAATCTGAGCACACTCATCTACAACATTCCCTTATTAACCTTAATAGGATACAGTAATTTCATTTCTTTAACCAGCTAAAACTTCACACTTCACAAATCACAGCTTGCACTATATGTGACCCAGCCCAGTGAGGGATCAATAGCTAATTCACTTCCAGTCTTTGGAAATGTTTAATCTATAGCCAACTATAAATCAAACCTGACTGAGAGACATCACATTTATAAAGTGGCTGAGTGCTTTTCATCATGAATGGCATTGTGTTAATGTAATAGATCATACTGAGCTATGATGTGAATGAGTGGTGTCATCAACTCGGAATGTTTCTGACATTTCTTCGGGTTAGAAACGGAGTGTTCGTGAGAGCACAACCAACACAAACAGACTGTGGTTGGCGGGGTGTTGTCAGGGTTGACTAAGCTCACAATCAGATTGGCTTGTGCCTGGTGGATGTGCTGTTTAATGCTGCTATGGCTTATTCATTGTCAGTAAGATGAATATCCTCTTAACTGGCTTATTGTTTTCTCTTTTCAGAATGGGTAAGAAAAAAAAAACATAGAAACCCAAATTTATAACAGCACCACAGTAGCAATTACATTTCCTTTCCAATTAGGGATCTATGTTCCTGTGCCAAGTAAGCAATTTCCAAGGCTTTCTCGGGGTGAATCTTCGACGTTGTTTTTCATCAGGTATAATCAGTTACAAATTGATTGATGGCTTGAGTGTTTAGCAGCTTGATTTGTCCTACATCACAAAACTAGGCAAATATATCAAATATTCAGTATATCCACCCCATGTTTATGCTGTAGCTATATCGCAACGTCGTGGATGCACGGTGTGGCCGCATTAGTGTGAAATTAGACAAAAAAGTGAATTGTCTATTGACAATAGTGTAGTGATGAATGAAGCACAGATCACTTTAAGTAACTTTCCAACCATGTGTGGTGGTCATTGCAGAAATCTGCATTGGAAACTTTTACTCTTACTTTTACTCTTCTGAATAACAATAAATGCATCTGCACATTCAGACTCATATAGCTCATATAGGAACCAGTGATACTTTCTTGTTTCTAGTATCACACTGCAGACTCACTTTCTGTTTCATACAAATCCAACTGCCATATTGCGTCTTAGTTATCGACTGTAGTGAAAATGACCTCAGAGGAGTTTTATTTATTTATTTATTATATTGTCACAAACTACTTTTATAAGTCTTGATCACATTGTTGAGTTTATTTTGCAAAACTGACCAACTGATTGTACATTATCCCTTACATAATGTATGCATATATAATTGCAGAGATGTTTCTCAGGGTTGGACTCAGGCCCAAAATAAATAGCACAATGAAGACTAATAAGAGAGCTTACTGTGAATCTATTAGACCGCAGCCCTGTAAGATTTAGATGTGGGTGAGATGAGATAGCGTGTTTACATCCGTTTAGTGTATGAAGTCTTTTTATTGAATCCTGCCTGTGGACATAAATACATAATTAGACTGCAATGCTTAGAAATATTTATTATAATGAGCTGGAATGGCATGGTCCAATATGCACTTTATAAGAAATTCAGACCTTTTTTTTAGGTTTTTATTGGAAGTTTATAATATTACCATAAAATCAGTATTTTGTTCAAGCCCCAAGTCTTTTATTTGTCTCATTGTTTTCACCCCTTTGAGCATTTTCATCTGGAAATCTAACACATTATTATCATGATCACACTGCACCTTATAAAGTAAAATAGAGACTGGAAATAAAATGTATTGAGATCTAAACCCTAAATACTCTTGTTGGCTTTTTTCCAACAAGAGAGAAGCGGAAAACATGTAATTTTCTCTCAAGGAGATAAATACTTGCTTTTCAGCATTCAGGGCCCCTCTCCCCCACTACGCATGCCACAGAGGCTTTAATTTCCCCTGTAATGATAGGGAAAGGTGACACACAAACAGTGAAGTTCCTGGCAGAAGCGTTTGCGAAGACATTCGGTTTGAGACTAATTGTCTATAGGTAAACACCTGCAGGAGCTTTTCAAGACTGGTTAATCATACTAAGCGCTTCTGAAACTGAGATAAAGGACTGAGGTAATGTAACCTATAATGAGACAAATCATAGCTTGAGCTTCTGATATTGTTGTTGTTGAAGTATATGGTTTTTATAAGGCAAATCCCTTGTCTTACAGAAAATATAAAAGTAAATCATTTATAATAAATACTGAATTTTGAGTTGAGTTTGACTTTTTATTTTTTGTTTTAGTTTTTCATTGCTGTAAAATTACATATAGTGCCTGCCCTGACTAAATTATTATAATTACTATTCATTTACATATGTTGTACTGGAAGATATACAATGCTTAAATTAAGTGTTATTTAATTTTCCTACCCGTATAGGCTATACTCTCAACACACTCTCATGAAAATTCATAACTATTTTACATGGTCTGAATTTATATGAAATTATTACAATCTGCTTATGTCCCACTGGCGATTAGGTTTAGGAGTGGACCTTCAGGCATAATTTTTACTATGTTTTCACACAAATTCACCAACATTTCACCGAAAGGTAAAATTGTTGCATTTTCTTATTTTATTGGGTTGGGTTTTGTATTAATTGTTTAGCAGCAATTAAATTTAAAATGAAAAATTAGATAGTTTAGAAAGTAAAATTTGACAAAACACCAGTCAAAAAGATTGGAGTTATGTTATATACAGGCCATATCTTTTATATTTTACTGCACCACTTCACTAAATGAAGTGCCACTGTATTTGCACACATATTAGATCTGCTTCAGACCAATTTAGAGGCTTCTATTGATTAAGATCGTGATTTTCATAAAAAACCCTTTGTTTATTTGTGTGAACGTCCCTATCTTATCTCTGTGATTAAATACCTGCTCTGCCCATACACCTGTATTTTAAAGCAGTGAGCAGTTCTTATCTTTTGACCGCAAGACAAATTGGTGTTCCCTCTGGAGTGAAGAGAGAGCAGCCCTTCTGAAGGAATTAGTTTCTGATGCACATCTTCCAGCCATCACAAAATGTTTCCTTTGTGTGGCGCTCATGTGCGGCGCTTTATGTTGCGATGACCCCTGCAAGCCGCCAGCGGGATGAATTATGACTGCGTGCCTGCGACGGATGCCCGCACCGTGTTGTGATGCAGGTCTCTGGTGCGTGTGCAGACTGGGGATGACCGAGTGACTGTTCATCATCAGCGCAGACAGAAGTAACAGCCCTGCAGGCCTGCCCAGATCGCGGTCTCAATTTCTCTCTCTCTTCGCCAGGACTCTGTTGCCATGATAATGAATACAAATCTATCATCCGACTGTGTGCGATTGTGCCTCAGTGTATTGCTCAAAATTGCAGAAGCTTTGTGTCAGAGCAGCACAGTCTCTTGAAATGCTTCCAGTCGCCTTTTCAAAAACTGTTTTTGTGTTTGCACAGTTTAAAGAGTGACCCGCTTTTTGTCCTTTCTCTCGCTCTCACTTAGGCTTTCATGTGGTGCTCAGTCACTATGTTTATTGTTTTCTGGCTTTACTCTCACCCCGTCCTAAGTTGAAATGATGGCTCCAATTTTAGACAGTCCCTTGTTGTTGACATATGTTTCTATATGGGGTGGCCGAGAGGATTTGAATCTACAATTCACAGGAAGCTCAAATTCCTCAAGCCCTGAACCTTCATTGCAGTTGAAACCCAGTCACAGCCCATAGACTGTGTGCTCTCATTGTGTTGAGATTATATCTTTGTGCAGCAAAGTTTATAGACTTTGTGATGTTTCCTCTAAATTTTTTAAACACAGTAAACTCTGATGGTATTCCTGTATTGTCTGTGTTCAGCTGCTACTTACAGGTGGCACACCAGAAAAGTGTCTACTGACAGGAGTGCTTTTCAACACTGTCTGAGATATGGATGCGTGTGATGACAAGACAAAGTGTTTCCGACCTGCATTCACCTCTCTTCCAAGTGTCTAATGCTCACAGGATGATAGCGGCATTGACCCGGGAAATGCGGGTGAAAGCAGAGGTAACAAAGGACCCTGGAGATTGCCAGAGAGAACAGAAATTATATGATAACTAGTGGAGAGTGTACAAAACATGAAGATATGAAGGAAGATAATGAGTACTGTGTCTGGAAGAGAAAATATGTTTATTTTAAATGTATGACTGTGTTTCGGTCTTTTCCCTCTATTATGAATGAGGATACGGTTAACGAATTTAAGCATTAGCAAAGATTCAGATCTACTAAACATTGTTGATGAGGTTTTATATTAAAGCATAGCTGGTATTTATTGAAACCATTGCTGTACAGCACATGTGCATGCTTACTGTGGCAGTTCAAATTTACAATCATTATGAAACCTGCTTGTGGTGCATTCTTTTAATTAAGCAAAAATGATATTATACATTATGGCATTGACAAGTAATAAATTGCATAATATAGATAAAAACTAAGAAAATAAAAAGCAAATAATACAAAAAAAACACTTTTTTTTTACACTTTTTAAAACCATTTTAATACCTTTCATGGAGAGCAGCCATGTTTTTTTTGTTTTTTTTTAGTAAAAAACAACATCTTTTAAAGGCTTTTTTTTTTAGAGGCTTTGACTTCTTTCTTTTGACTTTATCTGGTTTTTACCAGTGCATTCTGGGAATTTCAACTCAGCAAACATTTTTGCTGTGATTTTGGAACAGTCTTAAAGATGTGATGAAACAAAAGTAGCAACAGATCTCTTAGTCCATATTTTGACGTACATCAAGTGTAAAGGTTTATGAAAAAATAAAATAAATGTAAGACAAGACTTGGTTCTATGACATGGTTGTTGACTGGATTTTGAGATTTGAGCATAGCACCAGAAAATTAATGTGAGCTAGCAGTCAAAAATGAGTAAAATGGATGTAATTTCATGCTGACTCTAAAAATGGCTGACTATCTTGCTTGTGTACTAACTACGAAGATTAACTTAAGGAATACAAGAGAATAAAATTGACAAGAATTAACAATGGTGTATACAGAAATAAATAGACTATATATATATATATATATATAGCTGCAACTGCATTCTTTTTTTGATGGAGCTGTTTGTAAGCTAGACAAACACTATTTGTAACAAAGAGACAAATGAATTTCAGAGGGAACAACAATGCAACTGTAGTGTAAGTTTCATATATTCCTGACTGGCAGAGAACGGTCTCTCGAGAGTGCAGTGGAGAGTCCTGCGCTGCTGATTACAGTGGAGTCTTCAATCAGATCAGACAGCTGACTGCTCCAATCA